>OY282600.1:26007643-26607643 GCA_958298965.1 Chrysolina haemoptera | reverse complement strand
CCTTTTCCTTCTTCGATCATTTTTAGCGAAGTTATGACCAATCAAATATTCGGCTCGGCCAGAACTTTCAGCGGCGTGTAAGGGTGAATCTGAAATTTGATGTCTGCGTTTAATCACGTTTTCTGGGAAAACGAGCGCATGTCATTAAAAATCACTAGGAGTCATTTTTGTGAAGAATCGAATTTACTTTCACCCTGTTGAGTTGTTATTTCGATAAACATATACTTCCCAAGATTACAGCAAAACATTTTTTATTTACTTTTAAACGAATAAAAAAAATATGTTCCACCCTTGAAATTTCGTGTTTATCATGGTTCCAACAGCTAGCATCCCAAGTTAAGTGGTGCTACAATCGATTATTGTCTCAAAACCCAATCGTACTGGATTATTATTTTATGTATAACCACAGCCAACTCAATCTCCCGAGCCGTGGTGAGAAAATCGGCAACACCGCACACCGCATGGAAAGCAATTTGACGTCCTACTCATTTTTTCTTTCTTTTATGTGAATTTCTCGGCTTATTCGAAAAACTAGGAAAAAACATAAGAGAATGATATTTTAGAGGAAAGTACGAGGATCAATGTGATTATTTAACTTTTTTCATCTCAAACTGGAATCGCAATATATTCAATTTCTTATATATGAAAATCTGTCAAGTTTGGTTTTTCCATGTCGTAAAATTCACATTTCGGAAGATTTTCTTGAACTTTTTTTTCTGATAAGTGCAGAAAGCACATAGATGATCTCTGATTTTTTTCAGATTTTTCATTTGAGATCTGACTGATGAAAATAATATGTTATTGGAAAACTACCTGCGTTTGGTACATTCTGTATAATGTATCTTCCAATAACATTATTTTCATGAGTCAGATTCCAAATGAAAAATCTGAAAAAAGTCAGAAATCATCTATGCGGTTTTTGCTCTTATCAGAGAAAATATTTAAAAAAAATCTCCTGAAATATGAATTTTGGGGCATGGAAAAACCAAACTTCACAGATTTCCCATATATAAGAAATTGAATATATTGCGATTCCAGTTTTTGATGAAAAAAATGAAATAACCACATTAATTGTCATCTCTTTCTCTAGAAATTCATTCTCACATGTTTTTTTCCTATAGTTTTTCGAATAAGTCAAGAAATTCACATAAAAGAAAGAAAAAATGAGTAGGACGTCAAATTTCCCTGCGGTGTTGCCGATTTTCTCACCACGGCTCGGGAGATTGAGTCGGCTGTGGTATAACCTATGTTTTCACAACAATTATTATCATCAGACGTAGCATAACACTCTCTTTCAATTATAATTCGGGCAGCCTTGGATCATATCAATAATCGAAACGAATTATTTTTTTACTTTTCATCACAGACAAATCTTGTTTAACGGACAAGCAGGTTGATAAATCTGACAGAAAATCATATGAAAGCAAAATTTCTATGAAAGCAAAATAACCGTCTATCTGCCCCCCTCAACATAAACATCAAATCATTCAAATCTCCAAATCCACAATTGGAAAAAACGCACACTTATCCTCGAATGTTCACCAATGATTGCTTTCAACATATTTAAACCACCCTTTGCGAGGCCACACATAAATCCCAATCGACCTTCCTATCAAAAGGAAAGAAGATTTTGGACTTCCAAATATTTCTAACACTGATCTCCTGTCAGAGATTTAGTCTATCTCAATGGGGGTTTATTTTAAACTGCTGAATCTCGAGAGCTAAATTTTAAAAGTGTCTCTCCGTTTCTGTTCGACCGAGGATGAACATAGTTCAATATTATTGGCAGCGGAAATTCAGTTACTTTAGGTGATATACGGTTCACAGAAACGTCTGGTGGGATCGAAGTATTTTATCCCATGATTTTTAGTTTCTTGGGAGGGACACTCGATCTCAAAAGGGTTTTCCGATGAGCGTGCGTAAAGTAGAACTTTTCCGCACACATTAGCGTGCGTAATAGTATATTACGTAACACGTACTATACTTTACCTACGGCCATATACAGTGTGCCGTTTCCGAGATCCAGAAATTCATATTATTATTATTATTATTAGTGAAATGACCTTTTTTGCCTTGATAGATGAACTTAAGTAGCAATACTTCATCTGAATAATATTTGTACAGTGACCGCCAAAAAGTATGTACCATATGGGAAAAAAGTTTATTATTAGAGCATTGGAAAAAAGATTCTTGGGAAAATTTTGTGCTTGTTCGATAACCTAAAAATCGATTTTGACACATGTCACGTGATCGCTGGTATGGCGGCAAATTGAAAAGAATTTCTTTGAATCTTGTTTCTCTCTTGACAAGCTTATTGTGAACAATGCATGCAGATTTCTTCAATTTGTATTTGTGGTTAAATTAATCAGTTCTGGGTATTGCCTTGGTTGAGGGGCTGGAGTTCAGATGGCGCCCGTGGTTGAGTGAACGCTAGCCTACGGGCGGTGTCTCAGCGTCTGCCTTTACATCGAGACTTTGCTGAATCATTTGTTGCAGACATTAGTTATTGTCTGCAGAGACCTACCCTATACTGATGAGGGCAAGAACCCAGAAATCGATCTATAGGTGGTCCAAATGTTTCAATGAACATTTCCATGCAACTAGCAATTGCGGAGACATCCTTGTAGGACTCTGCACGGAAATTCATTAGATGTAATTCAACGTTCGTCGTGGTATTAGCCAGAAAAGTAGTTTTTTCTGATGGATTTTCGACACAATTATTCCTATTGTATAGGATTATGGCACTAAGCGTCGTCCTGGTAGTGCGGACAACTTGTTTTTCTCTTCACTATGAATAGGCAGAAAGTCGGTAAAATGGCAAGATCTCGAAAAAAGTTATTTGAAAAAGTTGGTTAGAATTTAATTTCAAACACATATACAAAGTTTGAGAAAATAATGTGAGAATATAGAAAATAGTTATTTTTTTTATATTTTTCTAGTTATAGAAATATATCAAATTATTTTCTTATGAATAGCAGGACCATACTGGAATATTTGTATTCCGATGATAATAACAAAACTCTCTCATTTTCTCCACTAAATAAAAAAAATTGAATTTTGTCACATTGGTTCATATCTAACAGTTATATCGCGAAGTGAAACGCTCTGGCACGATTATCATCAAAACTTGATTATAATCTGGAAAACACATGTTTCTGGAGTGTCATGTCATCACAATGGTCGTGGAATTCTGATATAACTTAGATGCGAACCAATGTAACAGCCAGGGACAAAATCCATTTTTTTTAATTTAGTGGTGTGGAAAAAATGAAAAAGTTTTGCCATTATCATTGAAATTCAAATGTTTCTGTATGGTCAAGCTATCCTTGTCATAATAATTTAATATTTTTATACAGCTAGAAAATTATTTAAAAAATAGCTATTTTCAATTGTCCCTCATTATCTTTTGAAACTTTGTAAATGTGTATAAAATTTGATTCTAAACAACTTTTTCAAATAACTTTTTTTGATATCTTGCCATTTTACTCCACTTTTTGCCTTTTCATAGTGATTTTTTTCAATTTGCCGCGATACCAGCGATCACGTGACATGCACAAACTTTTCTCAAGAATCTTTTATAATAAACTTTTTTCCCACATGGTACATACTTTTTAGCGGTCACTGTATAATAATAATAAATTTGGTCACAGAAGTTGAAGCCGTTTTCGAGATCAAAAAAGTCACATTATTATTATCATTATTTGTAACCTTTTTATAAAAAAAAGAAGTCTATATAGATGAACTTGAAACGCAAAATATTATCTAAATACAAAATTTGATCCAAATCATCAAAGCCGTTTCAGATATCCAAAAATTCATATTATTATTATTTATATTACGAGTTGAATCATATTTTTCCATGAAAGAGCCTATATACATTGTTTATGGAGCAATACCTTATCTAAATATAAAATTTGATCCAAATCGTTGAAGCCGTTCTCGAGATCCAAAAATTATCATTATTATTATTATTATTTTTTTTTTCTTTGGTGTGTTGGCATCGACTACTATGGTCATTAGCCACGTATTCTGGATAGGCCTTGTTACTAACTCCATACGCCACCTTAGAAGCAGCATGATTATTCGTAGTCCCGTCAATCAGTAAAATCGTGTTTTTCAAAGAAAGACACCTACATAGATGAACTTAAAAAGCAAAACCCTATCTACAGACAAAATTTCTTCCAAATCGATTGAGCCGTTTCAGAGATATATCAAACTGTGCGTTTTGTTAAGAGGGGTTGCCTATCAAAATGTGGTCATGACTAGGTATAGTGAGTTTAAAAATGTTTGCACCTTATGGAAAGTTGTTCATTATACATTTGTCAGAATATTAATAATATGACTTGTCATAATTTCAAATTTCCAAACAATGTAAGGAGAGAACACAACATTGGAATAATGATCAGGTGAAAACTATGGCCCTTATTTTTGACATCAACAAAAAAAGTTTATTCAAGAAGTTTTTTAGAATTGAAAACAATATTCAAATTTGAAATCACAGCAAGGGAAGTTTACTCTCGATCAAAATTCAATTTTTTTTCCCGTGTACACCGTTTAGAAATTCAGAATTAAAAATACAAGCATTCCGCAATGCATACACGAATAAAGTTTTCCGATAAATCAATAATAACAAAGTTTTCTATATGGTGGAAACTTTTGAAACTCACTGTATACAGCCATGAGCCATGACCACCTTTTGACAGGCAAACCATTTTAGGTGTATTCTTCTATTTACTACTTCATAAAAAGTATGTTTCATCCGGTGAACAGATGGGTGACGGTCTCAGATCAATAATATAAACAATAGATAGGCCCGATGCTACGTAAACACCATATTCAGTGAACCGAAGACAACTGTGTTTATAAACATTCACCTCCTAGCTTTCTTGTTTTGAAACATCGACTCCCTGTTGTCAAATTGGTAAAAAAATATTTGTATGATTTTCGTAGGTATCAATCCATATCTATTCACTTATAGTTTATATTCATATTTATTATTCTTAAAATTCTAAAAAAATATTAATTTCCAATACGGTGAAAAAATCTTCCGAGCAGAAGATATATGATATCGTTTTCAACTGAATAAACAGTTGGCACTATGAAAATTTCAAGCGCATACCTACCAGAATTATCTCAGTCTTGGCAACACCGATTGCAAGGACGGCCATTTGCATTGTAGTATTTGTTTTGAAATAATGTAAAAGAAAGTTCTTGTGTGTTTTCAACAGCATTTGTGTTTTTTTACCTTCAAAAACAAGTTATAGTGACATTTGTGATAGTTTTCCTAGTTGTGCAGTGGTTTTGTGAAATTAAATGACGAAATATTACTTTGTTTGCAAAACAATGGATAGTTTACAAACATTCTGCAGGTGAGTCCAGAGGCGTCGAACATAGATGAGAACGTATTATTCAAATATAATATTGGATTGGAATAAGCACAGTATAAGGCCAAAAGAAGTTCTTTTAGCATTATAGCGTGGAATAAGTACTACTTATTGCTTATAATTCATACATAGGTTCCCTACTGACGAAAAGAAGTTGCAAATATGGTGTGATGTTCTCAATTTGGATCCTTGAGCTTGGAGAAATATTCTTATATTTGTTCTGCTCATTTTTCCACCAGTCAGCTGATTGAAAAGCCAGAGGGAACTATATGTTTGAAACCTGTTGCCATTCCTGATATACAAGCAGTTGAGAGGTAATTTTAAAAGCAAAAAGTCAGATACCTAGAGTTATAATCACACAAAAGGTTATTTTTGAGCATAAAAAGACTGTGATATGGCTGAATCATGTTCCGTCTAACATGGTTTTCAAAAAGAAATAATTGGGTGAATTTTGAACACCAAACGAACGATATTTTCTTCAATAATGTGATTGATAATTAATTTCTGTTCAATAATTTGTTCAACTCACAAATTCACTTCAGACATGTTTTTGGGAATGTAAGCATCCAAAACTATAAGTGTTGATAAATGCAGCCCAAGTTAACAAGTATTAATTAGCAAGTAAGTATAGGTTCATTCGTTTGCATCGAGGTGAAGCATGGTGTAATAATTTACACTCGATTTTTAGTACCTATTTGTTTGCAGATTGTCTTGACACATACCTTTGTGTGAACTGCACTCAGCTACACTCGATTTAAAACGTGGTGTGAATTACACCACATTGTGCCACACCAACTTATTTTTCAATGATAGTCTTTACGTAGCCAAGTATCAACAAGTAGAAGTTGGTCCTCAACTTGGTCAACTTTTTACTAAGAAGATGGCCACACAGTGTTTATAGATAGTATGGTTTATTATATCTGAAACGTGGATATTAAGAAATGAAAAATTGAAATAGTTTATGCTTTTCCGTAGTCCCTTTTAACTAAAATGGCTTCGACTTCTGCCTATTGTTCATAATTACTTTTTTATCCTCAAATAGGTAATTTTTCATGCATTGATGATTATTTTTCGTTACTTGTATATTGATACTTTTTACTTAATAATTATTGTTACTTGGTGCTGCGTGTATCCACACTATGCGTGAAAAATTAATCAAATCCATAATTATATACAAGAGTAGAAGGTTGAACAAATTAGTTTGCCCCAAAAAGCTACTTACTTACCAAATGTTTTTACTTGTAAATAAAAAACTTATTTTATTTTGTATTTGCCTTGAAGAAATGAGCTGAAAATTCGATTATATTAAAAACTTTTTAATTAAATATTTCTCAGAAACTTAAATTTCTCAAGAGTTTCGTGCTTTATTGCAAATCTTATACAGTAAATTTCAAAAAGTTTGCAACATATGCGAAACTTTTTTATTCGTTTATGAGAAAATTGTATTTTTCATAAAAATTGGTGCATTGCAAAAAACTCTTATTCAAGTGATAAAAATTTTAAATTTTCAAACAGTTTACAGGGAAGAACAAAAAATAGGAATTTTTATAAAGAGTACCTAAACTACCCTTATTTTTTAATTTTTTACCTTATCCATAAAGTTCATTTAGAAAAATTGTTTGTTATTGAAAACAACTATTAGATTTATTATCACAGCCACCTACCCAACAAAATATTTGTTTCGCATCTTTTATGGTTCACGCCTCATAAAAGGTACTAGTATCTCATATACAATATACACCTATAATAATAAGTCAATACGAAATTAGGACCAATTTATCATTTGTACTAAAATATCGACGTTTCTTGAAAATGCTTTGACTTTTTACTAGTTTTTTAGTGCATATTTGATATTTCACTCTATGTATGTCCATAATAACTGTCAGTAAAATTTTATAGCAGAAAATTATTGAATAATTCAATTAATTGATGACAGATAATTGAATAATAAAATCTGCAAATGTACGATAACTTTATTCATATAAAATAGGATAAAAATATTTTCTTGGGTATGTGGCTGTGATTTCAATATTGTGTCAAGTCTAAATAACTTTTCTTCATAGATTTTTTTTGATAATATCAAAAATTAGGGTAGATCAAAATTCCTATTTTTTGTTCTTCCCTATACACTGTTTGGAAATTTAGAATTTTGATAACTATAATACGAGTTAATTTTTGAAGATTATTTTTTATTTTTATATTTTATATGTTTGTTTGTTTGTTTATATTTTATTGAAAATATATTATGATTGATTTATCTACTTTTTTTACCTTATTGTATACCTTGTATTCGTATGATCACTATATTCCTGTCCGAAATCGATGCAATGGATTACAGTTAATAAAGATGTCTATTTCTAATTTTCTATTCAATTACTATTTCCAGTTGTAATCTATATAGAAAAACTGTTGAATGCAAAAAAATCTGCACTACAATAGCAGTAATCCTAATCTAGTGGGCATATTTGAAATTTTGAAATTCATGAGGAGAAATTACTTTTACAAAAATTAACCATTAAATAAATGTATGGTATAAAGTAGTGAACAGTTTAAATATTGCTGTGAATGACAAAAACATCGATTTGCTTTTGGGCAGCATCTCAGATCAATATTGATCTGAGGGCAGCATTGAATATGATACGGTTGAGTAAGTTAGTTGTGTTCATTTCAAAAAATGTATGATCATAGGCATAAAATAGTGTCTTAACGAATATGTATTTAAGCCTTTTTAGTGATTCATTAAAAATGTATCATCTACATAACCTAAACAAACATCAAACTTTAATATACTTGAGTCATCGGTCAAGAAACTTGTTAGTTACTTACCGTAAATTATTTAATTTAGACGATCAACGCTTTATTTATTATCGACGAAAACATCTAGATTCCAATTATGTATAGAATGGAATCATAAATCGAAAAACTCATCCACCATCTTGAATAACAAATTTTGATGAAATATTATTCCTAACTTCAGATTATTAATTTTCAGAAGAATCTGACCATAAATCACAAAAACAAAATCCTCCGATTCAGAAAACTCGTCAGTCATACACTGAATTTTCACATACTGTATTTGCTTAAGTGAAATTTCACATTTCTGCCAAGTCTAGACTGAACCAAGATATTATCCTCATTTATCCACGAGAGTATGGATAAAAAGTTGTTTTGATCCCTTTAAAAAAGCACGGAACTGTGCCGGAGGTGTTTTGTTTACGTTCGACTGTCAGAAACCCAAAACACAACAGTTCTCGCGAGAGTTATCTTCAGTTCACAACATTTCCCGTAGATTCGGCATCGGGCCTATCTATTGTTTATATTATTGATCTGAGGTGACGGTCGATCTTTCTTCGGCTCTTCCTTTACACTATTATTTTTCACACATTCATCGATAGAATTGGCGAAGGCAGTGGCAGAAAGTAGTAATATTTTAATTTGTAAAGGTTTTGTCCATATCCTTGAACGAGCAATTCTTGTTCTATAGTAGCGTGTTTCCTGAAAAAAACACCATTATAGACAAGAAAAATACCTATTTCGAATAGAAATTTTTGGTGAATGGGCTCATTGCATATATTTGTTTCTAAAGAGTTGATTTTGAACAAATTATAGATAGATTTTGCGAAGGCGATTGTAATTTTCATACATTTTATTTTAAAAGCATGTGCCCCTTCGCCATATTACACCAAAATCCGGAGATGCTGAACAAGAATGATAAACTAGTGAAGCTATTGGAATAGTTCTCACAGGTTTCGGGGGCACGGTTTTTGCACTAGAGCACTGTCAGTGACGTAATTTGACAGTTGTCAAACATTCGATGGGGGGACAAACAAGGCTATTTTCCGTAACACGTAACAGTTTCTAAAAACACTTTCTTGGCGTTTTAGTGAGTATTCATTCATTGTGTAAAGTCTGAATTGAGTGCATAAGTTTGTAGATGTGTTATAAACATGGATTTTCCAATTCAAAAATACGTTGTTATGATGCTAGGTATCATACAAACAGTTTTCTCTTTTAGATTTGGGGACATAAATCATGAAGACTTGTGCTGTAATGGGTTGTTATAACCGATCCGATCCAGGCCAGCACGTGAAATTTCCGAATTTCCTTCTATACAAACAAGACACAGGTAGAAACTGCTGGAGTACAAAGACATACTAGTCAGATCGTTCCGAATATCCGGACCATGTACCTACCAAAATACGTAGAACAAAAACAACGCTGGGAATTTACAGATTACATTGAAATCAACATTGAAGGATGTTATGAAAGACGGAAAGTTTTGAATTACTACTTATTTCGGATTGCTATTGAGTGATTTTCTCATAAGTAATGTTATGTGCCTATTTGAATAAAGTTTCGATAATTCTTTTTCTAAGAGTTGCGCTTGTAGAAACTTTTTCGGAAGGAAGGACTTCAACTCAACAAAAGGTAGTACCAAAACATTATGACGCGGAATACGCCTACTTTAATATTTTCTTACTTGGAAAGCTGATGTTGAATTCGAACAAGGTTGGCTTTAGATATTTTAGAGACAGCTTCCTCAACAGGTATAGCAGACGGAAAGATGGAAATCAGAACTGAATAAAAAAAAGAGATCAACCAGGATTCCAACCCGGGTCTCTGGATTTCCGGCCATGTGTGTTAGACCGCTACGCCATTGATCCTGTTTCAAATACCATTGATTCACATTTCAGCTCTGTGTTAGTATGAGACGATGATGAGTGTTAAATGAAAAAACATATTCTTATCATTATTGTTCATAGAATAAAAAAAAACTATGTGTTTCTCAGAGTGGGTAACGAATATTTCACGTGAATCCATATTGGACAATGTCAATAAAGAATACGAAAATACGATATTATATAAGAATACCATTACATTACGGTTTCTTCCACATGTGAAATATTCATTATTTCACATGATATTTGCTTCATACGAACTCTGGACTCTAGTTGAAGTGTTTTTCGCGGTTCCCATACTTACATCAAAATTTCAAATTTCCAATCATTGTACAGGAGAGATCAAAAAATTGGAATTTTGATCAGGTGTAAACTGGCCCTTCTTTTTGTTATTATCAAAAAAAGTTTTTTCAAGAAGTTGTTCAGAATTGAAGTAAGTTTACACTCGATCAAAATTCTATTTTTTGTTCTCCCGTGTACACCGTTTAGAAATTCAGAATTATGATAACGTAGATACAAGCATTTCGCAATGCATACACGAATAAAATCTTCTGACAAATCGAAAAAATAAAAGTTTTCCATATGTGGAAAACTTTCACTGTATATAGCCATGACCACATTTTATTAGGCAAACCATTTTAGGCGTATTCTTCTATTTATTATTTCATAAAAAGTATGTTTTCGTGCAATCGCACGCGAAGTCAGTATTTCGCGTTCTCAGTACAGTCCGCGAAATTTAATTTCGCGGCCGTTACCCATAGCAACGGCCGCGAAACCAAACGTCACTTCCAAATTTAACATTTCTAAAATACTACAAAGACAAGGATTATTTTTTATTGAGTACCAACAAATACATACGTACTTATATTAATTAGGATGAATATTAACATTAATTGTACAATTTGTATTATTACTTATATTTACTCCAGAAGTTGAAGCAACTACATCTAGTGTTTCTGAATAATGGTTACTGCCCACATTCAAACCAGATACTACATCGCCAGAAATTGAGTTGGAAATTTGCTTCTTATTTTCGATAGAGTCTTCCACATATCCTTCCGCTACTGTCGTGGACTTCCATCCACCGTGACGTTTAAAAATTGACATATCAGCCCCAGTATTGGCAAGCAGCGTGGCAGAACTTCTCAGTGACCCGTGTATGTTTCAGGATTTGGTAATCTGAGATACTTAGCAATCATACTAGGCATTTTCCCAATGGTATGCACTCCAACAACTTGTGCGGTGCACTTTCCGTTCACGTATCTCAAGAATATACGATTATTAACAATAAGTTTTGGTCGAAGAGCTGCATATTTACGATAAATTTTTATGAAATCAATATTAGTTACAGTGAAAACACGCCTCTTATCCGTCTTGGTATCAGGAACGGTTACTATTAATACAGCATTCTCTTCCTGAATATCTTCAATGGCCATTTTTACTAACTCATCTCGTCGCAAGGCACCAGATATTCCAATTATCAAAACTACCTACAAAAATCAGTACAATAATTAAAACAATTGTAAATGACACTTACCTTCAACAATAAGTATTTTTCATCATTAGCTTCTTTCAGGAATGCATAGATTTGCTCACACATAAAAACTCTAGACTTTTTTGCTCAATAACCTACTGATTTTCTTTTCAGAAATGGTACTAATTTTGAAAACTGCTTAATGTCGATATTATCTCGTATGTCCAGCATACACTTCAGCATGGAATAAATGCTCCATAAAGTTGAACTTTTTACAACATTTGATTTCTGCATCAGATAAGCCGATAAAATGTTTTCAGACATCGTCTTAACATTGTTTGTCACACCAATCTTTAAACTCGCTGTAACATTTTTCGTACTGCCGCTTAGATTTTTCGGGTATTAAAACGGAAAGCGCCGAATTTACAACGCTTTTGAGTTCAGGAGTGGAAGGTACTGAAATATCGCTATCAGTATCAGAGGAATCAGACATTTTGCGTTTTGTCAAGAACTGTCAAAATATTTTGTATATATTGAAACCATTGAAACATATCATTTCCATAGCACACCTGTGACATTGTTAAATACATTGAACTGCTGTTGATTTTAGAGCAATAATATATTTATTTACAATTATCTAGTTTGATAACTTTAACGATTGCACGAAAAATAGTGTGTATGCAATGACCGCGAAACTTTTTAACGACCTCAAGATTATCTTGCCTCGGCCGCAAGCGGCCTCGGCAATAACTGTTCATTCGGTACGTTAAAACGGTATTCCGCGGCCTAAGCATACAAATAACTATTCTTCCCGTTAAACAGAACGGTGACGGTCGATCTTTCCTCGGCTCTTACTTTATTAGACTATTATTTTTCACTTTCATCGATAGAATTGGCGAAGGCAGTAGCAGAAAGTAGTAAAAGCTTAATTTGTATACGTTTTGTCTCATATCTTGGAACGGGCAATTCTTGTTCTGTGTAGGCGTGTTTCCTGAAAAAACACCATTATAGACAAAAAATTACCTATTTCGAATGGAAGTTCGACTTTTTGGTGAATGTGCTTATTAAACATACTACCTAATTTTGAACAATTTCATTGATATATTTGGCGAAGGCGTTTGTAGTTTTCATACGTTTTATTTAATATTTTTAAACGCATGTGCCCCTTCGCCATATTAAACCAAAATCCGGATATGCTGAACAAGAATAATAAAACTAGTCTATTGGAATAGTTCTTACACAGGTTTTGGGGGAACGGATTTTACCACGCAATTGTGACAGCTGATGTGACAGCTGTCAGAAGTAGTACATTTTTTTCGTTTTCGCTGCTTTTACGTTCGCTAATTAATGACTGCAATTTATATGTAGGTAAAATTGCAAAACGAGCGAAGCTCAGGTTCTGAATAATAAATTATACAAATCTCAGTACTTACATCATTTAAGAATAAAAAAAGGGAATCTATCAACAAAAACTCCATGAAATCAATACTAATTATAAAAATAGATATCATAATACCAAACTCTTGAACCTCCCAAAACTCAAAAAAAAAACAAAATCTAATGTCCAAATTGGAGAGATATAACAGGTAAACATAGTGAATTGTATTCACCAAATCCACCCAAATATCTATTTAAGTGAATCCCTCATCGAAGTCAATATTACATAAGGGGGCGTCCATAAATTACGTGAGGTGTTTTTTAAAATTTTCTGAACCTCCCTCCCCCCTGGTGAGATGTCGTAAGATTTTATTCAATCCCCTCCCCCATCCCCCAATCGCACGTGAGATTTTTCAAAATGTGGGTTTCTCACGTAAACGCGTTGGATTGTTTTATTGTAAAAATAAAAAAAAATGACGTATGCGTTATAAAAATCTTGATAACTCATTTTAAATTAGTAAGAGCATGCATTCAGATTACATTGAGCTATTTGGTATAAAACAAATATGGTGGATTGACAGTCAGTAGATGTATAACGTCGAAGTATGAATGAAATTATTTTCTTTCGAACGAATTAGTGAATGATCTTAATCATATTACGATTACGCTTAATTTTTTTTTGTTTCAATCAGAAAAAAATTGCGTGATATTTGCCGAGACCCTCCCTCTCTCCAACGTAAGATTAGATGAGATTTGACTCGATCCCCTACCCCCCTTAAACATCTCACGTATTTTATGGACGCCCCCTAAGCTCTTTCCAAATGAAGAATAATTTATACCCTGACCGGATGGTATTTCATCAAAATTATTAAAAGCATTGCATACTGAACTTATATACCGAAGAAAAATTCCCTAAACAATGGAAATAATCCATAATTACCCAGTCTATAAGTCAGCTTACAAACTATCGACCGATATTTACAAAATGAATTTCGTGTATGATCTATTATTTGAGAAATGATTAAAATAAATATTATAAATAATGTAGTTTCACGTCTGTAGTTGAATTACATCAAAAAATAACATACTTGTATCATGAATAGCTATTTGTATTACTAGGGAGGAAAGTGCCACTTTTCTTCCCGCAGCGGAGGGCAGTAAACATCCAATACATATGATTTTTCCTCCTACCAACTCAATGAACCCTTTTTAGTAAATTTAAAACGCATCTCAACTGCTTTTTTCTAAAACGGACCTATACCTGCTTGATGGAAAGTATAGACAATACAGTCATGTCCATCTGAGAATCTGCGGTGGTGCAATGGCTAGCGTCTTGGGCTTGTAATCCGAAGGTCCCGGGATCAGCTCCTGGCAATTGCAATTTTTTTTTAAGAACGTTATTTTACTTTTTTCTTGTTAGTGATTTGAATTATTGGACATTTAGATAGCTTATACATTTCGGATTGCTATTGAGTGATTTTCTCATAAGTAATGTTATGTGCCTATTTGAATGAAGTGTCGATCATTTTTTTCTTTCTAAGAGCTGCGCTTGTAGAAAAAATAATGTGTGTGTGTTTCGAGCACAAAGTGTTATTGTCGTTCTCCAAAGATTAATGTTTTTGTCGAGCGTCAATCAATCACTTTGCGATCTAAATACACAAATAGCTATTAAAGAACTAAAGTAGAAGTAACATTCATGTTTGATTTTTACCAGGATACAGGAAATATAAGATGTTCTAGAAATCACGGAAACAATTTGATTATAATAGATTCACATTTACAACTTACTTGAAACGAGGGGGAGGAAAAGTACTTCTCTCCCTATGGAGGAAAAGTATGAGTTTCCTCCCTGGTTTGATGAAGGAAAGTGTGTACTCTCTATAGGGGTAGGAGGGTAGGAGAAAGTGCTAGAAATCGCACGTTAGAAGGTAAGATCTCGTTAGTCCTTGGCTCCTACAAGTTTCGACATTTGAGGGCTTTCGTTCGTAAGGAGACGACAGCTGGTTAATGAAAAAAAAACAAACAATTATCCAGCACATGTCAGTTATGACTGTCATTATTAATGTCAGTTTAGATAAGTAAACTATAAATAACACACTAGTGGTAACTGTCATGTGTTGGATAAACTTTATTATGGACTCAGACTGGTGAAGTAAACTATTTATATTACTATTTTTTAGTTATTTTACACAAATACGGAAATTCTTTCTTGGAAGGAAGTACTTCAACCCAACAAAAGGTAGTACCAAAACATTATGACGTGACATACGCCTACTTTAATATTTTCTTACTTGGAAAGCTGAGGTTGAATTCGAACAAGGTTGGCTTTAGATATTTTAGAGACAGCTTTCTCAACAGGTATAGCAGACGAAAAGATGGAAATCAGAACTGAATAAAAAAAAGGGGATCAACCAGGATTCCAACCCGGGTCTCAGGGTTTCCGGCCATGTGTGTTAGACCGCTACGCCATCGACCCTGTTTCAAATACCAGCGATTCACCTTTCAGCTTTGTATAACTATGAGACGATGATGAGTGTTGAATAAAAAAACAGATAGCAGATAGTTACCTGCTTTTTAATTGGCATCTGCTTGTTGTTACAGGAACCATTGCAAAGTATGTTCTTCTAGAGAAACTTCGCCGGGTGTTGGGTAGTTGTGGTTTGGCAGTCATAAGGGATTGTTGAATAATTTTCTGTTCGATGCATGTCGACAAAATTCCTATGGTATGGGGAATTTGAGAAAAGTTGAATTATTTTAATAGATTTTCATGTTATGTTGTTAAATTACACGAACATTATCCGTTCTCTTTGGCTTCCTTCTTATTATTTCTTTCGAAAGTGAAACGCGGTTGAGAAAAAGAACTCTGTCTTTTGACACAAAACTTCCATGTTGATATTTCATTTACGAGTATTAGGTAATAAGTTTTATGGTGATTTTCAATAGGATTGATGGTTTTATTATTATATTAAGTCCTTTCCAGAACAACATTGTGAGAAAAACCAGAATGGAACGAGAAAGGTTTTGTATCTCTACCTATTTGTCTGACTTGTCGGGCTTTTTCAAATTGTACTTTTTATTGGTCTGGTCCACTTCAGTTGTTTCCAAGTCACGTGGAAATGAGATAAAATTTACTGTTAATAGAATCGTCTAGCTGCAATTTATCCGGCCAACGAAATAAACGTACACATGGGGCATAGTATATCGTAAAATGGCCATAAAATGAATCTATTCCTACCGTTGGAACATTTATTATACCGTAAAATATGTTACGGAACATTATACACATTTATATCTGCACATTAATCCAAACTGAACAAATAATGCAAACATAGGAAGATATCGCAGGTGTACGGTTTCGAGTAAAATTCACTACTTTATGTAATTAAAGGCAATGGCATTCGAGCTGGAAGAATGTAGGTATTACACGGAGTGACGGAGTCAATTTTCACTTAAGCTACGGAAGGCAAATATGGCCCACCTTATTATAAAAAAGTATTTGTAGGCAGTTCTTTTTGTTTATGATATCGCATACCCTTTTTTATCAAATGCTCTACTACCCAGTAACCATCCCCATCTATTTGAATTGGTTTATAATGCTTGTTTTCAAAAATATAGACAATAAACCGGATTTTTTTATTGGGCCATATTATTCTACTATTATGGTTATATGGGCCATATGACAGAAACTGACAAAATTAAATATTTTTGTTTATTATTTATTTAGAAAATAATGACAGCACAGAATATAAGCATCAGCATTATGTGGAAACGATCATTTGAAAAATATTTGAAACCTATCAATCGAAAATTTGCAGAAACGATTATTTGACTACTTCAAAGCTTATAAATAAAACAAGCTTTCTTTTAAACTGAAAATTAGGAAATTGACAACACTCAAAATCCTCAATATCATCATCGGATATCTCATAGTTCTGATTGTTTTTTTACACGATCTCTAATAGCTTCACTTGTTTGTTTGTTTGTTTGTTTTTTTGTTTGTTTGTTTGTTTGTTTGTTTGTTTGTTTGTTTGTTTGTTTGTTTGTTTGTTTGTTTGTTTGTTTGTTTGTTTGTTTGTTTGTTTGTTTGTTTGTTTGTTTGTTTGTTTGTTTGTTTGTTTGTTTGTTTGTTTGTTTGTTTGTTTGTTTGTTTGTTTGTTTGTTTGTTTGTTTGTTTGTTTGTTTGTTTGTTTGTTTGTTTGTTTGTTTGTTTGTTTGTTTGTTTGTTTGTTTGTTTGTTTGTTTGTTTGTTTGTTTGTTTGTTTGTTTGTTTGTTTGTTTGTTTGTTTGTTTGTTTGTTTGTTTGTTTGTTTGTTTGTTTGTTTGTTTGTTTGTTTGTTTGTTTGTTTGTTTGTTTGTTTGTTTGTTTGTTTGTTTGTTTGTTTGTTTGTTTGTTTGTTTGTTTGTTTGTTTGTTTGTTTGTTTGTTTGTTTGTTTGTTTGTTTGTTTGTTTGTTTGTTTGTTTGTTTGTTTGTTTGTTTGTTTGTTTGTTTGTTTGTTTGTTTGTTTGTTTGTTTGTTTGTTTGTTTGTTTGTTTGTTTGTTTGTTTGTTTGTTTGTTTGTTTGTTTGTTTGTTTGTTTGTTTGTTTGTTTGTTTGTTTGTTTGTTTGTTTGTTTGTTTGTTTGTTTGTTTGTTTGTTTGTTTGTTTGTTTGTTTGTTTGTTTGTTTGTTTGTTTGTTTGTTTGTTTGTTTGTTTGTTTGTTTGTTTGTTTGTTTGTTTGTTTGTTTGTTTGTTTGTTTGTTTGTTTGTTTGTTTGTTTGTTTGTTTGTTTGTTTGTTTGTTTGTTTGTTTGTTTGTTTGTTTTGTTTGTTTGTTTGTTTGTTTGAATGTTTGTTTGTTTGTTTGTTTGAATGTTTGTTTGTATGTTTGAGGCGTGATTTTCACCCATTTCCAGACGCCCGAATGATTTGAAATTTGGCATAGTTCCGGTGACAATGCATTATGACTTTTTCTGTTATAAAAAACAAAATGGCGGCTTCAAGATGGCGGAGGAGATTTGTGATAATGGTATATAAGGATTTTCGGAGTCAGAAATTATGATTCTTCATCAAAATTCATGAATTCAAAATGGCGGCTCCAACATGGCGTACGAGATTTGTGATTATGGTCAGATTCGATTCAAAATTGGTATGTGAGGTTTTTTAGTTCATATATTTCGAATTTTTTGTCAAAATTCATAAATTCAAGATGGCGGCCCAAGATGATGGATTTAATTGGTATGGTTTTCGGGGTCGAAGATTTCGATTTTTAAGTCGAAAAAAAAAATTATAGTTTAAAAAACCAAAGAACACGCTTTACTTCCCATGGACTGAAAAGTAAAAAATAATTGACAGTTTAATTTCTCAAATGTAAAAAAAGCGTGGGGTGCTTGATAAAGTTCTCTTGACCTCTTGAACGCTCTGTATTGTTAAATTGAACTAAAAAATATGAGAATGTACTTCGAAAGCACCCACGCTTTTTTACATTCGAGAAATTGAATTGCCATTTGTTTTTTACTTTTTAGTCCATGGGAAGTAAAGCGTGTTTTATTTACCACTTTAAATCCATTGACTCTCGCAGGACTCTGTTTACGTTTCCGTTTAAAACCAATATGCTTTAATGCGTTCAAACTCTTGACCATATTGATTTAAGTGGTCTTGCTCTCGAATGGAATCCTAACCTCACAAATTTTGCCGGTTTTCTGATTGGAGGGTGTGGTGCATTTTCATCTTTGACGAGTTTCATATAAAAAAAACAAGCAAATCTGGTTCACTAAAATAGTTTCTTGACAAGATGGCGTTTAATCCGTATGTGGAGGGAATATAATTAGTTTTAATGAAGTCGTCCAAAGACCAAAAGGTATTTATTTAAACCTAATTGAGTAAATTAAAACCTTTAAACTTTATAATATTCTTGATGTACTCATTAACACTTAAAAATTGTGTTTTTCCCCTAACGGATTATTTTAAAACCAACTTGCTATTTAATTCTTAATAATAACAAATTAGTTTCTAAATGTTAAGAGTAACATAAAACCAGTATAAGATCAATAGGACATTAAGAGCAAATAGAATTTTTATTTTGATTTAAAGAGTGCATCAAATTCTTCGTTTGAGAATAAGTGGTCTTTAAGAACTTTTAGTTTATCTTAAGGTTACTTTAAATCCGCTGTCGATTTATTGAACATATTTAAGTATTCTTAAAACCTGAATAATTGAAAATTGCCTTGAAATTTACTTGGGAGGGTTCTTAGTTTCCTTATCCATCGTGAACTTGATTGAATCCCTCATATTATTCATTCTTGAAGAGAATTCCTCAAGGTGTTCACCTCCGCCGATGGTATCTTCTCTTTCTCCAGTAATCGCCAACATATATATAGAGTGGACGATACCTCCAATATGGAACCACGGAGATGTCCTTTCCTACATCAGGGGTATCTGCAAAGGATCGGAAACAAATACAACATCGAGTTGCTTTCCATCCGGCAGTACCTTACGAAGCTTCCTCGCCAAGACGAATACAGAGAACAAAACTAAATAAAAAAATGGTAAAAAATCAATTTTTTTGTCATTTTTTCGTGAATAACTTTCCTATTCGAAATGACAGTACATAAAATTTCCTACAAATTTCACTATTCGGATTTTTTTTCGACAAATATTTCGGGCTCAAACGCCAAATGGAAATCAGCAAACACCCACTTTTTTCACTCCAAAACTATTATTGACTATTAAATGATATTCTAGCAAATTTCTCAAGGAATTATATTGTAATAAAACTGAAAGTACTCTTGTTCATCATTGGAGCAGTTTCAATCAAAGGACTCATCTGACAGTCTAGTTTGAGGTTATGTCGATGACTGCTAGTGACAGTGCGATAAGAAAGGAGTGTTGAGAATCTCAAACAACGCAAAACGGTTTTGGACCATTCAGGGCGTTACTTGCTCCTTCTCGAACTAGTGTATCAGCCTCTTCATTGCCTCTGTAACCTGTGTGTGCTGGTATCCAGGCTAGGGTCAGTCTGTTCTGACTGCCGAGCTCTTTTAGGGCTTCTATGCAGCCCCAAACAAGTATTCTGGTAACTTGCATTGAATTGACTGCTTTTATTGCAGCTTGGCTGTCTGAGTATATGACAATATTTTTTTCTGAAAACTCATTCCTTATTAGCTCTCGTGCACAATGGTGTATTGCGACGATTGCCGCTTGAAATATTGTCGCTTGCTTGCCCAGGCTCAATGAGATTTTCATCTTCGGCTTGGTTCCGTAAATGCCGGCTCCTGTATTTCATCAGTTTCTGACCCATCAGTGTAGATAGCCATTTCCGCATTGATAGAAGGTCCCTGTCCCTGTCTGTTTTTGAAGTTTTGTCAAAACTATATCTGGGAAGTATGCCATCTGATGGCATTCTTGTAAACGGGTCGTTTTTCAACTATTCGTGTAGGTTGTTGTAGTCTCTCCCGTGCACATTGCTTATGGGTGCTTGTCCTCTAAGCAGCCTGCTCGTGACTGACCTGACTTATAGAACGATATGCCTTGGGTGACTTGTCGCCTATTCTTCCTACCTTTGGGAGATATATGGCATTCACCTCTTGCCACATCGTAGGTATATGCAAGCCTTAAATATACGGCACAGGTATGGAGTAAGTATTTCCTGTCCCTTCTGGAGAAATATGGGTTATATTCCATCTACTCCAAGGGATTTGTATAGTTTGAATTTACTGATAGCCCACCTGATTCTATTTGGTCTCGATATTTCCGTAGCAAGCCTCCATTCCAAAGTTGTTCGCCTATTTGGCCTGCTTCTAGTGCTGTCTAGTGTTGTTGGGCCATTGAGAATTACTGAGGCTGGAAAGTGTGCTTCTGTGAGCATCCTTAGACTTTCCTCGAATGTTGTAGTATAGACATTGCCATTTTTTTTCAAGAAACCTACTTGGTTCACAGTAACTTCTTCGGCTAAAACCTTATGGATTCCGACTGTTTCTAGATGCTCGTTCCACCGGGACGTTTTGTTATTTTGAGCCTTTTTTCAAGACAACATTCCTCGTAGGCTTCGACTATTGTCTTGCCCATTTCGTCTACTGCCCTCTCAAGGCTCTACCTGTCTCGAGAGACTGAGTGAAGCTGAGTAACTTCCCCAGTTGGTCTCTAAAGTACGCAGTGGGGTAACTAGATCGTATAATATATATATATATATATATATATATATATATATATATATATATATATATAATATAATCATGTAAAATATTTTTTCAAGGTTTTTTGTTTGAATTTCAAGTTTTGTACGATTTCGGACCTCATTAAATAACTTGTATGTAATTTTTGAATAAGCGACCTGTACCTTCATTATACGATCTAAATAAGGTATGCGCAGGTAACTGGGGGAATCCACTGAATAACTTTAATAATTACTTAGAGTTTTGTAGTGAAAAGTGGGATTATTTCCAGTCAGCTGAAATATGCCAATTTGAGCCCAAACGGTTCGTCGTAGAAAAAACTTGTATAGTTAAATTTGTAGAAAATGTTATGCTCTTTCATTCCTACTCTGGAGGTTATCAATGAAAAATTTGTATTTTTCAACTTGTAGCAATACACCGCAGAAGAAAGAGATTTTTTTAGGTTTTTTGCAATTTTTTCAATGTTCCCTCACGAAAATTTGTTAGAAAACCTCAGATTCGGATTCAGCACCTCAAAACACATAGAGAATGGAAGAATATTATATCGAAGTCTGTGATATCCTGGGATATCCTATATATTTGGAAATAATTATGTATTTCGAACTCAAATTATTTATTTATAACAACATTCCAAATCGTCATGACAGCATACTTATATAAGAGTGACTTGATCAACTAATAATAATCATCCATATACAAAGTGCTTCAAGTACAAAAACAGAGCTACTATACTATACTACATCTCCCCCTGCATTGCTTTTATATACGAATAAAGTTCTAGAAAACTTAAGAAATCAATAGAACACAATAAGAATGTTCGACAATTGATCCAGAACAAAAGTTAGTGCTTCTAGATTTTTCCATCTAATTCATCGAATGATCTCGAACAATTCGAGAAGTCTTTATCAAATTTCAGGTCTGTTACACTGCACATAATTATTTATTTATAACAACATTCCACATTCCAAATCGTCATGACAGCATACTTATATAAGAGTGACTTGATCAACTAATAATAATCATCCATATACAAAGTGCTTCAAGTACAAAAAGAGAGCTACTATACTATACTACATCTCCCCCTGCATTGCTTTTATATACAAATAAAGTTCTAGAAAACTTAAGAAATCAATAGAACACAATAAGAATGTTCGACGATTGATCCAGAACAAAAGTTAGTGCTTCTAGATTTTTCCATCCAATTCTTCGAATAATCTCGAACAATTCGAGAAGTCTTTATCAAATTTCAGGTCTGTTACACTGCACATAATTATTTATTTATAACAACATTCCAAATCGTCATGACAGCATACTTATATAAGAGTGACTTGATCAACTAATAATAAACATCCATGTACAAAGTGCTTCAAGTACAAAAACAGAGCTACTATACTACAAAGTCAATGGTGCCTTCAGTCAACCGAGCGTGGAAATTAAAAACGTATGGACACCGCTGTAACCAAACGTGTAATGAGTAAAATATATTGAAGAATTTTTAGTTAAAAAATACCACACACAGAGTTTTAGCATTTCCTGAAGTCGTAAAATGATCAGGTAAAATTCACTCATATCCAAAATATCGGAAAATATCAAATTACAGCCTCCTTATACCGAGACAAATGTTATGAAAGTTCCTCTTCCCTAGTTAGTTTTAAGTGTTGACAACAAAGTTCAGAAGGGACCACATTCAGGAATCATAAATTTAACGACTCTTTTCAATAGCTAGTTCAATTCTTACATGTGAATATTTTTGTTAGAGGTCGGTGGTCTCCCAAGAAGAAACACTTCTTAGAATGGAGAGGGTGGAAAGATTGGTTTGGTTAATTCTCTATTATTTTTCAAGACAAAATTAGTCTTAGCTTTCAATCCATACAGAAAGCATGTAGTTCGTAAATTCGTGTTATTGTTATATTTTCCGCGTAAATTCTGTTCTTTCTCATAAGTATATTTTGTTTTAAGTATTTAAATATTTGATAACTACTCAATTTCCATTATTATTTTTATTATGAAGTCTCAAGTTTTAGAACGATCTTTCTCACCTCTCACCAGTTTGTTTTCTCAATCAACTTGTATTGAAGTCCTTTTGGTTTTATTTTATTAAATTTAATTTATTTTCAATTCATGTCTGATTATTGTTACATCTAGTCTCATTTTCTATTATTTATTTTCAAATCTTGTTATTTAAAAATTGAGATTTTCACTGTCAATAATTCTTAAAATGTCCCTAATTGAAGTATTTGTTTTCTATTATTTATCATCCCTTCGTTCAATAGATATAAGTGTTGTTGATTTCTTTGTTTTATTTAGTAATTCACATATAGGCTTTTGTAAGCCTTACCGAGTTGAGTCTTTGAGCATTTCAAATAAGAAGGTTGAACAAAATGAGTAAAGTCATAAGTGATATTTCGAGAATACAGTAAATTTCGCTATTAAAGTAAAATTCGCGAAAAGTCCACTTCTAGCCAGTGAAAGAAGGAATTGATGGAGATGCTGTCCAAGGCACAGGAGAGAAGGTATTAGATATGATAAGGTAAGAGAAACATCTGAAATTTCGTGAAGTATGATTCTTAATTCTCGACAGAGAGCTCACCGTTCCCATACATTATTTTATTGCTTTAGTATAAATAACTTCGCTCGGTCAATCAGTTGTGACAGAACGCTATTCGTTATTAAAATAGCGATTTGTTATACCGCTAATGGGCCGTTTTGGAGGAAGAAAATGAACGAAATCACGCGCGCCACAAGACCGCGCGTAATTACAACGTAACTACACCATACCAGTAGACCTATGATTCTAGATTCTGAATTTGTTAGTATTCACCTGAAGATGATTATAGATTCAGCAATTGAAACTCATTATTGAACTCAAGAACTCATTATTGAACTCAAGAACTAATTATAAATAGGTGAAGACTACAAACATCAAAACTCTATTAAATAAAATTATAATTGCAATGAATATTTTACAATCGCAGTGGTTCACGAATAAAACTGTTTGTTCATAATTTTGATTAGCACAAACTAAAATATTTGCTGATAATTTGAATTTGGCGATATGTTTTAATAATAGTGCCAATAGGATGATATAAATACGCTCAAACATAAAACCGAATTTTGAACTTAGCAACTGTTATTTTATATCATGTTCCGGAATATCAACAAATAATCAACTCATTTATAACATACAAATTCATCAATCATTTTACGAAAAGCTCGTGAAAATTAGTCGTTAGCAGTGAATCAAAATAATTTTGCAAATTCAAATTAATTCTATAATCTGTTCAGAGCTTCGGAATGTATTTTAGTGAATTGAAAAAGAAATTACACGAGCATAATCCCACGATGTCCGAAATATAAGAACTGCCATTATGTCGAGAATATCAATTTCTCAGTAGGTCTTTGTATACACATCGTTCAGTATTCGACAGTTGAACGATGTCTTTTCATTTCTCTCCGCTTTTTTTGAACTCATTCATTTTTCCTGGAGCTTTCTGGAAGCTTTCGGGACCTCGATTGCTTTCCTTCTATTCCTTCAAACTCGTCTGAAACCTCTGTTTTATTTTTCCATCTTTCGAAACAAGTCAAAGCGCTTCCGGTGTTTTGTTGCGAATCGGAAACCACAGTATAAGATTCGCCGAGTACGAGGTATCGATATAATATGAAAGAACGTGCGCCAACACACTCGAACAGTGTTTGTCTCAGATTCAAAGGCACACTCATAAGTTTGAAATCTGTAGAAGAGAGTAGTAGTATCCAGGACTTCCTTTTCCAAGTTATTGGTTGGATTTTTGACCTTTCGGTGACAATAATTCGAAACCATCGTCGCCCTTACCTGATTGACTCGAAACATCAAATGTGATTTTCGGAGGTAATTTCGATAGATTGGATTTTCACAGACTGAATCTTCCCACTGATCAAGCCTGTAGAAATACCTTAGAGTACAACTAGACAGGCGTTTAGAATTAATATTGTACAAGGATGTATTATTCTAGTGCAATTGGGTTTTGAGACGGGGAAACGATTGTAGCACCACCAAACTTGGTATGCTAGTTGTTGGAACCATGAAAAACACGAAAAAAAATTGTGAACTGAAATTCCAGGGGTTAACTTTTTTTTTTTCTAAAAATTATCGGAGAAATAAAAGGAAAAGTTTATATCGTGTCTGAAGAATTCTACCTTCTCATGCGAATATAATATGCGAGAATTTGAGTACCTGAAATGTGTTTTGTCGCACTTCACGGAGATGTTTGCTGATGATCCGAAAATCATGAATAATTCAGTAAATATGGAATTATCATACTGAAGCAGCAACCCATACCCTCTTTGGACTATATGCAACAATTTCAGAGTAGTGTACAGGTACCGCTTATACATGCCAAAAACAATACTTCATTTTTTATGTGTATGAGCAATTATTTTTAACATTATAATAAAACGCTAATTTAACGAAATAGAGTTTCATCACAACAAACTTCCTTGAAAATATATCAGAACCTAATAAAATGAATCGGGTTTTATAAGGCCGAGCGAACCTTAAAAAAACAATAACGCGTGGTAAAACAACTCTCAGAAAAATATTCTACTCTTTCTTACCTTTTATTTTTCTTACTTCTTCATGCCAGGAAGCTGGAACGACCTCTCCTCACACACTATATTTTATTTGAACAATTTACCTTATTATTTACTATTAATTTCACCACTTCAAAAAACAATAACGCGTGGTAAAACAACTCTCAGAAAAATATTCTACTCTTTCTTACCTTTTATTTTTCTTACTTCTTCATGCCAGGAAGCTGGAACGACCTCTCCTCACACACTATATTTTATTTGAACAATTTACCTTATTATTCACTATTAATTTCACCACTTCTCTGGTAAGCCATTTACTGATTCAAGTAAATTCCTTAATTTGCTACTAGGTAAAATATCTGCGCAAATAACCCAGATAGAAGACAAATTCAAAGTAATAAAACAATAGTTTGGCAGACAATCATGATTTATTAGGCCAAAAGAAAAAAAAATGGAAACGTTGGAATAAATGAGAAGTTTAACTTTAATTTAATCTATCAATTTCCCAAAATTCAAAACTAACCCCAAAGAACCGTTTGAATAAACGAAATTACTAAATAACTGTTATTAAATGTTCAAAAAGTGTGATTATTATCAGAATATTAATCGATAATTCAGAACAAAAAGTTTACCAGAAAAAGATTTTTCTTAATTCAACACAACCATCTCACAACATATTTTAGGCCAGACTGCCGATTTTGTCCGCATAACCTCGGGTCTAAAAATTCTTCCAGACCAGCTGGGTGGTCTCGTAGGAGGGTTGTGTAATAGTTACGTCTTTATGAAATTTCTTTAAATTAAGTATTCAATTATGATTATGTATTACTATTTTATAACCCAGATATTCCAACGCTTACGAGTTAATACTTCACGTTATGAAAAAAAAAAACTCACTAAATCTAACAAAATTATTCTTATTTTCTACAATCTACTTATTATATGTAATGGATCTTTCAGTAACTCTCAGTTATGCATGTCTTGGATCAATTTTATTAATGGAAATATGTGATCGAATGCATGAAGAAATTGACTTTCAATACAAAATATTCCATTCAAATTATTAAATCCCCTCGTATAATTTTTATTGACACTCGAGGACTGCATGTGAGATTATTTTTCAAGTTTTGAATATTTGAGGGTAGTCGTTCCCAGAAACGGAATACTGATGATTGGGTTTTAGGGCTTCCAGATGTTAACTACATGCCTTATTTGTCTATAAATGTTTTCAATAGATTCTAAAAATCCGTTTAGTTACAACATTTACTGAAGAAATTGTCGATATTATGGGTTAGTTGAAAACAGAGGCAGGAGTAAAATCCAGTTTTTTATTTGGCATGTATAAGTGAGACTTGTCTCACTAATCTGAAACCGTTGCATATGGTCCAAAGAAGGTACTGATTTTTGCTTCTGTATTATTATTCCATATCAACCAAAATATCCATGACTTTCGGATCCTCCGTAAATATCGTAGAAGGGTTATGTGAAGTGGGATAAAACTCATTTTGGGTACTCAGGAACTCACATGTTATATTTGCATGAGGAAGTAGAATCTTCAGGAATGCTTTTACTTTTTCTTTTCCTTTTACTTTAATTTTTACCAATGTTATGACATCTAATTTTTGGGCGGCAGTGGGTTAACGCGATCCTGAAATTTGATATCGGAATTCAATCAGGTTTTCTGAAAAATTTGTGACAAATTACTAGGTATATTTCTTGTGGAGAATTGAATTATCTTTCGCCATATTGAAATTATAAGGTTTCGTTCCCTTTTTAAAGGGGTTTTCACCTAAACCTCATAAACAATGCGGAGGGCTAACTCTTATTGCGGAGGCAAAGATCGTGGTACGATTGTTGGTGAATTAACCCAAAGATATTCTTAGAAATTCAATTTATGGCAGTGAGAATAAAATTGCTAAATAAAAGTTGTCATTTGGACGCCATCTACAAAAATTCTGATATAGTATTTCACTCAAAGCCAGTCACTGGAGCAGGAGTATTTGGACCTCGTACCAAGTACTCCGAACCCATGGGACACTTCCCCAGCATTTTTCAAGCGGAAATTCACGCCATAGAAAGATGCATTCAGTTCAACCTCGATAGGAACTACCGGAACAAGGAAATTGCTATCCTCTCCGATAGTCAAGCAGCCATCAAAGCGTTGGGCTCATATAACATCAACTCGAAGATGGTCTGGGAATGCCTAGAAAAACTCAATGATCTAGGCAGGAACAACAAGGTGATCCTCCTCTGGGTGCCTGGGCACGTCGGAGTAGAGGGAAATGAACAAGCAGACACCCTGGCACGAAAAGGAGCATCAACGCCACTGATCGGGCCAGAACCATTCTGCGGACTTGGAAAATCTTACTTCCAAGAAGAACTCAATAAAACTGAAGAAGCAATGAGAGCAACATACTGGCAAAGACTTCCAGGGCTAAGGCAGGCCAAAGATCTCCTCGGCAATTTCAATCGAGCAAGATCGAAAACACTGCTTAACCTCAGCAAAACTAGTCTAAAGACAATCACAGGATTTCTAACGGGGCATTGCAGACTCAAAAAACACCTAAGGAAGGTAGGCTTAGAGGAGGACACCACCTGCAGATTCTGTGGGGAACATCCTGAAACACCTCACCACATATTGATGGAGTGTTATGCTGTACACCACAAAAGATTAATTATACTGGGATCACACCAGCTGACTGTGGAAGAAATACCACAAATGGACCCCCTCAAAATCCTAAAATTCCTGAAGGAACTGAGGCTTGAGGGGATGCTGTAAACGAGAACACCTTGAGATAGCAGAAGAAGATGGGGCACAATAGATCTAACTAGGTCGCAGCGCATCAGTCACCATCCATACCAACCAATACCAATACCAGTCACTGGAGAAAGTCTTTATTACACTGAAAGAGAAAATACTCCAGACATACAAATGAAACAATTACAAAAAATAGTATTTAATCTAATAATTTAATTTAAGAAAAGTCTATAAATGATGATAGTAATCAGGTTGCATAAAAAAATAGTATTTAATGAATTGAACGTTTGTTAAACCGAGTTCAGGGCTTGATGAGATCTAGAAAAGTCTAGAAGTAATGGTTGAATCAGGTTGTGTGAAGAAATTTGGTTCTTTGGACTATTGTACGTTATTCAAATGGTCATAACAACTTACTTGGAATATTGGGTTGAATGCATTTAAACCTTACATATTTTCCTTAACCAATCAGTTATAAGAAAGAATCAACCAAACTCCTCTCCTGTTGATATATTTCAAGCTCTTCGGGTTCCTTGGTTCTTAATGATCTTATATACAGTGACAGCAGCTCTGGAATACTCCTGAATTCCCCACCTGGTTCTGGACACCTGATCGAGTGTGTAATTCAGCCAGTTCAGCTATCATAGGTAGCTATAGTTGTTAGTTCTGTATTGTGGTAATTTGGCAATCGGCCACTAACATCGCCGCTCATTCAATGGCGAGAAATAAGCTTTTAAGCATCAAATTTTGAATTTAAATCAAATTTTTAATTTGAATCTGGTCGAACTAAACACAAAAAAGCATTATAAATGACAAAAATATTTATTCCAATGAATTCCACTTTGAATTTTAAATAAATGTTATTAATAGACACTGATTGGATGATTTTCAGAAATAAAAATTTAAATCATCAGCGAGTTCTTCAAGTGAGACCAGACGCAGAAATGGACGGAATGGAGGATAACGGAAATTCAAAATTCAATCCCCTCCTCAATTTCTACAAACAGTGTTACCAATTGTCACACTATCAAAGAACAGCTTACCAACTGTTGGCTCATGTTTAGAACACATACCTCATAGATAGAATGAAACCAACATCTTGCCTACGCATGAAAGCTTCAATTATACTATCTCTCTCTGCATGATCATTATAAATATCATCTATGGTTTGGAAAGAATTCTCACTTTGTCGGAACTGGCTAATTGATCTAATTGTCAATCCAAACAAAAATAAGGATAAGAAGAAGAAGAAATAACTATTTATAATTCAAACTTGACTTTGACAGTTGAGTTACAACCAACTTTATTTTGAAAGAAATAAATATCTTTTACTGATTTTATTAAATAATTTATTATTCAGACTTGGTGGAGTATTCAGCAGCGTTCTTCGAGCTGTAAAATAAGAATTAATCAACAAAAACATTGTAAGTCATATTCAGAAACCTTCAACTCAGTTGGTGCACCGTTCACACTGCCATGTTCCACGGTAAAAATGATGAAAATGAACGTTTGTAGAAATACAACCGTTATAAAATTGCTTTTGATAAATCTTTTACTTTCCGAAACAACAGCAAAAAAAACTTTTTTTAAATAATTTTTTTTTGGTCAACAAATTTTTTTTCTAACAATACATGATTTCAGGAAGTCATGTGCCAAGTTTCAAGGTGCTACGATTCATTCTTCACTTGTGGCTTACATTTGTCTGTGGTTACTGTACTAATCAATGAAAGGAATAATTGAAATGCCGAAGGTTTGGTATATGTTGAAATGAAAAAAGTTGCAGCTTAAGGTGGGAGTTCCAACACCCTTGACTACCTAAAAACTACAGATGGCAGTGTCAGCACCCGATTCACTGCGCCACGAAAATAAAATAGTTATACAACTAACCGTACAAGTGTCTACCTCCCTCTTCATTGATAAAGTCAGCGTTGTAGGAATTCCGGTAATACCCCGTTTTCGGTGGTCGACTGCCAATGCAACGTTGTCAGTTCAATCGTTTTCGGAGTTCAGAGCCGTTAGAAAGCTGTGAGCCGTGATTTACTGATTTATCCATTCGTGTTTTGTTTGTACGGTGCCTAGTATTGTTTTATTGTGTTTGATTTCTTGATAAGTGTGTGTATTTACGAGAAGAAAGATAGCTGCTTTCCCCAAAATGTCAACTTCAACTGATAGAGATGTTCCTATTTTTCTAAAGTCCATTTGAATTTTTTTTGTTATGTATAATTATCTATACCCAACCAAATTCGAATGACTATTTTACCGATGGTGCCATCTTGATTTTAGGAGAAATTGTAAAAAAAATTATAATCTTCGATTCCGAAAGCCCCCACATACCAATTTTGAATTGAATCGGGTCAAAATCACAAAACTATTCCGCCATCTTGAATTCATGAATTTTGACAAAAAAATTATATTCTCCGACCCCAATAACCTCCAAATACCTAATTTCAATGAAATCGGGCGATAATCACAATAACTTCTCCGCCATCTTGATTTTAGGAATACTTTAAAAAAATATATAATCTCCGATTCCGAAAGCCCCCACATACCAATTTGGAATTGAATCGGGTCAAAATCACAAAACTATTCCGCCATCTTGAATTCATGAGTTTTGACAAAAAAATCATATTCTCCTACCCCAAAAACACCCAAATACCAAATTTGGATGAAATCGGACAACATTCATAATAATTCGTCCGCCACCGTGTAGCCGCCATCTTGATTTTAGGAATAACTGGATTAAAAAAATTTTTCATTTTCAGATTGTGGAAGGTCATAAACCCAAAAAATTATGTCAAGAACTGTAAAAACATTATAATCTCCGATTCCGAAAGCCCCCACATACCAATTTTTAATTGAATTGGTTCAAAATCACAAAACTATTCCGCCATCTTGAATTCATGAATTTTGACGAAAAAATCATATTCTCCGACCCCAAAAACCTCCAAATACCAAATGTCAATAGAATCAGGCCATAATTACCATAACTACTCCGCCATCGTGTAGCCGCCATCTTGATTTTAGGAATAATTGTTAAAAAATTTGAATCTCCGATTCTAAAAGCCCCCAACCAATTTTGAATAGAATCTGATCATAATCACAAAAGAGATCAGAGATAGGTATGCAAAACGAAACCTACAAAACAAGGTATCCATATAGTGCGACCGATCACCCAGGATGGTGTTGAAAGTTTTTCCTAGTTTTCCTACAGCTGAAAAGTGAAGACGCCACCAAAAATCGCCCCGAGCGTGCCACGGCAAATATTAATAATAATATCCGTCGTCTACCCGCACTCTCTGTGTGTTTATGAGTAAGTATTATTATTATTATTATTATCATTTAATAAGTTTTACTCTATACATATACTCCTCATTGCATAATAAATGATCTGACAAAATGCCCAAAATTGAACTTCAAATGAATTATGAGACTCTGATTTGAAGAAATCTCATTGAGTCCAATGAGCAATAATAACTGAAAGGTTTGTCGAAGTATGGCAACGCCGCGTGCGCCCCTTTTTTGAAGACGTTGTAATATTGTTACCAGGCATGGAATTTTCATTCATATTTTCTATTGCAGTAAAATCTCCCTCTACCGGTCGGTAGCTGAACTGAGCCACTCATATATTTGCCACAGCTCGCCATATCACGTATCTATACACACGATCAGTTTTTCCTAAAAAACTCAAAAACAAGACACTTTTTCTCGACTTTCTTTGTTAGGATGCATTCTCAATAATCTAAGTGAGGGCAATATCTAGCTCACAACTCGAAAATAAATTTAAACTGAATTTTGTTTTCGATATTGATAACCTCAAACTTGATCAGTTTTGAGAATTTTTTTCTGGCTACTCATTCAGTTTGCAGAGTTGCCATGGGTCAAAAGAAATGTATTGAACCTTCAGTCACCTCTATAGCAAATTTCAATTGAAATACTCCAACGGTTCATTAATTGTTTACGAAAACCTAAGTCACTGAAAATAGCTGAAAATTGCCCATTGCGACTCCCACCTTAATACATTCTTATACAACATGTGTTCCTCAACCAATTCATGTTTTACCGGGAACGTGTATCCAACAAGATTCTTCAGTTTCGAGGATATTCCTTCTTCGAATACAGATTTATTTATTCTCATCCAACATCCACCCACATAAAAGAATACACAATACACTGTTGCAAGCGAATGGCATCACTAATCCTAACTTTTTACTGAGCACAGTCGGCAGCATAGTAAGAATATGGAAAAGTTCAATTTGTATACAGCTGGCAACTAATTCGAAACTGAAATGGTTCCATAAAAACTTCACTTTCCGACATAAAACAACACGTACTCCTACTTACCGTGTGCAACAATATAATTGTGTACGCTAATTTGCATTGGTGCAATATAAAAAAAGTTACGGCAATCGCGTTTTTATGACTTTCAACATGGGCAGACATGAAGCAACCAGAGGCGCCACCGTCTATCTTTTAATACGTTCGTTTATTACTGTGGAAATGGGGATAACATATTTTTTATTGATTTCGATAGAAGATTCTATATGAGCTGAGGACAATGTGAGATATCGACATTGTAAGATATTATCAATTTGAGGATAGAATGATTTATCGGAAAAACAACTCAGCAGGGTGAAAAACAATTCAATTTTTCACAAAAATTATTCCTATTGTAATTTCTTATGAAATGCGCTCGTTTTCTCAGAAAACGTGTTTGAACGCCGACGCTGAAAGTTCTGGCGGAGCCGAATATTTGATTGGTCATAACTCTGCTGAAAATGATCGAAGAAGGAAAATGAAAAGTTCATATCGTTTCTGAAGACTCCTACCTTCTCATGCGAATATAATATGAGTACCTGAAATGTGTTTTGTCGCACTTCACGGAGATGTTTGCTCATGATCCGAAAATCATGAAAAATTTAGTGAATATGGAATTATTATACTAAAACAGCAACCATACCCTCTTTGGACTATATGCAACAATTTTAAAGTAGTGTGACAGGCCCCACTTATGCATGCCAATAAAAAAAACTTTGTTTTACTCCTGCCTCATTTTCAGCTTACCCATAAAATCGGCATTTTCTTCACTAAATGTTGAAAATAATCGCTTTTCATATCCTGCATATATACAGGGTGTTAATTAAGTACGTTGACAAACTTTGGGAGGTGAGTCTTTGAAAGTTTTCAGAACAAAAAGTTCATATAAACATATGTCCCAAACAGCTTGGAGATACAGGTTGATAAAAATACATTTTTTTCAAGATTTTTTGTAGTTGGACATTTTCAACAATAATCAGTTAAAATTAGGCAAGTAAAATCCATTCAATAGTACGCACGATACAAAATAATTCATTTTTAAAATAATTCATAGGATCCTCCTTTTTTCAGAGTCAAACCTTTTTCAACCCTTCAGAATTTTTTTTCCGCCGTCACTGATATATTATGAGAAAGGAATAATAATTCATTTAACATCTTTTTGTTCTTTTGTAATTTGCCATTTACTTGTACGGTTTAGGAGCTACAATGAAAATATTAATTTTCCAGTATCGCATAACATAAAGAAATTTGAGAAACAAACATTCTCACGAACTTTGAAAGTTTTCAAGACGAAAAGTTCATAAAAAATTAATTTTTTCAAGATTTTTTTGGAGTGAACTTCGACATTTTCGACAATAATCAGTTGAAATTAGGCAAGTTCAATACGCACGATACAAAATAATTAATTTCTTAACTAATTCACAGGGTCCTCCTTTTTTCATCATAGATTTTTCTAATTCTGAAAAAATATATATTTCAATTTACAATAATTGAAAGTGTTTTATTTACCTACACATTTTTTAATGTTATTTGTATTAATGTTTTCATTATAGCTCTTGAACTGTACAAGTAAATGAAAAACTTCAAGAAAAAAAAAGATGTTAAATCAAACATCATTGATTATTCTTCTCTCACAATCTCTCAGTGGTGGCAGAAAAAAAATTCTGAAGGGTTGGACAAGTCTTGACTCTGAAAAAAGTGGGACCCTGTGAATCATTCAAGAAATGAATTATTTTGTATCGTGTGTAATATTGAATGGATTGTACTTGCCTAATTAGAACTGATAATTGTCGAAAATGTAGAAGTCTGCTCCAAAAAATACTGAAAATAATTTATTTTTATCACCCTGTATCTCGAAAACTTTCAAAGAATCACCTCCCGAAGTTTGTCAACGTACTTAATCAACACCCTGTATATATATATACGTCGAGCAACTAATAATAGCCGTCCTGTACCCGCACAAGCCATGCCTTTGGGTACACTCTACGAGTCTTTATGAGGGAGTATTATTATTATTATTACTATATATATATATATACAGTGACCGCCAAAAAGTATGTACCATATGGGAAAAAAATTTATTATTAGAGTGTTGAAAAAAAAATTCTTGGGAAAAGTTTGTGCATGTCCGATAACCTAAAAATCGATTTTGACACATGTCACGTGATCGCTGGTATGGCGGCAAATTGAAAATAATTATCATGAATAGTCAAAAAGTCGGATAAAATGGCAAGATATCGAAAAAAGTTATTTGAAAAAGTTGCTTAGAATTCAATTCTATACACATATACAAAGTTTGAGAAAATTATGTGGGAATATTGAAAACAGCAATTTTTTTTAAATAGTTTTCCAGCTGTAGAAAAATATCAAATTATTTTCTTATGAATAGCTTGACCTTACTGAAATATTTTTATTCCGATAATAATACCAAAACTTTCTCATTTTCTCCACACCAGAGAGCACTAAATTGAAAAAATTGAATTTTGTCAGAACCCTTGCTGTTACATTGGTTCGTATCTAATAGATATATCACAATTCCACTATTATTGCGATGATAGGGAGATCCAAAAATATCGTGCTTTTCAGATTATAATCAATTTTTGATGATAACCATGCACGAACGTTTCACTTCGCACATAATCTTAAAAATAGTGCGTCAAATTAAAGAGGCTTGAGTTTTCAACATTGCATGCGAAGTGAAACGCTCTAGCACGATTATCATCGAAACTTGATTATAATCTGGAAAACATTATGTTTCTGGAGTGTTATGTCATCACAATGGTCGTGGAATTCTGATATAACTGTTAGATACGAACCAATCTAACAGCCAGGGTTTTAACAAAATCCAATTTTTTTAATTTAGTGCTTACTGGTGTAGAGAAAATGAGAAAGTTTTGTCATTATCATTGAAATACAAATATTTCAGTATGGTCAAGCTATTCATATGATAATAATTTGATATTTTTATACAGCTAGGAAAATATTTAAAAAAAAATTCTATTTTCAATTTTCTCTCATTATCTTTTCAAACTTCGTATATGTGTATAAAATTTAATTCTAAGCAACTTTTTCAAATCACTTTTTTCGATATCTTGCCATTTTATCCGATTTTTTGACTATTTATGGTAATTTTTTTCAATTTGCCGCCATACCAGCGATCACGTGACATGTGTCAAAATCGATTTTAAGGTAATCGGATATGCACAAACTTTCCCCAAAAATCTTTTTTCTAATACTCTAATAATTAACTTTTTTCCCATATGGTACATACTTTTTGGTGGTCACTGTATATATTTTTTTTAACACTATTGTGAAGTACAAACCTCAAGCTTGAAATCACATACTTCATTCTTTATGTAGGATGTGTATGAGCGATTATTTTCAACATTTACTGAAGAAATTGCCGGGATTATGGGTGAGTAGAAAAATGAGGCAGGGGTAAAACCCAGTTTTTTCTTTGACATGAATAAATGAGACTTGTCTCACTAGTCTTGAATCGTTGCATATGGTCCAAAGAGAGTACTGATTCCTGCTTCAGTATAATTATTTCATATTAACTAAAATATCCATGACTTTCTGGTACTCAGATACTCACATGTTATATTTGCATGAGGAGGTAGAAGTCTTCAGGAACGATATGCACTTTTTCTTTTCCTTGTACTATAATTTTTAGAAAAGTAATGACAAATCTAATTTGCTGCCCTGCCGGAAATGGCAGTGGCATGTTAACGCGAGCCTGAAATTTGATATCGGAATTCAAACAGATTTTCTGAGAAAACAAGCGCATTATGTGAGAAATTACTGAGTATATTTCTTCTTGCTGAAATTGTTTCTTGATAAATTGTTTCTTGATAAATCTTATACTATCAGAAACAACAGCAAAAAAAATTATAATTTTTTCAAATGAATTTTTTTTTTTAGATTCCACCCCTGATATTTTGGTAAACAATTTTTTTTTCAACAATACATGATATCAAGAAGTCATGTGCCGAGTTTCAAAGTGCTACGATTCATTCTTTACTTGTGGCTAACATTTGTCTGTAATTTCTGTACTATATCACTATTTTGAAGTACTTTTAGTATTACTACTGATCATACACGAAAGATTTATTCCATCTCCTCGGCGATATATCTTTCGTTTTTTGAAATGTTTCAAAGATACTTTCCACAAGATAATCATCGAACATTGAAAGAACTAGGTGTCAAAGATTTTCCTGACAGTATTCGTGACCCTGGGTAAATAATTTGAGATAATAAGCTCCCTAATGAACACGCTGAGCCCTGTTTCATAATTAATTTGTTAGGACTGATACGAGCGTAATCAATTTGCACGGATTCATGCCAGCAAAGCCGGAGGCGTGAATTATTTCAAACATACGCTGAATCAGTGTGTAGGAGACGTTACCGAACCGATCAATCTTCTCCAAATTGTGAATAACTTAGATTAAATTTCCCGCCGTTCGCAGTCAACATTTATACATTACGACGTCGGCATTTATATGGTCAGTATCCCTTGTTTGTTAACTGTATTGATCAAACGACTAATTCCAATCATATTCTTATTCTTGACATAATATTTTGGGTTTGTCACCTTCCACAATCTGAAAATGATGTACTTCCTTTCTTAGATGTTTTTATAAAAAAATCAGCAACACTGACGTCTGTTCAAAAAATTGTGTTTACAACATACCTTGTTCGTGTGGTAAAAGTTATATATTTTTTTGAAATATCGTTTATTCAAACAACATTCAGTACAATATCACTAAATTAATGTAAACAATGCTCAAATCAGTGCTTTCGAAAATTTTGATTGCATCTACAATCGGATTGTTTAAACCTATATTTCAATTCAATTATTTGTATATTTGATAGATGTTGTAACCTTATTTTTAAACAAGGTACACTGCACCGGTGCTCTTCGTCTGGAAGCTTATGTATGCGAGTCGTGAAGTTGAGAATTTTTTTTTTATATTGATGTTATTTCTGGGTGCCACCCGATTTGATAAAGGTTGCAAAACCAGGAATTAAAGTCTATGATGTTGCAAAATATTTCCAGTCATTCCAGGAGGAAGCAATATATAAACTTTTTATATAAAATAGAATTTAATAAAACGCATGAAAAATTAACATACTATTCTGTACAAAAGCCAATTCAAAACCCTATCCACTTTCCATATATCGCACGATGGAATTTTATATGCAATAAATTTTAATCGCAAATGTCAATAATAATAATTATCGTGGAGTGTATACAGGGTGGGGCATCGAAAACAAAACGCATGTGTTCTGAAAAAAATGCAAAAACACGTCGATTTTTAATCCAAGGGGGACATCTTCCTATTATAACCTCCTCTGTCATACCTCTCCCCCCTCCCCTTGGTCACTATCACCCAAACAATTTGAATAGGGAAAGTAGTGAGTGTGACATATCATTAAAAAGGTAATTTCATAAGGAATTCAGCCATGTCAATTTTCGCTACCTAACTTCCTATTTTAGCGCCCTCTTGCGGAAAAAACAACTGTTCCGTATTCCAAATTATGATACTTCATTTGCAAGCTAATTTAACATATATTCGGTGACAATGAATTATGGAATTTTTCAAAAAACAAAATGGCGGCATCAGAATCGGACCATAATTTCAAATCTTGCCAGCCATTCTGAAGCCGCCATTTTGTTTTTTGCCTCAGAAAAATTCCATTACTCATTGTCACCGAATTTATGTTAAATTAGCTTGTAAATGAAGTATCATAATTTGGAGTACGGAACAGTTGTTTTTCCTGCAAAAGGGCGCCAAAATAGGAAGTTAGATAGCGAAAATGGACATGGCTGAATTCCTTATGAAATTACCTTTTTAATGATGTGTCACACTCACTACTTTCCCTATTCAAATTGTTTGGGTGATATTGACCAAGGGGAGGGGGGAGAGGTATGACAGTTGAGGTTATGATAGGAAGTTGTCCCCTTGGATTAAAAATCGACGTGTTTTTGTATTTTTTTCAGAACACATACGTTTTGAAGATATTCGATCTGTTTCGTTTTCGGTGCCCCACCCTGTATATCGTACGATGGAATTTTACATGCAATAAATTTCAATCGCAAATGTCAATAATAATAATTATCGGGGAGTTTATATAATGTGCTATCATTTATCAGTGAATAATAGAATGGACATATTGATTGAAAGTTTGATTTTGTGGAGGAAATCCAATTCTTGACATGATTTTTTGGGAATCTGAAAATGAAAAAATTTCTTTGGATTAAAAATTTTTTCACTTTCAGATTGTGGAAGGTCATAAACCCAAAAAATCATGTCAAGAATGGACATATTTAACTAAAAAAGCTATGGTAATAATAATTAACATAGATAAACTAGTATTTCTGAGTGACATAAAATCAAAATATTTATTCTATCCAGAGTTAAAAATATTGTAAAAATAACCCTGTATATTATTTCAAATAACCCAATAATATTTGAAAGGAAATACGTATGAAAAAATAATTTGTAAATTAAATTATAAAATCTGGCCTGATTATCCTGCGGTGGTTCTTTACTGAGTGTTCGTTCAGGCAGCTCCAGAAAAATTTTGCTTGGCACGAAATGTCGAAACCAAAATAGTGAAAGTTCAGTGGAAACTCTCGGACTAAAAGCCTTCTACGACGAATGAGACCTGCCGGTAAATTCACCTGCCGGGAAATTCCAGCCGATGCTCCGTGATACAAATAAGCCTGTAGTTTCAGGATAAGTCTCCAGAAAACCCTGAGGAAAAATTTAAATTGAAATTCCCGTCTAGATTTCATGACTTGGTAGAAAACTATAGTAAACTATAGAAAACTATAGAAAACTAAGGAAAACAGGTGTAATCAATTACACAAAAAAATACTTCTACAAAAAATGTAAAAAAACTCACCCCTTGTAACCAGGAGGCTGCACTACACTATAGATATGAAATCTATCAAAAATTGAAAGTGTTGTAGAAGATATGGCGAAATAGCAATGAAAAATCCAATTGAGAAATATTGCACAAAGCAATTTGCTAAAAGCCAGTTGTCACAGACACCATTAAGAAGATCTCATCACTTTTATCAACCGAAAGTTGGTGCCTGTTCAAAGTAAAATTATTTCTATAATTTTTTTTTTGATGAAAATTTGTATGAATATTCACACTACCAGAGCCATCTCATGAGGAATAAATTAAACGACGAAATCAGAAGGTACAGATTCCATTATTTAAGAAATGTGATAATTATTGCAGAGATGATTTTCCTTATAAATCAATAATAGGAACAATATTCGCCCTGTCGAGTCTAACCACTAGAATTATTAAAATATTATCAGTTCTGTCTATTATATTGTTGGCTGTAGCGAAGACTTGATAATGAACTGGATCTCTTTGGTTGCATACCGTTCAGGGGAAGAAATAACCAATAACTACCTCAATAGGTTGGTACATACAGGGTTGATCACTATAATTTTGGATCTATGAACCTTCTATTGAATATTCGCTGGCGAGAAAAATAAAACGTTACAATATTATTATGTGATCCTGTTTGGTAATCATGTACATCAAAGTAAAACTCAATATTTATTTCACATCTGTTGATTATTAAGTATTTTATAAACAAGTTTGCATTGTTCTATATCCAGAATTTCTTTTAATCGAATTAAATTTAATTCTGAATAAATTATATTTGTGCTAGTGAGCCAATCATATTTAAATAATATTTTAAGGGTTTTGTTTTGTAATTTCTGGGCTTTATCAAAATTAACTTCTCCACACATTCCCCACACAGGTAAAAGATATCTGAAGTGTGTTAACAAAAAAGAATTATAAACTTGAAATTAACTTTTCATAGACAAATAATCTCGACATTTATACAAAGCGAATAGCATTGAAACAATTTTTCTAGAGATTTTGGTAATGTGTGGAAACCAGTTCAAATATTCATCTACAATTAATCCCAAATATTTTATACACATTAGTTTCTCTATCGGTACACCATTCATGTTAAGATGCAATTCATTAATTATTTTATTTTTCCGCTTAAATACAATATATTTGGTTTTATCAATTTTAATTTTTATTTTATTTGAAAACAGCCATTTAAGGTATTAAGTATTTAAGGTCTTCATTCACTTGATTATTGAGGGTGATTTCATCTGTTCCGATGTATAGCAGAACAGTATCATCTGCAAAGGTGAAATATCTTGCCTCCAGATTGGCAAGTTTAAGTTTGAGTACATAAAGGGAGTACAAGAATCGACCCCTGTGAAACATCAAAACATTGATTGTGTTTCAGGAAGAACATAAAAGTTACATCAGAAATCGAAAAATAACAGGTTCGAAAATATCCGAACATATTCTAACATTAAAGTGGAATGGAATAATACCAAAATTTTATTGAGAGAATCTGCATTCTTTTATCAGACAACTGCTTGTCAACAAATTGCATCGAAATGGACCATGGACCGCACCTGTATGGTTACCTCTCCTCAGCAATGAAATGAGAACTAATAGAATGGTGATTGATTGATACCGATCACCCTATGTATCAAGACAGCAAATGTCAATCATAAGAATGTATGACAAATTTAATTTGACTCTGTCAAAGAAAGATCTTTTATTTCCAAACCGATTCAAATACAGTTTTCAGCGTCTTTTCAACAAGTTTTGATAACGGAGGCAGATACAGTCTCCGAAACGTCAACTTTTTTCGATAGAGAGAAGTATTTTTTGAATAATTTGATCTCATATTTCCAGATAGGCAAATTCAGTTAGGATACGTTACTGACAAAAATTAATTTCATTCAAGACAGCAGTCTTGTGAACGCAGTAACTTATCGGGCAAATTAATTAATTTGCCCTTCTACACTTGTACAGATTTCCTTTGGATTAACATTTTTTCATTTCCAGATTGTGGAAGGTTACAAACCCAAAAAATCATGTCAAGAATCGAATTTCCTCCACAAAATTAAACTTTCAATCAATACATATTCTTATTGTTTCCAATTTTAGACCGATTATGATACCATCTTCTTCCTCAAAAATATTTGAATACTCATTTTTATACCGTCTGATGAATTCCGTCGATACAAATGGGATAATTTCTAAAAATTAAAATGGGTTCAGACGTGGAAAAACGAAGGTTTCAGCAGTTCACTGTTTTTATTGATATATTCTGTGATCTCAGCAGGGCATTCGACTTTGTCAATCACATTTTGATAAACAGAGTCTTTATTGCACTCAGTGCAATGAAGTACCAGTTTTTCCACCAAATATAGTTCAATAAAGTTTTGTTTTTTGCATGAACGTAGAAAAAAGTTATTTATAGTTTCAGTTCAAATTTACAGTGCAACTCAATTTTTTCAATGAGTTATATTTTCCGCAGTCTATCTAAATTTTTTGATCCTATACTGATATTAAAACGCGTTTCATGCACAATGAATTATGGATGGAATTCATTAAAATCGGCCAGGGTGTTTTTGCTCAGACGGCTCGTATTCCCTTAGGGAACTTCTAGAACCGAGACAAAAATTCAAGCGAATAAATTTATCTTTATTTATTTATCTTCGTCCAGCCTGTACTCGCACTACACTTGGTAATGCAATAAAATATTCTGCTTTATTGTGGTCATTTGATAAAAGCGATAAGTATGACAAGCACGCGACAATGTAAAATACAAACCGCCGCATCTGGTCTGGCATCTCTCATTCATGCTGTCTCCTTTCAATTGTGAACAGAGGCTTGCAAAGGTGAGAGATCGACCTGGCTAATTGCTCCGACGAGAAAAGGCCATAATTATAGTAGAAGAAGGGGAGTGTGAGGGAAAGTGAGTTTTCAATCAAACTATTTGACCAGTGTTGAGAGTTTATATTTCTAATAATCGTGATTAAGATAGTGATGAAAAGGGATTATTTCAGGAAAACTATTGAAATTAATAAAAACTCATCGAAGAATCTATGGAAATGCGTGAATAATACAGGGTGTCCCAGAATAAAGGGGACATTCAAATATCTCGAAAACCGTTGATATTTGTGAAACGAAACGTATTCTTTTTCTGTATAGGAAATATTAGGGATTAAGAAAAAAAAGCAGAAATCGATATTAATCCAGTGGCGTCAAAGTTGAGGAGGGTCGAATAGGGGTACCCACCTGCCGTACGCCCCTGTTCAGAGTTACAAACACATGATTTGCCTTGAAATATGAAACTGAATGCTATCAAGTGACATACCAAATTTTATTAAGAAAAGTTAAGCCGTTATGAAGTTATTCTGGAAAATCTATTTTTTTGTTTCACTTTCAACACCCTGTAACTCGGTTACTACTCATTTTAGGGTATATGTTTATTGGAACTGACGTGAGGATTCTACCCTAGGAGTTTGTCCCCTTCATTCTGGGACACCCTGTATAAGTGGATCGAGGAATCCTATGCTTCAATCCGATTGAAAAAACCTAACATCACAGCAATATGTCGAATTTCGTAACGTGAAATTTCTTGTGTTCTGCGAATTAATTTACGAATCACTGTTGAAAATATGCGAAACCCTAATTCTTTCCTCATCCATGTATCCCAAAAAACGTTTTTCGGCAACCGTTCGGGAAGTACCTACTTCCCGGACTAGTCCGGGAAATGCTCGAATTTTAATATAAATACCTATCTTCTGTTCAAATTTCAATATTTAATACAATTAAGAATTAAAATGTTCGAAATTTTCTTCTACAAAGAAATATAATGAATAAACGTGTCTCGATTTGTTATTCTACACGGTTGCCAAAAAAATTGTATACGCAACACGTCCGAAAACAGTTTTTTTGGACTCGCAGACTTCCAGGACTCGCTACGCTCGTCCTAGAATCTTATCCACTCGTCCAAAAAAACAGTGTTTCCCGGACTTGTTACGTAAATTACTATTTTCCTTAATCAGTTGAATGAAAAAACTGCTGTCTTCTTGGGACAATACGTTCTTTTTCTTCATTATTATTTTGTTTTCCATTTTGAGAAAGAGAAACTCATCCGATTACAGACAATTGAGACGACAATTTCACTCAATGTATGAAAGTCGCGTCTCCTGCGATATGAGGACCAATCAGAATGGGATTTCGCGAAAGTACACGCTTCCTTTATTTCCGATCCGGAAAGACCACGTAGTCAAGTCAACCACAAATATAAACAGCAATGATACATCTTGTAATCTAATATGACATAAACGTCAGGTTGACAGACTTCATGTTTATTATTCATTAGTTGCAACTATTGAAGAATTCACTTTGTTTACTCGATCAAATTTCAAATAATAACTTGGTTGGTTCGTGAAATTATCTCAATAAATACGACTCGTGCTCACAATACAATCGATAATTCTGTCAGAAATCTTTAACTCGATCAAATTGCTTTGAGGTAACACTACGGGACTCGTGGTGTTACCAAGCAATTTGATCTCGTTGATTTCTGACATGAATTATCGATAGCATTGCGACCACTCGTGGTATTACCCCCGATAAACAACCAATCTGAATTTGGCCACTTTTACCTGACGTCTGTCAATTTCAAACTCGTTTATCTCGTAATTTCACTTCTGTTAAAAAAAAAGTCCAAAATGCGTAATGTCAATGCTGCTCTTCCAAAAAGTACCAAGTACAAAAATGTATTCCTCAAACATAGCTTATAATCGAAATCCGATCTGAAAACATACTGGCCAACCGGCCGCCGGGGGCATTTTTGATTAAAGCAAAAAAGGTCGTTTTCCGGCGGCATAATATGATTAAGCATCAAATAACAAACAAAAATCTTAATTAACGTGTTCATCATGGCGCCGGAGGTACGTTAATAGTATATCAATAGATGCCGCCGGTCAGCGAGCGGTCTACTTTTTCTAAAATGTCAAATATCAACGGAAAGCTTCAATATACAGTGTCTTTCAATGAGTTGGTATTATACAGGAAAAACTTCCAATAATAATTCAATAATATGTCTCAAATTTGAACGATTTATTGCACCTTTTGCAATTTTTGGTATGATGTACATTTTGACTTCCTCAGCAAAAGTGCACAAAAAAATCGGCCTTTCCAGATACAGGATGTCAAAGATGAAAAGTGAATCTTTCGGATAAGAATTTTTAACAATTCCAAGAATTGACAAAACGCCTATTCATTCTGCGAATACATGTCTCAATGTCACCTTGGTCTCATATTCATTATACTTTTTTGTGCTCTGCAACAGTGTGAACAGAGAAAAATCCAATTCCATTAATTTTAAATCTACCAATGTGAGTTCTCTGATGAAAATTGAATAATCAATTTAGCCAGGACGAACTCCCTCAATCTCGACTAAAGTTAACTGACATACTTTTTTTTATACAAGGTGGTTCGAAAATAGAGGTACGTCAACCCTATTATATATACAGGGTGTCCCAGAATAAAGGATACAAACTCCGAGGGTAGAATCCTCACTTCATTTTAAGGCTGAAAGTTTCAATAAACATATACCCTAAAATGATTATTAACCGAGTTACAGGGTGTTAAAAGTGACACAAAAAAGTATATTTTCGAGAATAACACCATAACGGCCTAACTTTTCTAAATAAAATTTGGTATGTCACTTAACAGCATCAGTTTCAAATTTCAAGGCAAATGTGTTTGTAACTCTAAACAGGGGCGTACGGTAGGTGGGTACCCCTATTCGCCCCTCCCCAACTTTCAGGCCACTGGACTAATATCGATTTCGTCTTCTTTTTCTTAATCCCCAATATTTCCTATACAAAATAGGAAAACGATTCATTTCACAAATATCAACGGTTTTCGAGATATTTGAAGTTGAATAAATGGGTGCGTATGTGATACGGATACTCATTAGTGATTATTTTGTTAGTGGCTATGTAAGTTTTAAATAACGGGAAATTTTTGTCAACAAAATCCGTCGTAAATGCCAACAATTTTAGAAATATTTGAATTTATACTCATTGCAAGATATGAAATATGTTGGTTATAATGTTATAAATAGTTACCTTAACACTCCTTTCAAAAATAGTAAAGATTTTGATACGCACGCCCTTAGTCAACTTCAAATATCTCGAAAACCGTTGATATTTGTGAAACGAAACGTATTCTTTTTTTGAATAGGAAATATTGGGGATTAAGAAAAAGAAGACGAAATCGATATTAATGTAGTGGCGTGAAAGTTGGGGATGGGCGAATAGGGGTACCCACCTGCCGTACGCCCCTGTTCAGAGTTACAAACACATGATTTGCCTTGAAATATAAAACTGAATGCTGTTAAGTGAAATACCAAATTTCGTCAAGAAAAGTTAAGCCGTTATGGAGTTATTCTGGAAAATATATTTTTTTGTGTCACTTTGAACACCCTGTAACTCGGTTAATACTCATTTCAGGATATATGTTTATTGGAACTTTCAGCCTCAATATGAAGTGAGGATTCTACCCTCGGAGTTTGTCCCCTTTATTCTGGGACATCCTGTGTATATATATTTTTTTGTTCTGTAAATTTTCTTGAACCATGTGTTATTTATATTTTGAAGTTTGGCAGATTCTTGGAGGTTGGGTCACTTTTAATAGAATACTAGTTGTGGGAAATTTTTCAATCAATTAATGAACACATTTTTCCTGGAGGCCTCCAGGCTTTTTCAAGTCTACAAAAGGAACAATGTTTTAATTTGAAAGCGTGCCATGAAGTTGCTAGGTTACATACCTCCAACATCAAACCTAGCCAGCTAGAATTATCATAAGGAAAACATTAATTGAATTAGGCTTTCATATGTATGTATTTACCATTGGCAAATTTATTCGATTAAAGTTTGTAAATTATATATTATACTTAGTTAGGGGTTAGATCTTATGTTTACCTATGTACTATTATCACTGTCAAACGTATTAATGTTTGTTAATTATTTTTATTTAGTTTAGTTTATTCGTAATTTAGGTTCGAAACAAAGGAAGAGATGTGATGTATCGAACTAGTCGGTGAATTGTTATGATGATTCAGTATATTGATAAGTCATATAATTTATAACCGAATGACGAGGCGAGAGGAACGACAACATTGTGTGGTCATTCAGATACGGAGAGTGAAAGAGAACGTACATGTAGACTGTGGAGAATAGAAAAGAATAAAAGATAAAAGTGTTTTATTTGAATAAAATAGTGAACACCACAATAATCACCATGAAGTTCTTTCAGATCCATATATAGTGTACAGTAAAAACAGGAGCGGGCCTAAAATTGGGCCCTGGGGAACTCCTCGAGGTATAATGGCATTGCACTGAAACTGGTTTCCTCTAGGACAACATACTGACATCGGTTGGAGAGATATCTTTCAATTCAGTTTTAGTCAAAATACGAAAAATTTTCTAGAGGGGCGGCACATTAGGTTTTTTTCCCCCACATATTTTCTCTGGTGCGGTGCCGCCGCCACTGCGCTACCTAGGCTCTGCCGCACACTTAAAACAAATAAGCCACTGCTGTTCGTGTATTGTGTGCTGTTCCAAGCGACAATCATTAATCTCGAGAATGACCGATCATTTTATTTTGTGTCTTATATCTGCGAACACGCGACCACGCAACCCCTTTTCACTTGTTTCAGTAAATAACATACACAATAATTGGAATACTCTGGAAGAATAATAGTGATCTCTCGACAATGGAGTAGAATCATTAAGAAAACAGACAGTTACGGATGGATACTCCAGGTAATGTGTTTTATACATATCGTTGTGACTAATTCAATAATTGTCAGGCTTCATGATACACATTGTTCGAGGTTTTGGATTTTTAGTCCTGAGAATAATTTGTTTTGATTGAATAAAATACAATACAAATTAATTATTCACCACTTGAAAAGCATAAATATATATCACATTCAAAAGATTATTGGATTTTATCAAACGTTATTAATTTTATAGAGTTTTGAAACAACTCTTCGAAAGTTGGTATCAGAAAGAATATTTCTCAGTTTGAAAAGGCTGTACCACCTCGACATTCTCTGTTTTCTTTGTTCGCGGATGAGTTCTGTTATTTTTAGATTTTAGAAAAACCACTCAAATAAGTTTTCATTTGATGTTTTCATATCTAGGCAGTGCACCGTTCAATTGTTTCTCGATGAAACGCCTTAATTTTGAAAAAAGCAATCAAAATTAATTTGTATTAAATGCATTTGTTTCGTATCTACATCAGTTCTTACATTCGATGAGGGTTTAATTAGTTCTATACAATTCTAAATGAAGAGGTAATTTTGTATAAAAGTTATATATTTTGTAAATATAGCAAAGCGCTTTCGATTTCCGTTATTAGAGTAAGCATTAGAAAGAATTACAATTGGTGGAGACATCTTGAGTTTAATTTGGAAAATTTTTGGCTTGGATATTATATTATATAATATTATATTATATTATACTATATTATATTATATTATATTATATTATATTATATTATATTATATTATATTATATTATATTATATTATATTATATTATATTATATTATATTATATTATATTATATTATATTATATTATATTATATTATATTATATTATATTATATTATATTATATTATATTATATTCGCAATTTATTTTATTGATGAAGAAACGTGAAATTTTTTTGTGTGATTCCTCCTAATTGTTGACCCGGATAAAATATGTCTTCATGTCAGTGTGTGCCGAACAAAACCTTTCTTTCAATTGTGTCTACAGAAAAAAGTTTAAAAGAAAAAGGGCCTTCTGTAACATTTCATTCGGAATATATTTGATGCAGAATTTGACGAGCAGCGTACATAATTGAAGAGAAATCGTTAAACTCTCCGAACTATTCCAAGTTTTCGACGGTTCTCTTTACTTTCCTCGAATTTCTGAATTATACATCGGCTGCGTCCTCTTGTTCGCAACCAGCATAGTAGATTATATAAATTGCAGCAACGCTGAACAAACGAAACACGACGATTCCATGGCGACCGCTTCTGGAATATTGAGAGGTGTCCTTTATAGGAATTAAACATATCTAGAACTATGGAGGAAGCCTGTTGCTCGGTTGCCAACAAAGCTACGTATTCGTGTAAGTTGAGCTGCGAAAAACTTTATTCGCTATGAGATATCATAGAATAGAAAGGTATACTTATACAGTGACCGCCAAAAAGTATGTACCATATGGGAAAAAAGTTTATTATTAGAGTATCGAAAAAAAGATTCTTAGTAAAAGTTTGTGCATGTCCGATAACCTAAAAATCGATTTTGACACATGTCACGTGAACGCTGGTATGGCGGCAAATTGAAAAAAATTACAATGAATAGTCAAAAAGTCGGATAAAATGGCAAGATATCGAAAAAAGTTTTTTGAAAACGTTGCTTAGAATTCAATTTTATACACATATACAAAGTTTGAGAAAATCATGTGGGAATATTGGAAACAGCAATTTTTTTTAAATAGTTTTCTAGCTGTAGAAAAATATCAAATTATTTTCTTATGAATTGCTTGACCATACTGAAATATTTGTATTCCGATGATAATAACAAAACTTTCTCATTTTCTCCACATCAGAGAGCTCTAAATTGAAAAAATTGAATTTTGTCAGAACCCTTGCTGTTACATTGGTTCGTATCTAATAGATATATCACAATTCCACAATTATTGCGATGATAGGGAGATCCAAAAATATCATGTTTTTCAGATTATAATCAATTTTTGATGATAATCGTGCACGAACGTTTCACTTCGCACATAATCTTAAAAATAGTGCGTCAAATTAAAGAGGCTTGAGTTTTCAACATTGCATGCGAAGTGAAACGCTCTGGCACGATTATCATCGAAACTTGATTATAATCTGGAAAACATCATGTTTCTGAAGTGTCATGTCATCACAATGGTCGTGGAATTCTGATATAACTGTTAGATACGGACCAATGTAACAGCCAGGGTTTTAACAAAATCCAATTTTTTTAATTTAGTGCTTAGTGTAGAGAAAATGAGAAAGTTTTGTCATTATCATTGAAATACAAATGTTTCAGTATGGTCAAGCTATTCATATGATAATAATTTGATATTTTTATACAGCTAAAATAGGAAAATATTTTAAAAAAATTTCTATTTTCAATTTTCTCTTCGTATATGTGTATAAAATTCAATTCTAAGCAACTTTTTCAAATCACTTTTTTTGATATCTTGCCATTTTACCCCACTTTTTGCGTTCTCATAGTAATTTTTTTCAATTTGCCGGCATACCAGCGATCACGTGACATGTGTCAAAATCGATTTTTAGGTTATCGGACATGCACAAACTTTTCCCAAGAATCTTTTTTTCGATACTCTAATAATAAACTTTTTTCCGATATGGTACATACTTTTTGGCGGTCACTGTATATATATATATATATATAGATATATATATATATATATATATATATATATATATATAAATCTTGACAATTTTTTTGGGGCAGCAGCAAAACGCAAGTGTAATCTTATAACATTATATTTCCAATATTTCTAAAGTGGTTACTGTCATCATCAGGGAGCTACAAAAAATGGATGAAACTATGGTAAACTGGTGAGGATGAGAGTCCAATACTTACAATGTTAGTGAGATTGGTCGCTTAACAACGATGTTACATAATGTTTACCTAATTTTTATTCAGTACCCCATGGTGCACATGGTTTTAGTCTTGTTTAATTTCAACATCGTTGTTAAGCGACCAATCTCACTAACATTGTAAGTATTGGACTCTCATCCTCACCAGTTTACCATAGTTTCATACATTTTTTGTAGCTCCCTGATGACGACAGGAACCACTGTCGAAATATTGGAAATATAATGTTATAAGAGTACACTTGCGTTTTGCTACTGCCCCAAAAAAATTGTCAAGATTTGTTTCTAACTAGTCAGCAATAGACTACCTCTCTTCTCTCTCCAGATAGGTATATATATATATATATAAATCTTTCATTTAGACCTTTCGGCTAATTTATATTTTTAATTCATCACATTGGAAACTATAATCAGCGTGCTGTTAGGTTACAATAAAATAAGTTTTAAAAAAGCATTCAAATACTTAGAAGGTATTTGTATCCTTGTCACATATTGAAATTGTTATATAAAAACATATATAAATATACAACACGAGAAGGGGGTCGTGTGGCATCTTGTTCGAAAGGGATTTTCCTTACCTGTTCAGCAATACTAAGTTTTTCATATTTGGTGCAACCATAACTGAGAAAATTTGTTATTAAAATTAAAAAATATTGACACTGTAAATTATGTATCAGTATCAGTATCAGAAAAATCTGAAACAGGTCGATTTCTATTCTCAATTTGACAATTTACAGTATGAAAATATTACTCCCTTTTTGCACCCGCTCTGAATTATGAGTCCGTTTTAAACAAAAGCAGTTGAGATGCATTTTAAATTTACAAAAAAAGGTTTTCCCCCTACCCCTATAGAAAGTACACACTTTCCTCCCTCAAATCAGGGAGGACACTCATACTTTTCCTTTCTCTCATTTCAAGTGAGTTGTAAACAATGAAACTTGTAAATCTATCAAAATCAAATTGTTTCCGTAATTTCTAGAACATCTTATATATCCTGTATTCTGAAAATCAAGCATAAATGTTACTTCTGCTTTAGTTCTTTAATAGATATTTGTGTATTTAGAGCGCAAAGTGATTGATTGTCGCTCGACTGAAAGATTAATCTTTGGAGAACGACAATGACACTTTGTGCTCGAAATACACAAATTATTTTTTCTACAAGCGCAGTTCTGAGAAAAAAAATTATCGGCACTTCATTCAAATAGGCACATAATATTACTTATGAGAAAATCACTCAATAGCAATCCGAAATGTATAAGCTATCTAAATGTCCAATAATTCAAATCACTAACAAGAAAAAAGTAAAAAAAAGAAAGTTGCAATTGCCAGGAGCTGAACCCGCGACCTTCGGATTACAAGCCCAGGACGCTAGCCATTGCACCACCGCAGATTCTCAGATGGTCATGACTGTATTGTCTATACTTTCCATCATGCAATTATAAGTCCGTTTTAGACAAAGGCAGTTGAATGCGTAAATTTAGAAAAAAAGGTTCATCAAGTGGGTAGAAGGAAAAATCATATGTATTACATGGGAGTAAAGTGCCTTTTCCTCCCTTGAATGTTCAATGCCCTCCGCTTCGCGTCGGGCAGTAAACTACATTCTGCGGGAGGAAAAGTGGCACTTTCCTCCCTAGTAATACAAATAGCTATTCCAATAGCAAGAGATATTATACGTGATTTTTCGCCAGCGGGTGTTTTTCTTAGCATGATGGGAATTTTTTTCAGGTCTCATAGTATCCAGAAATTACATTTATATCCTCATTTATTTGGATTACGGACAGGGGAAACAAAAAAACGTTTTTTCGTTCGTTCACAACTTTTCAAATAAAATTTAATGAATCGTGATACATTTTTAGAGTCTCCGACTAACTCGCTTCATTTATTAAACTGGGAAACTTCTTGAACAACCATAAATTCTCGTCCATATTCCTGTAATTAGGAAAATATTCCCAGAGCTGTACAGAAATCACGCTGAGATTACTTCTCGGTTAATTTGGATTTATTCTTCACTTAACGAGAAGAAAAATGAACTGAACCCAAGCTAGGCCAGGCAAAATTAAAAGTCCGCCAATTCGCAATAATCAAACATTTCTTTAACACTGCCATATGTTGTGGCATTCTGTAAAAACTTGATGAAAATTTGCATAATTATGCGGTGACCAGAAATTACGCAGATTCGCATAAAATGCTAATTAGCAAAGTCTCCTTGGACAAAATTGCAAACATTGTGCAAAGTGTAGATACAGTGACCGCCAAAAAGTATGTACCATATGGGAAAAAAGTTTATTGTTAGAGTATTGGAAAAAAATTTCTAGGGAAAAGTTTGTGCATGTCCGATAACCTAAAAATCGATTTTGACACAGCGATCCCGTGACGCTGGTATGGCGGCATATTGAAAAAAATTACCATGAAATAAGTAAGGGAAATTATTTTTCTTTAATTTTATTTTGTCGGGCCGCCATTTTGAAAGATAGGGATTTTTTTGTCTTAAAAAAATAGCTAATGAACTGCCATGCCACCAAAAAAAATTTCATCCGAAAATTCCAATCCGTTCAAAAACTAACAGGGGGGGGTTCTTTATGGACACACTGTATAACATGTTTCGCAGTGAAGGGTTGTCACCCCGTTCGAGACGGTTGAAAGATATGAATCTCCTTATGGACGTTATTGAGTGGTTCATATTGAATCTCCAGAAACCTTAAAATATGATAGACAACTTCAGATTTATTTGTAACCGATATACAGGGTGTCCGGTATACCTTGTACAATATTGAAACTGGTGATAGACCAGGTCATGACTGTTCAGGATATCAGAATTTCACCTCAGTAAAAATCTCACCGTTTTCGAGATAACGGGCATTTTTTTAATTTCTAGAAAATCTCTACCTCCCATTGGATTTTTGACTGCCATGTCTACAAATCGAGACCAATTCAAATATCCTTGCTGCTTAAGATTACTGATGCTTTCAGACGTATAGTACAGTTTTTCAGAAAGTGATAGCATTTTTCAAGAAATGGGGGTAAAATGCCAGATTGAGTTTCATCAATTTTTTTAAAAAAGTTTGACATTATTATCGGAAAAAAGCATAACCACGTGGAGTTGCAAATTCATTATAAAAGAATGCACATTTTGTCCAGACTCTACCATGGTATAGAACATACTTCAAATTTTTAAAGGGAGTAATATTACCATTGAATTAGAGTGTAGTGTTATTCTGAGCTAAAATCAACTCTGTAGACTTTATCAATAATGTATATTATCATTATCCTATCAAGACGAAATGATGAAATAATCATGAGTAATAACGATACAGTTACTTAGAATCATTCAACGATATATAAAAAAGTAAACACTAATTCAAAGTTTTTGTGAATCAACATAAACTAATAAACCACAATAACGCTTATTCATCATTGCACTGAAAATATTACAATATATGTTCGAATTGTTTCCCATTCACTCGTATGCAGAGACGACATCTTTTCAAGAAAGACCTTTTCAAATGCGATATAGCCCCCGAATCAGCGATACTCTCAGCTGCAGTGTGAATACGCCGTCTCAATTGCTCCACGTCAGTTATAGTTGTGGAGTAAACCAGTTCTTTCAAATATCCCCAGTAGAAGAAATCCAATGGATTTAAGTCTGGGGATCTGGGCGACCACAGGATTGGACCAAGGCATCCTATCTATCGCCCTGGGTACATTTTGATTCAAATACTGCCGAACTCGTACGTCATAATGCGCCGGTGTTACTTTCTCATAAATACCTATGTTTTTCTTCACCCAAGGAATAATATCACCTTAAAAAATCACCTAAATGCCACTCGCTACCTTACATCGAAAGGTTATTTTGATTACCTCGTGTATAGACAGTAGTAACTTTAATATATTTAAATGATGAAGAGAGCCTTGCATATCAACTAGTGAAGCCTTGACAATAGAATGTCGTTTTGATCTTGGTTCATTGTATCCTCCTGTAGAACACCTACGGCTTCACTCGGCTTGATCATCTTTCATCTCCGTAATATCTTACTTGGGAGCTTTCCGAGCATTGATTGTAGGTTTCACATATTATTGGTTGGTTTCTCTCTCTCATATATCATCTCTACGCCTATCCCACTTGCGACAAAAGTAAATAAATTGTAAACAAACAAAACCAATCCTAAACTCACTTTTTTCATTGAATAATGATCTCTACCCATTGAAAAATGATTTTCATACCTTTTCTATTGCTGGCCCTCCTTTCCATATCCATATATATATATATATATATATATATATATATATATATATGGATATATATGGATATATATATATATATATATATGTAGAGAAGAGAGGAGAGAGGAGAAGAGAGGTAGTCTATTGCTGACTAGTTAGAAACAAATCTTGACAATTTTTTTTGGGGCAGCAGCAAAACGCAAGTGTACTCTTATAACATTATATTTCCAATATTTCGACAGTGGTTACTGTCATCATCAGGGAGCTACAAAAATGGATGAAACTATGGTAAAATGGTGAGGATGAGAGTCCAATACTTACAATGTTAGTGAGATTGGTCGCTTAACAACGATGTTGAAAAATTAAACAAGACTAAAACCATGTGCAACATGGGGTACTGAATAAAAATTATGTAAAACATTTATAACAATTAAAAATCTAAAAAAATGTGTCGGATGCAGACAACACCTGTAATATACCACGATGAGCGTGGGAGAAGAGAAAATTATTTGGTTAGAAATTATTAAAATTAATTATATGTCAAAAGTCAAAAGTCAAATTTTCATAGAAATTATGGAACAAGAGAACAATTGGCCTGAGCTGCTGGGGTTTCCAGTCCAGTTGCAATTACTGCTAAAGAGAAGATATAATTATGGATTTCATGTAATAGATGAGAAAATTGTTTTTAACATTATTTGAATTTAAATATTTAATTTTGAGAATCAATTGGGAAATTTATGGGATGTCATAGAGTAAAAGAATTACAAAATGACATCCCATAAATTTCTCAATTGATTCTCAAAATTAAATATTTAAATTCAAATAATGTTAAAAACAATTTTCTCATCTATTACATGAAATCCATAATTATATCTTCTCTTTAGCAGTAATTGCAACTGGACTGGAAACCCCAGCAGCTCGGGCCAATTGTTCTCTTGTTCCATAATTTCTATGAAAATTTGACTTTTGACATATAATTAATTTTAATAATTTCTAACCAAATAATTTTTTCTTCTCCCACGCTCCTCGTGGTATATTACAGGTGTTGTCTGCATCCGACACATTTTTTAGATTTTTAATTGTTATAAATGTTTTACATAATTTTTATTCAGTACCCCATGTTGCACATGGTTTTAGTCTTGTTTAATTTTTCAACATCGTTGTTAAGCGACCAATCTAACTAACATTGTAAGTATTGGACTCTCATCCTCACCATTTTACCATAGTTTCATCCATTTTTGTAGCTCCCTGATGATGACAGTAACCACTGTCGAAATATTGGAAATATAATGTTATAAGAGTACACTTGCGTTTTGCTGCTGCCCCAAAAAAAATTATCAAGATTTATATATATATATAGGTATATATGTTTCGCAGTAAAGGGTTGTGTTGTCACCTCGTTTGAGACGGTTGAAACGTCAAAATCTCCGTATAGACGGAATAGACCGATTCATTCTGCTTTTCCCGGAACCTTTTCACCCAAGGAGATATTGCTTATTAGCGTTTTATGCGAATTTGCGTAAGTTCCGGTCACCCCTAAACCCCAATTTCAACGAGTAATAAAATATTGTAGCTATAGCAAGAAGTATAACTAATCAGGAATGTCAATATTTTATGAAAGGAAGTTGGGGCATATCGTTATATAGGTATTGTGAAAATACGAGGACACAAAAAAATCAGCGCCCCAGGGCGGCTTACTTTGATAAAGTAAAACAGGCATAATCTGCAAGGAATAATTATCTTCGTTGAACTTGATGCGCTCGTCCTTTGATCTGTAAAACTTTTCTTTTTTATGATGGTGATGTAGGGAGTCCCTCGGTACTTGTATCATCATTATTTTCAGTTTCGTTTCGAAATAAACCTGTTTGATTGATGATTAATACTTTTTGTCGAAATTCATGTTACATTACTAAACAAAGAAAGTTACAACTATTGTCTAATTACCATTGGGTTTTGGTTAATCTGCTACGAACGATTTCGGCTTTTACATCATTATCAGGTAACTAATACTAGAGTCTACAATCTTCATATACAGAGTGTCCGCTTGAGTTGTCTAAGAATGGAACTTTTCTATTACTCATTGGGTCTTGGTGGCGTTAGTAGTGTTCTCGCTTTATATGGCAAGGTACGCGGGTTAGAATCGCCGCGCCGTTATGTGATTCATTTTTTCAACTCATGCTTGATTTCAGTAGAGTATAGCGCGTAGTACTTTTTACTGTAGAAGACCCTAATTTATCTAACCATGGCTTCTTTCACCACTTTCTCTGGTAGATCTTCTATTCCAGAAGGTTGAGTGATTTTATGATGTTCATGATCACGAATATTTTCCTCAACCTTCTCGTCAAATCCATTTCTGAGATCATATAAAGATGAAATGAACTTCTACAATTTAAATATTATAGCTACGAAGGCGTAGAAGGCCAACATCAAAATATTTTTGAAATAATTGTCACTTCAAACTGACAATTGTCACTTTAAACTGACAATTGCCACTTTAAACTGATAATTGTCATTTTGAACTGACAATTGTCACTTTAAACTGACAAATGTCACTTTAAACTGACAATTGTCACTTCGAACTGACAATTGTCACTTCGAACTGACAATTGTCACTCTTAACTGGCAATTGTGTCTCCGAACTGGAAATTGTCACTTCGAACTGGCAATTGTCACTTTGAACTGGCAATTGTAAATTGACAAAAAAAATATTTATGCATGAAGTTGGCAATGGATATCTTTTTTGAATAACAATTCACAGTTCAAAGTGACAATCGCCAGTTCAAAGTGACAACTGCCCGTTCGAAGTGACAATTGTCAGTCCAAAATGACAATTGTCGGTTTAAAGTGACAATTGTCAGTTTAAAGTGACAATTGTAACTTTAAAGTGTCAATTCCAAATGTTTTGAAATATATTTTGTTGTTGGCCCTTCTACGTCTTCGTATATAGCCTACTATTTGATTTTTTTTTTAAACCTGGCATTGGAACTGTCAGAATGTTGTTATCCAGCACCTACATTATGACGTCTATTAGAAAGGTGTGCCGGGGAGTTTCAAGTAGATAAAACAAATGATTTCGATAAAGTTGAAATATCCTGCTCCTTATTTTTTTGCTTGGCCTTCGGATACTACTACCACTACTAACGTATTGTAAGTCGCGACTTCATTAGAAGGTCAATACGATGAAGCTTCCATTGTTATCATTTGTTGGATGGAACAAGATGACCCTTATATCATCTTCTTATCTATCATTGAACTGGTGAGAGCTAAAACAACTTGGTTCCACGTCCGAATAACATAGATACAAAATATCACGTCATAATATCACATACATGCATAAATAACACATACAAAAATAACATTAAAAATAAAATTAGTAAAATAAAAACATTTAATCATAACAACATTTCTCAGAATTATATTATTCTAAAATAACAAATAAAACTAATATTACTTATATTTGAACATGTCTCGATATTATACAAACAACAGGAGATGAAGACAACTACTTATTTCATTTAACTTCACTTTTTAATGAATACCACTCTGTATACATAGCCCAAATCGAGTTTCAGGCTGTTCTGAACGTATAAAAAGAAGGAATAATAGGTAATTATAGATAATGATCGCAAACCTAACCTAACCTTACTTCATGAGTAATATTGATTTTCACTACTATCCCGAATCCCGTATTGTGACAGTGGTATGATGTTTCCAATCATTAGTATTTCTTTACGATAATAATTGTAAAAGTGATATTTTCTCCTAATATTATTCATTACTAATGTTATTCCATCTAAATGTTATTCTTTCCTATCTTAATTTAGTGAAATGATATTTTGTTATGTTATTTTTACAAATAATATTATTTGAAAGTATTATTCTGACGTGGCCAGTCCCAACCAAATGAAGGATAATACTTTGTTCCATTAAAATTAACATTTGCAATAGTGTCCTTCTTAAGGAACATTGCTCTAATGATGTCAGATGTAATTCAATGTACGAATGGGAAGTAGTTGTTTTCTGTCAGATATTTTCCCCATATTTTCCAGTTTCTGGTAATGTGTGCTTCTACACCCCCTTCTGTAACCAACATTACTTTCACTGACCGGCTTATATCAACTGAATCAATAGTGTTGATACTTGTAGTTGAAGCAATGTAGCCCCCCTATTTTTCTATAGTTTCGAAGATACAGATTTCAAATTTGGTATGTCGCTATAGTACTTGAATACGCATATTTCGATCTCTCTACTGAAAATTCACCACTTCCGGTTTAACCGGAAATGCCCCCAAACTTTTGCTTTCAAATGACACCCTGGTCATATTTTTTCACTATCCAAAAGAGCTCGCAATTTGTGATAACACTGTTCTTCAAGATTGAAAATCGTTTGAAAAATGGCGGAGATACAGTTGATTGTTCAGTCAAACAAAGTTGGCCATGAAATTCTAACTTAAATCATCACAACTGACAAACGACATCAGAAGTTATCAGAGGAAGCTTCGAAGTGCGATACAGTTGACAACTGAGTTTCTCGCGTAATTGCAGCTCCCATATAATCCAGCATTTATCAAAAATTTACTAAAAACGGAATAGTACCCATAAAGAAATGCCAACCACTGCTATTTCTCGTCATGATGAAAAATTATTAATTATCAGATTACTCGTGTAAAAAATTTTGAAGAATTCCGAAAGAAATCGGAAATACAATATTTTTTATCATGGGTGTTCTCTATATTAGATATTCTTCAACGAAGGCGGCCATGAACATAAATAAGCGAAACAAAAAAGCAGCATTGATTAAATACGTAGAACAAACTTCGACTTCAAATTTGGTATGTCGCTATAGTACTTGAATACGCATATTTCGATCTCTCTACTGAAAATTCACCACTTCCGGTTTAACCGGAAATGCCCCCAAACTTTTGCTTTCAAATGACACCCTGGTCATATTTTTTCACTATCCAAAAGAGCTCGCAATTTGTGATAACACTGTTCTTCAAGATTGAAAATCGTTTGAAAAATGGCGGAGATACAGTTGATTGTTCAGTCAAACAAAGTTGGCCATGAAATTCTAACTTAAATCATCACAACTGACAAACGACATCAGAATTTATCAGAGGAAGCTTCGAAGTGCGATACAGTTGACAACTGAGTTTCTCGCTTAATTGCAGCTCCCATATAATCCAGCATTTATCAAAAATTTACTAAAAACCGAATAGTACCCATAAAGAAATGCCAACCACTGCTATTTCTCGTCATGATGAAAAATTATTAATTATCAGATTACTCGTGTAAAAAATTTTGAAGAATTCCGAAAGAAATCGCAAATACAATATTTTTTATCATGGGTGTTCTCTAAATTAGATATTCTTCAACGAAGGCGGCCATGAACATAAATAAGCGAAACAAAAAAGCAGCATTGATTAAATACGTAGAACAAACTTCGACTTCGATGAAATAATTTTGTACGATTGAACTGGGGGCGTACCTCATCTCGTGGTCACCCGGTATATAACCGCATAGAACATGCAGGTATTTATTTTCGGAAATATTCAGACCACATCATTCCTACTCAGAATTATTTCTGCTGAAACATGACCACATATAAAACCACTAAACAAGGGCGCGAGGCAGCTACATGGCGAACAAAAATAGTTGAACATGAAACAAAACAATCAGAATGCTACATAAAACCACATCTATTTGTCCAGTGTCCGAAACAATGAACCGTAAAGAGAAGAGGTTATTTATTTACACTGGACTCATTCCACTGATGATCACACACTTGAGAGAATATATTTTAAATTGGATTCATTATGTACAAGGCGAAAACACGTTTGAGGAAGACAGTCCACATTTCGAATTCTCTTTGGGACATGAATGTATTAAAATTCCCAGGCATGAGTTATATGAACCGTGTGTTCAGGGATGGGCTGGAACAGGTCGATTTCTAATATCAAATTCAACATTTGGAATGGTAAGACACCCAGGGCCGATTCTAGGGTGTCGGCCGCCCGCGTGCAAAGACCTAATGTGCCGCCCCTCTAAATTTTTTTTCGTATTCATCTTATGTTTAATTCAAAGCTATCACTCCAACCGATGTCACTATATTGTCCTAGAAGAAACCAATTCCAGTGCAATGCCATTACCTCGAGGAGTTCCCCAGGGCTCAATACTACGCCCGCTCCTGTTTTTACTGTACATTGTGGATCTGAAAGAATTCTCTGGTGAATGTTATATACATCAATTTTCTGACTACACTCAAGTGTATAAACGTTTCAATAAAGATAATGCTGATATAGTCATTATAATAAAAATCGCAAATGATATATTTGATAGAGTTCATGCCACAGATGAAGTGTTAATGAGTGGTGTGAATAGTGAGCCCTGTAGAACAATAAAAAAAATGGGACTACTCGTTGACGATGATTTACGGTTTGAAACACATATTAAACAAATATTTATTGAGAAATCTTTACCGTAACAGGATAATTCTAAACAAAGATTTGATGAAACAGTTACATGAAACTTTAATTTTGAGTCACTGAAACTATGGCGATTTGATTTATGGACCGTGCCTCGATATTCGAACATCGACTAGAATTCAAAACTCATATATATTCGTTTCACTTGTTTTTTGAGAATGCAAGACCATTTATAGCGGAACAAGTTTTATAAAGTTTTAGAAAAAGGAAAAAGTATCTTTTTTTATATGTAACTGGTACTCTGGTTTTAAGTAGTACTTAAGTAGAGCAATTTAACTTCGAATAGGACAATTAAAATAAAGACATTTTATTATTAGTATTATTATCTACCTGTATAATAGTAAAAAGTGAAACATTAATAAAAATTACGCTAAGGTTAAACACGATTATAAAAAATGCAAATAAAAATAATAAATTTTTTTTGAAAAATTTGATTTTTATCGAAAACAGTTAGGTACCTCTAGCGCTGTTGAAGACGTGTACCATTATTATTATGTTTTTTAGTTTACAAAAGTTAGATTATGGGTTATTCATTACTATTCCTGTTAAGAATGTTAGAGCAAATTATATAAAATAAATAATGACTCGTAGCGCTCTCCAAGTTCTGGGTAAAAATGTTAACCTCAAAAAAACGCTCAGAAACACCCTGTACAACACTTCATTCGCAAATCTAATCAATTTTTTTTGTTCACTAATTCTGAATATTTCTTTACACTTATCATTATTTTGTTACCAGTATTATTGTGTATTGTGTATTGAATGAACATATTGAAATGATAATAGTTTTTCTTATTTTCCCTTATATATACTGGTAAAGTAGCAGAAAAAGTATGCCGCATCCCTTCAACAAAGGAGACCGCTAAAATAAAGTTTGTATTGACCATTGAACTGCGTGCTGTCTGCCGATCGTGAACTATATGCGGCCTGCGGCCGCCCTTCGTTGGTCGCGCCTTCGTGCGGGGCACGCGCTGCACACCTGCTAGGATCGGCCCTGAAGACACCGAATTTTTTGGTAACTTCTGGTTATCCACTGGCATGTCTATACCCGAACATTTTACTCAGGAGCAAAATGAGCTTAAGAATTTTTGAAATTGATGCGAGCTTAGGACTTGAGCTGACTCCATGAACGAGTTCTTCTTTTCCAGAATGATTTCGGCACAGGCATCGTTCTCATCTTGGATATTTTTTTGGAAAAATTGGCTGTGGGGCTACAATTGTTTATTCATTAAAAAAGTTGCAACAAATAAATAAACTTTTTCTCACCAACTACCTAGACAAACTTAATGTTCTACGCAAGAACAACAAGGTGAGCCTCCTCTGAGTGCCGGGGCACGTCGCAGTGGATGGCAATAAACAAGCAGACACCTGACCTGATACGGAAAGGCGCATCGACGCCATTGATCGGGCCAGAACCATTCTGCGGACTTGGAAAATCTTACTTCCGAGAAGAACTCAAAAAAGCTGAAGAAGCAATGATAGCAACATCTGGCTAAGACTTACAGGGCTGAGGCAGGCCAAATATCTCGGCAATTTCAACCGAGCAAGATCGAAGACACTGATTAACCCCAGCAAAACTAGTCTAAAGACAATCACGGGATTTCTAACGGGGCACTGCAGACTCAAAGAACACCTAAGGAAGCTAGGCTTAGAGGAGGACAGCACCTGCAGATTCTGTGGGGAACATCCCGAAACACCCCACCATATATTGATGAAGTGTTACGCTGTATATCATAAAAGATTAAATATACTGGGATCATACCAGCTGACTGTGGGAGAAAAATACCACGAGTAGACCCCCTCAAAATCCTAAAATTCCTGAAAGAATTGAGGCTTGAAGGGCTGCTGTAAACAAGAACACCTTGTGATAGCAGAAGAAGATGGGGCACAATAGATCTTATCAGGTCGCAGCGCATCAGTCATCATCCATACCTACCAATACCAATACTACTAACTGCTTGAAAAAAGGAAAGAACTCAGATACATGGTGGTCCAACAAAAACTTAACAACTCGATTTTCCAACTTTAAAATGAAAATGTGGAAAATCACTAGGATCCGTCAATTTCTGATTCGAGCACAACAACTTTTCTGCTTTTTTCATACCCGTAACTTCAACCCCCTAACGGGGTTGAGCACAGTCAGTCACATTGCTATCGACAATAAAATTACAGTCAACGACAATATTATCTATTTCGTTCATATCAACACAATTCGCATAAAACAGAAGTGATATTTAAATGGGAGTTTAAAGTCGAATAAAGAATACAACGGTGTGCCATAGAAGTAGGTCCCAGATTATGATTTCTCGTACCCAAAAAACCCCTCAATATAAGCCTTAGAAAATTCCTTATGTATGCTGATGACACCTGCATAATCATTTCAGATGCTTCACAATATTGAGACAGAAAAAGGGGGCGGGGATTAGCGCAGTTGATAGTTTTTCACATTCAAGTTTCAAATCACATGAGTAAAGTGAATTGTTAGTCACATCATAATCTCACAAACTTTCATTTAAGGTCTGCTTGACAGATGACAGTGTAATGCCAAATGTTACCTACTCACAATGGTTGAAATGTCAATCAATTATCCCTAACTAACTGACTCACATATCACACTGTGGTGCTAAATGTTACTCGAAATGGTCTGAATGTTACATATAGAGTAGAAGACCATATAACAATTTGGGGGGGGGTGTCATTTGACCCAGCATAAAACATATTCAGAACGATGCTGCTATATGAAAGAATAACTTTAGTCACTATGCCGTTAATTCTCAGTGGCACATTTGACTGTAATAATAATAATAATAATAATAATCATTTTTCATCTGAAGATGATCTTTTCCGACAAATATTCTTGAAAGGCATAACTCAACCTGGTAGATTATGATATAAAAATAGTCTAGAACCTACTGTCGTACCAAAATAATGAAACCGAAACCAGGATTTTTATTTTGTATTTTCGGAATTTGAAAAATGTTTCTTATTGTATTTTTTCTATTTGCGTGCTCTGTATTCTCAATTCACTGTGAATAGTGTAACAATTTATTATTTATTTATTTATTCAAAGAACAGAGGCATAGCCTATTGTGCCTAGTAAAATATGAATTTATGATGAAAAGGGGAACAGTCTCCATGAAAATTGAAGAGCTTGGCAAAGCGAAATAGATTTGTGTCCACCAAAATGTATTGGGGATTAAATGCGAGAGAAGCGAACCTTGCTTCAATGAAATGAACGATTTCTGTGAGTGATACTTTTTTAATAATATTCTCCTTATCTAATTCATTTAATGATTTTTCAATGAAAACTAGAGAGAATTAAAACAATCTGAATGAAAATGCGAATTTTAACTTTCAGATTTTTTCTTTCCTTTTCAGTTAGAGTCTTTTCACAATATCTATCAGATGTAGTTCAATGTCCAGCGTGGCTTGTGCCAGGAAAGTAGTTGTTTTCTGTTAGATATTACAAATAAATCACATTTTTCATTTTTCAATTTTCAATTTTCATGGAGAATATTCCCCTTTTCAAAATGGATACCTCTCAAGAGGAACGATGGAAAATAGCGAGTTTTTCTTTCAGTCGCAGATGATTCCACAAAAGATTTTATGAATTTCCTATTCATATTTTCGAGCTAAAATGAATTTAAAAGTTTACCTACAAATGATATGATTTTATATAAGATTTCCATTCCATTCCATTCCATTTCCACACCACATCAGATTTTTGAGGAATTGATCCTGAAGTAAAACGATTTTTATTTTTTTAAGCGAAAACCATGCGGCGGACAAAGAAAACTCAAGAAATTAAATTTGCTCAAAAATAAATGAGGATCTCAAAAGTTTTTTTTTTTCAGGAGAAAGCAGTGGCGTAGTATTTTTTTCTCCAAAAATATTCAATGCAAAACCCGTACGGACGCCACTGGTTGAGAAAATGAAAATGTTTGTGCATTAAAAAATGCACCTTGATGCATAGAAGACATGTACTAAATTTTATAAAAACGTCTACAATATTATTTCAGTTATTATTAAAAAACTGTTTTTTTTTTCAAAACTTTATCACCCTGTATCTCAAAAGTTAGGACTTTTAGGACATACGTTTATAGAAAGTTTTTTCCTTAAAATAAGTCAAAGAATCACCCCCTCAAATATTAGCATGTCTTTAAGGAACACCCTGTATAGCTGAGGGGCTTTGCAAGAACGGATGTATGTATTTTCAACACGAATGCTGGTATATTATCTGGCCCAGGTGAGACGCCTGTTTTGACATTCCTTACAATGGTTCTGTCATTATTAATTGACGCATATCACTTGGTGGTGGCAACTGTAACACTTGTGGTGGCCATCTGGGAAGCATTCGAATTTTTAATTTCAAATGTTACACTTGCTGTAGCCATCTAAGGAGCATTCCAATTCAATTTCTCAAATGCTCGTGTCATTTAAAAATTTCAAATTTCGTTACAACTAACATCGGTCTCTTTTATTCCTCCTTCCTGTTTTCCACCATTGACATACTTGGTAATAAATATTTGCAACTCATGTAGACCCAACCGAAACATCCATGCCCTTCCAGTGTCACGTAGAGGCGGATAACCAGATAACCCAGCTTCATGGACTTTATGTTCGAAATCCCCAATGCTAGAGAAAAACAAGTAAACTCATCTATCAACACGTTCTACAGTTATTTAGTTTGGGAGGAAAACTTCATTCTCGCTTCAGGTTCAGAGGCGTAGATCGTCTTCATTTTGAGGAATATCAACTCATCATGCTACACGAAGTAAATTGCTGAAGCATGTAAAACTTGATATGATGTGATTTGAGTTGGCTAATTACAGTTGAAGAACTTTCATTCGATGTCTGTTACTTACTTTTACAAACCTCAATTAAGCAATACTTTCGTTTTATCGAACTGTTTTTATTCAAAATTGTACTTTTGTTGACAAAAATGCAGCTATTATAATAATTAAATGCTATCTGTTACTATCTTTTTACCCCTAGTTACTGACAGTAAAATTGAAACATAACTGAAAATATCATACCGGGCATTTGAACAAAATATAAATAATTCAGTAAATGATACAATAAGGAACATTCTCCCCCCAGTGAAGAATCCTATTCTTCAAATATTTTCTTCTAAATCTTCTCTCTTATTTGGCTTCATCTTCTTATTTCGTATCTCCATTCACCTTGGTCTCCACCTTGGCTTCCACTGGTAGCTTACATAGCTTCGATACCGGTCTTTTGTAAATATTCTTCTTTGTTTGAATATCTGCTACTCGGACTCTCCCATCTGGGCCTTGATACACCTTTTCAGCTTTTCCCATTTTCCATGTGTTTCTCGGTGATGTCTCATCCACAATAATAACAATGTCCCCAGGTTTTATAGGTTCTTGATCATCTGTCCACTTTCTTCCTAGGTTCAAGGTAGGCAGATATTCTTTCAACCACCTTTTCCAAAATGAATTGGCAAGCATTTGAGACTTTCTCCATTCTCTTTTCAAAAATCTTCCTGATTCAAAATCTCCTGGTTGACTTTCTGTGTGTGCGTACCCTATGAGAAAATGATTAGGAGTTAGAGGTTCGGGGTCTTTTGGATCAACTGATACATGTGTCAGTGGTCTGGAATTCACAATACATTCAGCCTCAGTGAAGAGAGTAGCCAGAGTCTCTTCTTTCAGTGATTGCCCATAGACGATAATTCCTAATGCCTTCTTTACACTTCCAACCAATCTCTCCCATGCTCACCCCATGTGAGGAGCTCCAGGTGAAATGAAACTAAACTCAATTTCTTTGGTGGTGGTGTATTCCGCTATTTTATTTTCATCGAGTTAGTAAATGATACAATAAGGAACATGTCCTTTTTTATATCATGTAATAAATCACTCCATTGCGACCAGTTGAGTTCTTATTCTTACAAATTTTATAAGTAATGGCAAAATTTAGTGATCATATACCGCCTCCTGATGCAAATGGTGATTTCCCAAATGTGTATCCATCAAGCTGACATGTCATAATGATATCGTTATGTCATTATAGCGACATAATGAAGTTCATTATAGGCCTTGGACCCCTTGGACCCTAGTAGCCCACTAATGTTTGAAATGAAAAGTTTCTGAATGTAGAGCATTAATGAATTTCATAAGAAAGATATAAATCAAGTAGGTAATATCAAACAAAGTACATAATTTCTACCCTAAAATCGGAAATTAAACTATTATCAGAATCACTTATTTTCAGATATTTCATCACAAATTAATCTTTTCTTGACAGCATTGTGTATTTAACAGTGATTAAATGTGTTGCATTGTCAACAAAATGGTGAGGCTTTTCAAAAGAAATAACTGTAGTTAAAAAAAACTTATTTCAGAATTTGAAAAATATTTTTATATATTTATGCACTAGCGGGCGGTAAAGTAAACTTTAGCGAGCGTGAAGTGGCACTTTACCGCTCGCGGGCGCATTATGGCCCGCGGGCCGTAAAGTAAACAAAATTCTCAAATTGTCTATATTTACACATCATTTCATGCAAGACCTAACACGAATCATAACTATTTCAGTTCAATAGAGAAAGTCTCTTCCTAACATTTCTTCATAATCGACATTTTTTCAACATGTAACTGAACATTGGTTAAGTTATGAAGATGGGATATTCTCTTGAACATTATTATTACATATTGAAAGCTTCGTTATAATATCTGCATCGATACAAGAACAAGTATATTCATTTTAGAAGTGGATGGTTGGTTCAAATAACTATCTGGTATCAATCCGGCACAATCGTTGGCAATTTATTCAGTGATGATGAATTTATTTGAAATAGAATCTTCAATATAAAAGTTCTCAGCTACTATAATTTCACATTCCCCATACTATGTTACTCTTGATTATTGTATACTTACATAAAGTATGAAACGTGTAGACCATTAGAATTCAAGTCAGTATTTGTATTTCGCGCTATAAAACCGCTAGTGCATAAAATTTTGTATGTATCACGTGCGTAAAATGCGTTTATAGCCTTCGGCGTGTAATCATCTACACCGCAGGCCATGAACGCCTACTTTACGCCCTTGATACATAAATAACTATTAACAGAAAGAAATCTATTATTTAACAATGAGCTCCTTTAGAAACTAGATGTCCTGCCATACCAGCATCAGGAAATAACTACTTTCATGGCTAATACCACGACGAACGTTGAATTACATCCAATGAATTTCCGTGCAGTTCCTACAAGGCAATGAGCTGCTTATCAAGTTAGAAACTAGATGTCCTGCCATACCAGGATGCTGAATAGAAAAATGGCAGTGAGCATCCTAGTATGGCAGGATGTCTAGTTCCTAACTTGATAAGCAGCTCATTGTTATGATACGTTCGTTCATTGCGAATAAGTGGGTATTGTTTAGTTGGGCTGAGGTTGAGATGGCGCACGTAGTTTGGTTGACACCGATCTGCGGGTGGTGTCTTAGCTTTTGCATATAAATGGATTGATAATTGGACCATTTGTTGCAGACATTAGTTATTTTGTAAAATTCCGTGTGACAGGGGCCTCACAGGCGACGTTTTGCTCTCGGAAACCGTCAGCCTCTGAGACCCCTGTCACACGGAATTTTACAAGATATGGCACCCAAGTCTGCAGAGACCCAGAAATCGATATATAGGTGGTTCAAATGTTTCAATTAACATTTTCCATGCAACTAGATTTGCGGAGATGGCCTTGTAGGAACTCTGCACGGAAATTCGTTGGGTGTAATTCAACGTTGGTCGTGGTATTAGCCTGGAAAGTAATTGTTCTCTGATGGATTTTTTACTCAAATATATTCCTATATTGTATAAGAAAATAGCAGTGAGCATCCTGGTATGGCAGGACATCTAGTTCCTAACTTAAATAACTATTATTGGTGCAGACAAAATCTTGTATATACAAATCAGTAAAACGCAAAGTCGTCTCCACAATTTAATTTCCCATCTAGTTCAAAAGGATGGTGAAACGGTGAATGACCGCTATCAATCAGATAGCCGTCAAAAAGTAGAAGTAGTACATGTTCCGGTCCTATATAGAACCATCATCAGCTATTAAGAAAATTATGGAGAAGAAAATAATGTAGTGTGATATATATAAAATGTTAAAATATTATGTTAAATAACCACAATAATTAACAATGTGGTTATTTAACATTATTTAATAACATAATATTTTAACATTTTATATATATCACACTACATTATTTTCTTCTCCATAATTTTCTTGAATAGCTGATGATGGTTCTATATAGGACCGAAACATGTACTACTTCTACTTTTTGACGGCTATCTGATTGATAGCGGTCATTCACCGTTTCACCATCCTTTTGAACTAGATGGGAAATTAAATTGTGGAGACGACTTTGCGTTTTACTGATTTGTATATCCATACCACTCCACTTTGAGATATAATGGACTTCTACCACAGGTTAAATCTTGTATGTAATTCGGATCATTATGGTGCACGCTCGGCTATGGCCTCGCCAAGATATTATTCACGGCTACTACCATAGACAGATAACATTGACTACGACTATGGTTAATATCCTTATTGTTCGTTTTTGTAGTCTAAATGTTTCTGGAGAATTAACTGAATTACCGCACAAACCTGTTCCGTAGCTGATAAGGGATTGGAAATGCCTAAATATATGTTTTTTAAAATATTTCAGTTCAAGCAAAGGCTAAATTGCCTAATAATCCAGTAACAATAGACAAACTCGAACAAAAAGTGAAGAATGAATTGTAGCAATCTAAAACTCGTCACATGACATCTCGACATCATGTATTATTGAAAAAAAAAACCTGAATAATTTTTCATTTCAAAAAAATATATATATATTTTTTGTTGTTATTTCATACAGAAGCGTAGAAGGGCCATTATTTTTGTATTTTAATTTTTTCTTTAATTCCGAGTTGCAACTCGGAAAATTACTAAATTCCGAGTTGCAACTCGGAAAATTACTAAATTCCGAATTGCAATTCGGAAAATTATTAAATTCCGAGTTGCAACTCGGAAAGTTATTAAATTCCGAGTTGCAACTCGGAATTTCATCGGAGTTGAAACTCGGAATTTAGTAATTTTCCGAATTGCAACTCGGAATTTAGTAATTTTCCTAGTTGCAACTCGGAATTTAGTGATTTTTCGAGTAGCAACTCGGAATTTAGTAATTTTCCGAGTTGTAACTTGGAATTTAGTAATTTTCCGAGTTGCAACTCGGAATTTAGTAATTTTCCGAGTTGCAACTCGGAATTAGGGAGAAAAAATAAATAAAAAAATAATGGCCCTTCTACGCTTCCGTAATTTCAGAATATATAATATTTATCAAAAAATGATTTCGATATGTTGAGAGATAATTCAATTCTCCACAAGAATGATTTTCAGTAATACCTTATGAAATACGCTCGTTTTCTCAGAAAACGTGGTTTAACGCCGACGTCACATTTCATGCTCGAGCTAACTCGCCACTGCAAGTTCAGGCAGGGCCGAAAATTAGATTTTTCATAACTTTGCTAAAAATTATAGTAGAAGGAAAAGAAAAATTACATATCGTTCCTAAAGACTTCTACTTCCTCATGCAAATATAACATGTGAGTATCTGAGTAATGTGTTTTGTCCCACTTCACATAACCCTTCTACGATATTTACGGAGGATCCGAAAGTCATGGATATTTTAGTTGATACGAAATAATTATACCTAAGCAGAAATCCGTACCCTCTTTGGACCACATGCAACGATTTAAGACTAATAAGACAAATCTTACTCATACATGCCAAAGAAAAACTGGGTTTTACTCCTGCCTCAGTTTTCAGGTCGCCTATAATCCCGGCAATTTCTTCAGTAAATGTTGAATATAATCGCTCATACACATCCTACATAAGAAATTAGGTATGTGATTTCAAGCTTCAGGTGAATTTTAGGGCATGGAAAAACCAAACTTGACAGATTTCCCATATATAAAAAATTGAATATATTGCGATTCCAGTTTGTGATGAAACAAATTAAATAAACACATTAATCGTCGTGCTTTTCTCTAAAAATTCATTCTCCTATGTTTATTTCCTAGTTTTTCGAATAAGCCGAGAAATTCACATAAAAGAATTAATGAGTAGGACGTCAAATTGCTTTCCATACGGTGTTGCCGATTTTCTCACCACGGCTCGGGAGATTAAGTCGGCTGTGGTTATGTAGGTTAGGTTAGGTAGGGTAAGTTAGTAAGTTAGGTAGGGTAGGTGAGTAGAGTAGGTTAGTTGGGTGGGTTAGGTTGTTTTCCCTTCTTTTACCTTAAAAGATTGGATCTGGGTGCAGTTAGGTCGGTACGTAATAAGGGCGAGCGAAGCGAGCCTAACCTAACCTAAAACGTAAACGAGATCCGACATGAAAGTGAATCCAACTTGATGAATAAAAAATATCAGTCATTCAATGTTGATCACAATTTGTTAACGTTTTGAAGAAGGGTGAATTTTTCAAAAAGTGGTAGTGGTAGAAACTCATTCTGAATATCATAAAATCATGAAATAGAAATTTCATGCGACTCGATCGTGATTACCGATCATAACCTAAAAAAATGGCAAAAAACCGTTTTTCGCAACTTTGCCAATTTTATAGGTTATGTTCGGAAATCATGATTGAGTCGCATGAAATAAAAACTCATCCTGAATTTTAATTTCCTATACGCTCATATTTTTTTGGGGGGTATTAATTTCTGCACATTTAACATTGGGCCGCTTCCTCGTTTCTTGGATTAACTTACAACTGGAGATACATACCGTAATAAACCCGTGAATCTGGTAAATTAAGAGTTAATACATCATAATTTTATCAACTCCGTATTTCATTTCCCTTCGATGATAAATGATCTACAAGTTTCCCACCCTAGCCTTCCATCCATGAATAATGAATAGCCTACATTTTCAGAATATACTTTTGTACGTGTCTTGACTACAATACCTGTGAATTGCAGCCGAAATCACTTATTGATTTGTAAAATGGAAAAGCTGTTCTGCTCGCATATCGTTGTCGATATTTTCACACGCACGTGACACGCATTAACTAAACTATGGCGTAGCTGTCAAAATTGTTGCTCGTTGGCGTTTCTGTCAGGAAGTCGCTGAGGAACGATCTCAAAGGGTTCGAGCTGAAATATACATCGACGATATTTCACGAAAGAAAATCATTCATAACGCACGTCAGAATTTCAGAAAGAACAAAGAACGTGATTTACATTTTTTCACAAAGTGAAATCTTGATAACACTGCACTACAGAATTGTCAACATAGACAGACCATTCATTCGTATTTTCAAATTCATACGAGGGTTGCCTTTTATATTTCGGGATTGGACAACCCTAGTGTTGCAATCAGGCACCTGGCAGCTCTATCGTAAAGTTTGACATTCTTTAGGTTATGCGTACTCAGAACGTTTTGACATACGAGCACTATTTGTATTGTTTACAGTAACTTAAAAGATTCATCTCGGCCAAAAGATGGAATTAAATCGTGAACATTTTCGTGCGATTATTTTTTACAACTTTCGACGTGGATTAACTCAGCAACAGTGCATCGATGAACTTAATTCAATTTTTGGCGATGGAGCTCCATCAAGGACCAGTGTTTATCGATGGTATGGTGAATTCAATCGAGGTCGTAGTGTAGTAGACGAATTTCGTGAAGGTCGTCCAAAATCAGTTGTTGTTCCGGAAACCATTGATGCTGTGCGCGAACTGATATTGAAAGATCGTCATGTCACCTATCGTGAGATTGAGACAATCTTAGGCATTAGTGGGACCAGCATACATTCAATATTGCATGAACATTTGGCTGTCAAAAAAATTTGTTCGCGTTGGATCCCACACAATTTGTCAATCGTTCAAAAAAAGGCTCGTGTCCATTGGTCGAAAGAAGTGCTCAAAAAATACGATCGCGGTGCTTCGAAACACGTCTATGACATCGTGACAGGTGACGAATCGTGGATTTACGCGTATGAACCTGAAAGTAAACAGCAGTCGACTGTATGGGTGTTTCAAGATGAGCCAAAGCCAACAAAAGTTGTTCGCGCACGAAGCACTTCCAAGCAAATGGTCGCCTGTTTTTTCAGAAAAACTGGACATGTCGCAACCGTACCACTAGAACAACGCAGAACAGTCAATTCTGAGTGGTACACAACCATTTGTTTGCCAGTTGTCTTCCAAGAAATGAGGAAAACCAACCGCCGAAGACGGATCACTCTTCACCACGACAATGCGAGCTCGCACACATCGGCTCAAACAACTGCATTTTTGAGCACTCAAAACGACGATTTGATGAGTCATCCGCCGTATAGTCCTGACTTGGCACCGAATGACTTCTTTTTGTTCCCGTACGTAAAAAATAAACTGAGAGGTCAACGTTTTTCGACACCTGCAGAAGCGGTTGATGCGTTCAGAATGCATGTTTTGGAGATACCTCAATCAGAGTGGCAAATGTGCTTCGACAATTGGTTCCATCGCATGCAGAAGTGTATAGATCTTCGTGGGGAATATTTTGAAAAACAATAAAGCGATTTTCGATGATCAATATTTGTTTTTGTTCTCTAATCCCAAAACATCAAAGGCAACCCTCGTAGAGAACAGAACCATTGTATAAAATATAGCTCGTTATGAATACGAAACTAACTCTGAAGGAAAATCTGATTTCACTAATGACTGCTTAGCCATCCAGCGTGAAACGTTAATGTCGTGTCACATTTTCGAATCAGTTCACTCTGAAAAGGATGTTAAAAATATACAGGGTGGCCACGACATTTGTTACGTCATCTGGTTATTTTCAAAAATAGAAATATAAAGCTGGGATATATTGTTGAAGATACAGAGTGACCTCTCTAAAACTGTTATTTATTATCCGATTCAGATTTTTTTTTATAGATAAAGCATCAACAGTTCTAGTTAAGTACCATAAATTCAAAACAAAAATCAAAATTTCAAGGCCTACTTCGAATTTTTTTCAAGGTCAAAAATCCAAAAAATATACTTGCGATTTTTTTAAAAAGAATTTGATGACGTCACTGGAGTCACGACATTTTCAAATAGTTTACGTGAAAATTACGTAGAAATGCCTCCATGAATAAAAAAGTTATATGGGAATCAAATTTGGAGATTACGTCAATAAATCAATCCACCACTTCAATTGCAGAACTTTTATCAGAATTCTGTCCACACCACTGGATTCAGAATATTTCGAAATATTTTTGGTAAGAATTTCATTGAAATCCTCTTATAAATAAACAAATTGTATAATAATAAAATTAAATTTTTTTGAAATTCTACTGAATAACGTTCTTTTCAAATTTTATTATTTTATAATTTTTTTATGAATAGATTTCGATGAAAAATTCGGGCAAAATATATTTCGAAATATTCTGAATCCAGTGGTGTAGTCTGAAACTGAAGTTTTGGGTTGATTTATTGACTTAATTTTCAAATTTGAATCCCATATAAATTTTTTATTGATGGATGCATTCCTACGTAATTTTCACATAAACCATTTGAAAATGTCGTGAACCCAGTCGTGTTATCAAATTCTATTTAAAAAAATCACTAGTATGATTTTTGGATTGACTTTGAAAAAAAATTCGAACTAGGCCTTGAAATTTTGATTTTTATTTCGAATGTATGGCTCTCAACTAGAACTATCAATGTTCTATCTATTGAAAAAAAAAACTACTGAAAAGTATAATAAATAACAGTTTTAGAGAGGTGGCCCGCTTTAAAATGGGCCACTCTGTATATATACTTTTTGATTATAGTCTTTATTCGAATCTGAAATAGGATTTCTGGTTTTAACGGAAGTGATATCAACTATTCAATTTCAAATAGAATTTTTTGCAATAACAAAATTTGTTATTTCACTCTGAAATCAACCATTTGCCATATGACGTGATTATTAGCAACATGACGTCATAATTGAAAAAAAATATCTGATGTAGTTCGAGAATGACAAATTGAAAGAGCTACCGGTCAAGTAGTCATTCGGAATGGAAAATGAGCCAGTTCTCCTTGAGAATTGAGTAAAATTGAAAAATTATCTACCGATACGAATAAACGGTACCATATATTCAAAGCAACTCAGAAGTTGTTCGAAGAACTATTTATACGTGATTCGTTTTTCTCAAATGGAAAGTACCATTATTTTCATCCGAATATGGACTATATTAAAAAAATAATTCTCAAACAACATATCCAAAAATAAAATTCCTTTATTTGAAAATAACCAGAGGGAACAAATCTCGCGGACATCGGTATATTCTCAGAAGTGCATTTTTATTCATACAATAAATGAGGGATTGTAGACCATTAATTTTCTCCCATAATTAGAATATGTCACCGTATCACCAAAGATCTCTTCACCATACCGTTCGTCTCGTAAAATATTCTATCTGAATTAAACTATTTTCAGATGTCAAAATGTTCCTTGGCATGTATCCTTTGGAAACAGCATAGTATATTTAATGATACAAGTGTACAAGTGAGTGAAAAAGCAAACGTTTCAAAAACAATACTGAAAATTATTTTTAGGTCAAGGTAATGTCTCTTTCATTTCAATTTGTATTTTTACACGCTTTATATTAACTTCACTTGTATGTTTGTTTGTATGTTTGTAACTGACTCCTTAGGGCGTGACTTTCACCCATTTCCAGACGTCCGAATGATTTGAAATTTGGCAGGTGTTCATAGTTCCGGTGACAATGCAATATGACATTTTTTTTGTTACGAAAGAACAAAATGGCGGCTCCAAGATGGCGGACGAGATTTGTGATAATGGTCTGATTCCATTAAAACTTAGTATATAAGGGATTTCGGAGTCAGAGATTATGATTTTTTATCAAAATTCATGAATTCAAAATGGCGGCTCCAAGAGGACGAGATTTGTGATTATGGTCAGATTCGATTCAAAATTGGTATGTGAGTTTTTTTTAAGTCATATATTTAGAATTTCCAGTCAAAATTCATAAATTAAAGATGGCGGCTCCAAGATGTCATTATGGTATGATTCGATTCAAAATTAGTGTGTGAGGGTTTTCGGGGTCAGAGATTATGAATTTTTCGTAAAAATTTATGAATTCAAGATGGCGGCACAAGATGATGGACGAGTATTGTGATTATGGTCAGATTGGATTCAAAATTGGTATGGTTTTCGGGGTCGGAGATTTCGATTTTTTAGTAAAAAAAAATAATAGTTTAAAAAAACTAAAGATCACGCTTTACTTACCATGGATTAAAAAGTAAAAAATAATTGACAATTCAATTTCTCAAATGTAAAAAAAGCGTCGGGTGCTTGATAAAGGTTTCTTGAGCTCTTGAACGCTCTGTATTGTTGAATTATACTAAAAAATATGAGAATATAGATCGAAAGCACCCACGCTTTTTTACATTTGAGAAATTAAATTGTCAATTATTTTTAACTTTTAGTCCATGGAAAGTAAAGCCTGTTCTTTAGTTATTTTGAACTATTATTTTTTATGTATGCACACCGATTTCTCTGTCAATTGTAGACCGACTCACATCAATTTTCTAACCTTTTCCAAATCAACCGATATTATATTTCTCAGTGCATCATTTCTGTCCAACATTTCGATTGTACCATCAGCAAACATTGTGATCATTGTGGCCAACTACTGATCCTTGAGGAACACCATAAATGCTCTTGATTCCTTCGATTTCATATTTTGTATTTTGACCATTTTCATCCGGTCCGCTCCTGTAAAACCTCATTCCAATGAAGTTTCTGTGACCTTATCTAGCATTTTTTTTTCAGACATCTTACATTTTTATCCTGTATAATTCTGTTTTTGCATTCTCGGAACTTTACTGAAAGGGGAGAAGGTGATCAGAACTTCCATATCTGCGGTCGGAATCGGTTTTGGAGTCCCCGTTAGTGCCATATGATTGATTTTCATTATTCACTCACACAAATGTTTAATTTACACTTAGTGAATATTAATTAGGAAGACGGTGCTTTTTCTGATTGTTTTCTTTCAATTACAATAATTGGATAGATAATGAACAAACACCATAATTGAGTTATTGGTTTAAAAAAAATGTCAGTTGTCATCAACGTTGTGAATGCGCACGACCTGCCAATAACATTCTTTTTCGTCGACCTCTACAAAAAATGACATTTTATGTACTGATTTCCGAACGAAAAATCGACTATTTTTGAAAGCAAGTACTTTTCGTCCACAAACGCTTTTCGTCCGCTGTGGTCACTATGCCATATCATAGTCACTATGATATGGCATAGTGACCACAGCGGACGAAAAGCGTTTGCGGACGAAAAGTGTTTGCGGACGAAAAATACTTGCCTAAAAAAACAGTCGATTGTCGATTCGAAAATTAGTAGGTAATTTGTAGAGGTCGACGAAAAAATGTAATATGCACCTCGGCGAAATACTGTCTATTGTCTCGCCTGCTTCCTAGCCTCGGCTGCGCCTCAGCTATCAATTTGCAGGCTCGACTATAATAGACAGTTTTTCGTCCTTGGTACATAAATAACTATTACATTATGTCAATAATATCCCATCAGCCAGTTGCTGTTGTATTACTGAAGAGTTAAAATAGGTTAGTATCCGGAAGACGTATTATTATACTGCTTGCATACGATATACAGGGTCGCTGATATGTATGGAAACGGTCGATTATTTCCTAAAGTAAGATAGCTAGCGAAAAATATTATAATATAAAAGTTTTAGGGTTTTTCAAAATCCATTATATTAACGAAAAATTAGATATACAGGATCAGTCAAAAAGTCAGGACGAAATAAAGTTGCTTTTTCTCTAATGGGGCACCCTGTATATAATTCCACATTTCAATTCGGCTCGAAATTCTGAACAAAATTGATACAGCACATCATTTCCTAAATTCAACTGGTTTCAAGATATCGAATTTTGAAAATAACTTTCTAAGAAATTATCCAAAAATGTTTTAGTCCATTAAATTCATAGTTCATCAAGTTACCTTTAAAAGTTTCCAGCTTCATACAAACGCCGCGTCGTTCTATTGTCTAATAGTAATGATATTGACAACACGTCAAAAATACATTTAGTGCAAATAATTTTCGCACAAAAATGGCACGTTTAACTGACACTAAGCGTATTAAAATTTTAATGATCATAGGATACGGTGATAGAAGACGAAGTTGTGACCAAGTAGTGGATATTTTTAATAAATTGCATCCCAATCGAGGACCCATTTCTGAATCAACCGTTTCAAGAACATTGCAGCGTTTTCATGAAACTGGAGGTGTCAAAGATCGACCAAAAAGTGGAAGACCAGTAAACGTTACAAATGAAGAAAATTCTTTGAATGACATGTTACATGTGGTGGAAAATCCAATAAATTTGGCACAACAATGTTTTCCAACAATAGAATATCATTTTCCCAGTAACTAGCCAAGAATTGTACCAAAGGCTTCTTTGAAACGGTAATTTTTGAGATTTCCGAAAAAATCGCTAGGTCTTCCTAAGTAGCACACCCATATTGGGACAATATTGGTACAATATTGTAAAAATATTGGCGAAATATTCAAATGATAATATTGGCGAGAAAAAAAATGTTAACATTCGGCGATATTGGTCCAATATTTAAAAAATAATATTGGTCTAATATTCTCGAAGCAATATTGGCCTCAAAATGTTAGGCGATATTAGTACAATATCGCTGTAGCACACTTACATTGGAATAATATTGGTAAATTATTGGCAAAATATTAAAACGTAATATTGGCGAGATAAAATTATAGTTATTTCGGGATATTAGCACAATATTACTTTAAATTTTCTTCTCTTCTCAGTTAGAGTATTTTCACAATATCTATCAGATGTAGTTCAATGTCCAGCGTGGCTTGTGCCGGGGAAGTAGTTGTTTTCTGTTAGATATTACAAATAATTCACATTTTTCATTTTTCAATTTTCATGGAGAATGTTCTCCTTTTTATTAGTTGGACGTTATACAAATAATATTAGTGAAATATTTAGGAAGCAATATTGGCCCAAAATATTTAGGGATATTGGTACAATATCATTTGCATATATTGGTAAAATATTAAAAGTGAATATGTTGCCTGGGAAACATTGATGAAATTATTCCAGAAAATGTCGAATAATTTAAAAATTCTGCAATTTCGTTTCTACTTCAATTTACCATTGAATAGATTGACTTGTAAAAGCATTGTGAGAAGCCTTATTTAATATGTTAGTATGATTCAGATGTTGTTCCATATGTGGGGCCACCTAGCGGTTTCTTACCCAAGTTTAATCATGATTCATTTCAATATTGTTTATTGAATATTCGGCCAATATTCAAATTTCAATCCTAATCCTAGTGATAAATGTATTTTGTAATATTGTATCAATATTGTCTTTCAAATATTGGTGTAAGGTTTTCGTAACAATCTCAATCAATATAGGGTCAATATAATTTTTAGAGTATAGATTAAATAATATTCCACTAATGTGCTATCAAACTTAGATATACAATATTGTTTTTTATCTTTAAAATCGATATAAGAGTAATATTGAAATCACAATATTGGAGCTAGATGCTGGAAACAATATGTAGGCAATATCGCTCTATCGATATTGGTGGAAATTATTGAACCAATATTGACCCAATATTTTCTGAAACAATATACATTCAGAACAGGTTGAGCCAATATTCCACCAATATTATTCATGAAATATTGTTTTTCCAAAATGAACCCATATTGGTTCAATATTATTTTTACATTTACAATATGTCCATATTGGCCCAATATGAAAACAAGATTCAGCCAACATGAGGTGCTATCTGGGTGGGGGCACATTAACTTAAAAATTTCGGCATAAAAATCGAAATCGAAACGAAAAAATAATAAACAAAATTCAAAAATATTTGAATGTTTGTAAAGAGAATTGAATTATCTTTTCAACGATGTGCCACTTGACCCCACATTCCATTTAAAAATTTTGAGTTGATGCCCCCCCCCGCGCCCCTATTGTCACCATATTTTTCATTTCAAAAAAATAGTATTGGTGAAACCCTCGAAACGGTTTTTCATTCATGTTTCTTCGTCGAACCGTTCAAAAGTTAACAGGGAGGAGTATTAAAAACCGCACTGTATAATGATACTACCCTGTATTTGTCACGTGTGTGTATATAACATACAATCTTTTTGCATGATAACTGTGCGAAGGCGTCTAAAGTATTATACCTACAAGATCTAATTTCAAAATATGGGGCGTATGCAAATCACGCACCAAACAGGTAGGTACCCTTTGCGGTCAGTTTCGAGGGATTATGAAAACTGAAATTTGGGTACCGAAGATTCAATTACGATTTAAGTACGTATGCCTACGTCTATGTCAACGGTTTTGAACGCGACAGTCTCAACTAATGAGCTACTTTAGTATAATTGAACTAGAACGAACTAACCTTACTTAGACATTTGAGTGCGTGGAACTTGAATACATACATTTTGCGAAAAGTAATTATTTAGTGTTGAAAAGGGGAACATTCTCCATGAAAATTGAAATATGAAAAATGTGATTCATTTGTAATATCTAACAGAAAACAACTACTTCCCCGGCACAAGCCACGCTGGACATTGAACTACATCTGATAGATATTGTGAAAAGACTCTAACTGAAAAGGAAAGAAAAAATCTGAAAGTGAAAATTTGCATTTTCATTCAGATAGCTGACTTTTTAAATTCTTTCTAGTTTTCCTTGAAAAAATCATTAAATGAATTAGATAGGAGAATGTTATTAAAAAATATCACTCACAGAAATCGTTCATTTCATTGAAGCAAGGTTCGCTTCTCTCGCATTTAATCCCCAATACATTTTGGTCGACGAAAATCTATTTCGCTTTGCAAAGCGAAATAGTAATATTTTTTTCCCTAATAACATTCTCCTATCTAATTCATTTAATGATTTTTCCAAGGAAAACTAGAAAGAATTTAAAAAGTCAGCTATCTGAATGAAAATGCAAATTTTCACTTTCAGATTTTTTCTTTCCTTTTCAGTTAGAGTCTTTTCACAATATCTATCAGATGTAGTTCAATGTCCAGCGTGGCTTGTGCCGGGGAAGTAGTTGTTTTCTGTTAGATATTACAAATGAATCACATTTTTCATATTTCAATTTTCATGGAGAATGTTCCCCTTTTCAACATGAATACCTCCCAAGAGGTTATCTTGAACGATGGAAAATAGCGACTAAAGTTTGTCTTTCAGTCGCAGATGATTCCACAATAGATTTTATGAATTTCCTATTCATATTTTCGAACTATAATTATTTAGTATAATTGAACCAGAACGAACTAACCTTACCTAGACACTTGAGTGCGTGGAAATTGAACAAATGAATTTTAATTGGGTGTAAGAAACAAGAAGGCAAATCATGAATTATTGTCATCAAAATATCGATAGGAATAGGAAAAGAATATAATTATTTTATTGTTCCCTACCTGATTACAGTTGTTTAAGGAATGGTGTCGAAAAGGCCTGTAGGATTAGAGAGACACATATATTAAAATTCAAAGTCTTCAAAAACCTATACAAATCCATGACAGGAAAGTTAAAAAAAGACAGAAATTTATTGAATCAATGATTATTAAATACCAAAATAAGGAAATCAATAGGGTACACTTTATTAAATGTTTGTCATTCCATTGTTATGTCAATAAATAAGATATTTAGATTGAGATATTTTGTACAATTAATGTAATCATAATACAGTAATAAAAATATTTTCGTATGCTTTAAAATAGTTTTGTATTATTTACCTATTAACCTACCCAAAATTATAAAAATGACGAATGAATAATAAAGCTCGGTGCCCAAAATGCAATATTTGTAATGGGGACCTCTTGGGTCGGTGCCCAAACTGCATGTTGAATTAGTCCTTTTATTGCCTTGGTGCCCAAAATGCAAACTCCCAAAATATGTTGAAGTGCTCAAACTAATGAGAAATTTGGTATATGCTCAAGAGCTGACTTATTTAAATGGACCATTTCATTCTCTGTTGTACCGATATCTATCCTTCTTCCCTTCCCAAGCGAGCAACTTCAATCACTTGACAGTCAGGTGACATGCCGGGCATTAAAAATAAATGTACTCGACCCTCATTAGCAATATCGAACGAACATTTTCATGAAAGGCTGTAACTGATTTTTACGTCTAATTAAACTGGATTTGTCAGCATCGTGGCTTTTCTATTTTTCAACCGTCGTATAATCATCAGTGTAAGGGTAGCACACCCCTAACACCATTAGCGGATTGTTAATGTGAAATTTGTAAAATTCTGCCGTTCTCACAACACTTTCTGGTCATTCGTGTTGATTACATGTAACCTCATAAATTTCAATTTGCAAATTTGGAATAACTCCTGATTTTAAATTATGGTAAGTTAACACTTATGCTGATAGGCTGCTCAGATCGATACGGTTAGGGTGTGGGTAAGTTTCAACTAATAATTGCTCAATAGCGTACTACAGATTTTTTTTTCTATTAAACAAATAGGGCACCAGTTGACCTGACTAGTTCAGATAATATGGGCGCCAGGTTGCAAAAGACAAAACCGAAGAAATTTGTATCTAGCTTGAGTGTGAAGGCAGAATAAATAGGCAAGAAACAATTAACAACTTTATTTCATAAAACCTTACAACAGGCTGAAGGCCACAGAATTAAAACAAATTCAGAATATTTACACTTTAAGAACAAATGGACCCAGTTATGCAACAAAGAACCAACAAGCATCACACATGCTTTGAGATAACTAAAATAACAACCAAAATAATGTGTTACTAAACAGAAGTTTTCATGTATAAAATTAGCTTTTTGATGAAATATGAAAATGAAACCAATATTCTGAGCGAAAAAATTACTTGAAACTTATAAGTAAAGAAAAATCAGTTGGTTCTCTGTTGCTTAATGTTAATTCAAGGAATTTCTTCTGGTTCAAATTCAATTTCTTTATTGTAACCGTCAATTCTTGTAAAATGGATGAACTGCACCAGAATTGAATTCATATAGGTTATTGAAGTCTTTCAGGTTTAGTTCAGCAACAGCTTTCCATCCGGCCCCATTAATTTAAAAAGTTAAAAATGTTATTTGTAACCGTAGGTTGTGTTTTTTTCCTACTTCCATGTTTTTTTTTGTATTCTTCAGTATTGTTATAGGTGCTATCAACAAAAATTGGGAACCTTGACGCCGCAATAAAATTTTCCACAGACTCGGCATTATCGCTTTCAATGTACTTCATCAATCACAAACCTATTTCCTGGACACCACTGCCAGCTTTTCTTTCAATTCGGTTAAACCCGTTGCTCACAGTCGAACAGTTTAAGCAAACTGCCTTGTAGTGATCATTCCTGGGCAATGAAAAAGTTTTATGCATTTCTTAAGTTATGGCCACGGTATTTTCGTCTTCTTCTGCTGTTTTGAAGCAATGATTTATAATTCTTTCAGCTAGTTCTGTTTCCTGCAAGTGCATATGTTGGCACCAATGAATTTTTTCTTCTCTTGCTCTTCAGCTCAATTTTTTATTTTTCGAAAATTGAGTTTTCCTACTCACTTGTTTTATTGAATTTGGCTGCAAGCCATTCAACAAATTTCACGCTCATATAAATAGTCCCTCTCTACGAACTTCTATCAAAAATTGTTATTTTGTATGATGAAAAACTTACATTCTCATTTTGATTTAAGAAAAAAAAATCCTAAGAACTGTCGCTCTTGGGAGTTCCCTGTAGTAACAACTTTTCGTTTTACCTGTCTCACGTTGGTATAAATGCAGTTTGCACATTCCAATCTACTAAGTTCCCATAACAAATTCTATTCCGTCGTTACTATATCAAAGAACATCGCTCCAATGATAACAATTCCAATATTTTCCATACACCAACAGTATTAATGAGATAATTTCACAAAAATGTACCTAATGAAAAAATATTGCTATAGAGAACCAAGTAGCTTTGGATCCAATCATATCTTAAATTTAGTCCATTGAATATTGCAAAACAGATCCATGCGACTCTGGTTCTCTATCGCAAAACTTTTTTGGATATTCTTTTATTTTTCAAAATGGATCTATTTTCGTAAGGTGGCGCTCGAGGTGCTGATATCTGGTTATTTGTTGCAAATCAATGGATATATAAAATTAGGTCTGCCTGGTATTAATATTTCATATTTTTACAAATTGGTGGTTGGTTCCTTATTGCATAACTGGGTCCAAATCTGATTCAACCGAAGATGGTCCTGTTGGATAATACCTGGAGGCTGGTTTAGCGTAGATGATCACTACGACGAGTTGATGTTGGATCGTCTTTGACTCAGTCAGTCAGAGACGTAGTGGTTGTCTCGTATGGACTTCGACCTTACTAGTTTTGGTTGGTCGTCACGAAGATTGCCAGTTGACTTGACTTGACTTTCGGATCAGTGTTGGACAAGTATGGGATCTCCTAATGGTACCAGTCCTTCATCCAGTGTACGGCTTCCTCAAAGGCATGCGAAGCAGACGAAAGGAATCAGATTTGATAGTTACAATATTGTGGGGGACAAGGATATCCTTAGAACCGTAAGATTATATTCTGAATTTTTAATAAATAAGCAAATATTTCACACTTGAAATCTAATTTGAAGATTACTTAAAACATTCAACTCAGAATGCTCAATATAGTTGAATATATATCAATAAAAAACAGTTAACCTGGAAGATTTAATGTTTTCCAGAGAAAGAAATAAGTTGATGAAGAAAACTTGATTTATTCCAAGCAAAAGGAATAATAATCAAAAGTTAACTATTCTTCAATAAATGAAAATAATCGTGGTAAGTTATTTAAAGTTGATAATAAACATTTAGATTTGAAATACTCAAAAGAACCACATTGGAAATCCATCCAAGGAGTTATCAAAATAGAGGAACAGCAGATAAGAAATATCCTTGATAAATTGTTAATTTACCAGAAGTACATGTACCAGAAGCGTACTATATCAGCAATAATGATAGATACTTTGATGTACCATAGGAATACTAAATAAATAATAATTATAAATGATAATTTCACCCTCTCGGAAGGAAAGGAGAGAAACAGTAATATAGAGATACAAAGATGGAATATAGAAGGTGACAAGTCCTTCGCAAAGATTGAATACTTATTCTGAATTCAAAATGATATGCTCTATGGTTTCTGAAATCCATATTAATGGTTGTGCACGTTGGTTACGGAAAGGAAACACTACCTGGTAGACCCTCAAGATACCTAATTTACAGAGATCTTATCGAGTATAATTGTAATGAACAAACTATTGAACCAAGAGACGTTACCCTTGTTTACGAAGCAGAAATAAGTGCTTTCGCCTACAAAAGCAGAATCGTGGTTGAGTGTGGTGCAACTCCACAGGCCATAGAACAAATTCTGTCAAGCTTGCATTTATTTCTCAAAGATAATACTAACTGAACAAGCAGTATAGAAAGAAATGCTCACCTAAAGAATTGTTCTGACGACGTTCCGCCTGGAAGTCACAAGCAATCAACCCGCTTAAAAAATATCATGGGAACCAGCTCTTTAACCCCAAAAGGAAAGTTGTCAAAATAGGAAAATTTGTGGATGGGTTAAGAATTTGGTGATAACAGCAAATACCACTCTAACCTCTCCACAGGTAATTTCTTCAAACCATGCAGTATGGCGATACTAAAATCATGCAAATACACTTTGATAAAGCAGTTTCATGCTCGTTAAGCAATGATATTAAAAGAAGACCAGAGCTAATCTGTTAAATCCAATAGAGATATTATAAACAATTTAAGATGGCCTACCAGAAACGTTTTCCAAACACTAAACAGACCAACCGTCTGAATCAGAAGCCAAGAGCCAAGAGAGCGAATCTTCGCGTTCCACCGTCCGAAACCCATATATTCACCCTTCGCGCAAGACCAACTAATCCTCGATCTCATTCGCCCTCCGATCTAGCAGTGACTTTAGCAGTGGCGTAGCGGGTTAGATGGGATAAAGATCTAAATTAATATGTTTGGATATCGGAGTATACATGTTGGTGTATTTGTGATGACAGGATGAATGGAAGTATAATTATAAGAGTAGGCTAGTGTATAACATAGTTAACAAACGAATTATCGTTACATACACACAGCTTTAAAGAAAACGTAATTGGCAAGTGCAATGAAAAAAGGTCTTTAAAAGCTCCATACTTTTCTTGTTCTTCAGAAAAAATATGTTCTACCCTGGAATTTTGGTAAACATTTTTTTTTTTCGTGTTTATGGTCCCAACTACTAGCATACCAAGTTTGGTGTTGCTACAATCGATCCTCGTCTCAAAACCCAATCGTACTGGATTAATAACTGTATGAATTTTTGTTCAAATGAGTTTAGATTCAGATTTATTAAAAAAATTTGAAAAATTTTTAGAATTCAAGTTTCGTCCAACGTAATTTTGTCATATTCCTAACAAATAATATATTTTTTTTTTTCACAAAAATCATGCACTTTAACCATGAAAACCTCCGCATACCAATTTCCTATAGGATCAAACCATAATTGCCAACTTCGTCAGCCATCTTGAAGGCAACAAAAAATGAATACATGCCTAATTCCGGAAATATAAACTCTCTAGCTGAATGAAAAGTTTGTCGAAATCGATTCGTTAAAATGTATTGCATTCATATCCTAATATCATACAAAACACTCATATAATAAACAGCTATTGTTTGCTTAGAGTCACATGAAAATATGTACCAATTATGATAAAATAACGCCATTGAAAAACATTTCTACCATGAAACATCGATTCAAGACATTTCCTGATAGAGGTCTGGATTATTTTACTTTCAAATTTGAAACTTGTTATTTTAGGAGTACATGAAACCCGAAATGATTTTTTTTTCAGCACTACCTGAAGAAGACCCAATCATCACAGGTGTCGAAATGGAATATCAAATCGGTGATGAGATAAACTTGAACTGCACATCAGGAAAAAGTCATCCAGCATCTATTCTACATTGGTACATCAATGAACAGAGGGTAAGAGAAAATTTTATTTAAATATATACAATATACCGCTAGAGCAAAGAATGGAATCTTGCAACAAGTGCAATAAACAGTTTTTGCACAAGTTGCATACAACATTTTTTCTACGTTCATAGCAAACATTTTTTATTAAGGTGAGGCACCAGGTGTTGGAAAATGAAAAGTGCAACTTAAATAATTAATAATTACTATCGATTTGCATTGAAATAGATCACTATCCATTAATAATACTCATTTTAAAACTTTCAATTCTGTTATTTCGGAATTAATTTTTGACTTGCGTTTTTATAAAGTTGCATTATAAAAATCAAAATCATAGTAGCCATGAGCGCGTATGTTATCTTGAGGTGTGGTCATAGTACTGACAGTTTGCTCTATGCAGGTTTAGAACAAAGCGGATCAGTTTTGGTTATGGAGTTATTCTCGAAGACATCATTTTTTCAAGTCTGGCTGCAAACATTAATACAAAATAATATAAAATCTTATGTAACTGTTTAAAACGTATTTCCAATCTCACAGAATATCTGCTGAAGTGGGTTTGAACGTTTATGTTTGTCATGATGACAGCACGTTGAAGTTGAATGACAGATGAGTGCAATAAAAACTTTATTGCACTAGTACAATAAAGAACTTCTTTTTTCACTGAATATATAATACTAATAATAATAATAATAATCTTTATTAATCCTTTCAGACAATGGATGTATAGGACAAGTCAATAAAGAGGTACGACAGTAACAACAAATAATATAAAAAAAAACAAAATATTAAAATTCACAGATAATGGAACAAAAAACCTAGTTTCCTATCTGTCATAAAATCTCCTATGCTGTAGTAGCATTTGGACGTTAGTAAAGACTTAACTTTATTCTTGAATGAATTCACGTCAAGCTGCTGGATGCTTTCTGGAAAATTATTGTAAAACAAATAGTTCAATGAAGTTTTGCTTTTTGCATGAATGTAGAAAAAAACTTTATTATACTGATTCTCAAGCAATCATAACTGGACCAACACAATTATAGAATGAAGGGTTTTAGAGATGGTGAAATGAAATAAACAAGTACTGTTAGCAGAAATTCCATATCTACTGTGAAATATCTGTCCATTTACATGACTGAACTTTCATCGATTAGTCAAACTTTAGATTTGGGGACAGTTGTCAGAAATGGTTAATAAAATTTATTAATATCAATCCAATTGAAATGTCATCGATTCAATATTTTACTTATTTGTATGGAGCTGGATATTTATATATATTTAGAACAAGTCTTTGGGTCTGAACATGAAGATCTTCGAATGGTCGCCAAAATGCCATGTTGCAACACGAAATACGCAAACGTTTATACTAAAACTTTAATGTTGATTTTCACACTTTTAGTTCAAAAAACCGCGGCATATGTTTTTCAAATAAAATGGATTTTTCAAGCAGAAGTATACTGAGTTATACTATTACAATGTCCTTCTTTTATAAAGCAGCCAAATTGTTAATTAATTTGGGAACAGTTTTATACCTGTTTTCGAATAACTCTATGATAACAAATAGTGTTTGTCAATAATTAATTACATTTACCTATTTATTACCTATTTATTACTAACTAATTATTAAGGAATAACATTCTATATCAATGTTTGACGTAAACCTAATATTTTCATAAAATATTTACCATTATGTTTTTAAACACAAATTATACCCCAAGATACGCCACTGAAAGGTGGCTGGTCAGAATTTTAAATCCCTTAACAATGGTCTTACAATGGCCTAATCCGACAAATAGATATTGTACGGGGTGGAACTACCTAGCGAATGAAGAAAACAGTTGCTTGATGTTTTCCTAAACGTTCTACATCAAAATTTGCACGAGCCTCCTTGTATGGATTTTGCATACTAAATGAGGTTTTATTATTGAGCTGAAGAAAGTCATATTATACTGAGTTTGGATAAACTATACCAATTTTTTTTTTGACGTTTGTAAAAAAAAATGTTTGCATCTCGTGCGCGAAATACTTTGGTGATCTCGACCATTTTTTTAACTCGGTTGGGGCTCGTTAAAAAAAAATCAGTTCTCGATCACTAGAGTAGCATTTCGCTCACTATGTACAAAAATAACTATTGTTTTTGTTTTCTTCGTGTTAAAAATCATAGAATCATGTTATTTCATCAGTATCACTTTACCACACACACTGGAGTTGTATTACTTTTTTTATTTTTACATGTTTATTATCGTGTTTCTTGTTTCGAACCCAAAACAGGAAATATAAAATCCTCTCCAATATTCAACATTTGTCTGAAAAGCGTGACGAAACTTATATTTAATAATAATAATAATAATAATAATAATAATAATAAGAATAAGAAGGGGCGTATTTCAGGGAGACTCCCTCAGCCCTCTTCTCTTCTGCATCTCACTATTGCCATTGTCCGTTGCACTCAGGATAACCCGTGGATATAACTGTGGCACCCCCAACAACCGGAGGCATAAGGTCACCCATTTATTTTATATGGATGACCTCAAACTGTATGCCTCTGGAGAAAGGGACCTACGTCAGTCCTTAAGGGTGGTGCAAGAGTACACGCGTGCTATCGGAATGGAGTTAGGGATTGACAAATGTGCCACGGTTCATCTCAAAAGAGGACGATGTGAGGGATACGGAGAGGATGTCCAGCTCGTAGACGGAAGCATCCTACATCATCTTGATGCCGGAGAGACGTATACCTACTTGGGAGTGGAGCAACGCCGCTCCCAAGAGGTGAACACAGTTAAAAACTCTCTCCGCGGCAAGTATCAGCACAAACTCCGACAGATCTGGTCGTCAGAACTGTCGGGGAAGAACAAAGTTGCTGCAACTAATATGCTTGCCGTTCCGATCTTACTCTACTCCTTTGGAGTGGTGAAATGGACTCACGAGGAGCTGCGACAACTCGATGTGAAAACTCGTAAGATGATGCATCTTAATAGGAGCTTACATCCTAAATCGTCCGTTCCACGGTTATACTTCCCCAGACAACAGGGAGGCCGGGGACTTTTGAGTTTGGAGTGTCTACATAACAGAATGGTGCTGGATGGAGCCTGTAAAGTCATGAGGAGTTCAGATCCTCTTCTCTGCATGGTCCACGACCATGAAAAAGCAGGGATTGGAGCATTTCTTTTCAAGGCAGCAATCTGGGCAGCTGATGAACTTGGTCTCGTATTCGACACTGAACGGGCAAACCCAAACTCTGTCACTGAGTTGGAACCCGTTCAGCAAAAAGCTCACATCAAAGCTGCGGAGACTGAGGTCCTCCTGCAGCTGCACAAGGATAAGCCAATGCATGGGGTCTTCTTCAAGAACATTGAAGACCTTGGCTTATCCAAAAACTTGACATTTGCTTTCGTCAGGTCAAGTGAGCTGAAGTCGGAGACCGAGGGATTCATAATGGCTTGCCAGGATGGTGTCTTCAACACTCTGGTCTACCGTAGCCGCGTGATGGGTATAGAGATCCCCGACACTAGATGCAGAGCGTGTCGTGGGGCGCCTGAGACCCTTATGCATTTGCTTTCAGCATGTCCAGCATATGCGGTCTCAGCCTATATCCACAGGCATAACGCGGCTCTACGAGTGTTGTACTACCATCTACGACACTCGTACGATATAGACGAGACACCGGTGTTGCCCTATGCTCCGGGGGATATTGAGTCCGTTGTGGAGAATGAGAAGTGCCGAATACATTGGAACTACTCATTCCCCACCCTCAGGCAAATACAAGCCAATAAGCCTGATGTAGTCCTCCTCGACCATCAGAGTAAGACGATTTTCGTCATGGAGTTTTCGGCTCCTAGTGAAAAGAACATCGTCCGAAAAGAGGAGAAGAAACGGACTAAATATCGAGACTTACTCTTTGAAGTCCGCAGGCTCTACCCAAACCATTCTGTTAAAATGGTGGTTCTGATTATAGGGGTCTTTGGTGGAATGATGGACACACTGCTCTCAAACTTAAAAATCATACCGGCTTGCCGTAATATGGCAGAAATCTTAGCCGGACGAATGCAGAAGGCTGTCATCCTTGGTTCACTGCGTCTGCTCAGGGCACATGATTCTCGGACCCAGTAATCGCTTACCCCACGGACGTGGGGAGTGGTTATCTGGGTAAACGATCCAGCGCGCCCTCCGGATGTGTCGGAGCTCCGGAGACAGGGCCTGACTGGAATATCCTTTTAGGAAAAAAAATAATAATAATAAATGCTTTTATTGATAAGTAGCAAGTTCACAAGTTACATCATTTAGACAAAATAATATCACACACTTGTACCTATCAAAAGGTAGAAATTCAATTTCTGAATACGTTGTCTCAGACACATATTCAACCCTTGGGAGATTTACAGACAAAAATGCAAAATACTAATTAGAAATAAATAGGAGTAACTGGATAAATGAATTAACACAAGTAAAAAAACAAAAACAAGAATTGAAAAGTTAAGTTACGAATTCAAGAAATACTATAACTAAACTACTAAATTACTAAGTTCGACCGTTCATTTTGAAGGAGATCAAATAACCGTTTTTTAAACCTTTCTGGGGGTAGTGCTTTCAGATTATTGGGTAACCGGTTTAGTAGCCATGCGATATTGTATGAGGAAGAGCCGCGATAAGCAGTGGTCCTGTGAGCTGGTGCAGTGAGCTGGTTTTTAAATCTCAAGTTCAGATTATGAATGTCAGTTCTATATTTAATTTTTTCATGTAGGTAGCTCGGTTTTTGTGTCACAATGATCTTGTGATATTGAACGCATGCATGAAATACTTTTATGGTCTCCATATTCATCCATCCTAATCTATTTAAATGCTGCGACATGTTGACGCCTTCTTGTTCCGGTGATCAATCTTATGCAGGAGTTTTGTAATTTTTGTATCCTTTTTTTATCAACTTGTAATAAATTTGGGCCGTACACGGAATCGGCATAATTTGCATGGGAGAGTTCTAGAGATTCGCAGAGGATTTGCCTGAGTTTTGGGTTTGGGACTTTTCGATTAGAGTAAATTGATTTCAAATTACTAGAACCTCTCTTCAAGATAAGAGAAACGTGGGAAGAGAATCTCAAGGTTGAATCTAATATCAGGCCTAGATTTTTGGTAGACTCGGAAAGTGTTAATTTTTCATTCTGAATTCTAATATTAATACTATTTTTGAACCTGTTTGTTTGCGACCGAAAAGCCTTACGACAGTTTTAGAGGAATTAATAGATGAACAATAATTTCTGGAGATATTCACAAGACGATTGAGATCTTCACTAATTTGTTCGCAAGCTGTATTTAAGAGATTTTCTGGGAATGTTTTATAGATTTGTGTATCATCGGCATAGCTCTGGATCTTGGTGTATTTAAGACATTCCTATTCGGTTAAAAAGGTGAGCTGATTTTTATGTGTGTAAGGTCCTTGTATTTTTTTTATACAGGTCAGTTGAAAGTCCGTTTATGAATTTGAAACCTTACTTTTTTGTATCTCAAAATGTACTGCGAACAAGCCGAAATAGTCCTCGAATCTCAAAATGGAATGGTAATCATAGACCAGGATCCCACGTCTATTTTCAAAAATGATTAATAACAGACCGAATCTTCCTGAGTAGCTTCATTTTGCCGAGATGCCCAACTTTTTTCTCTACGAAATTTCTCGATAGTGGTAGCTAATAGACTGCGCAGGCATCAATCATGTCGATTTGGTGAGTGCAAAATAGTTATTTATGCAACAAGTACAAAAAGTAGGTGTTTATTGCACTCGACGTGAAATTATGGACAACACGTCGAGTGCAATAAACTCTTTTTGCACGAGTTTCATACAATATTTTTTCTACGTTCATGCAAAAACCAGCAAATGTTTCATTTAGGTGGCACTAAACTGTAAGGAAGACATTGTTTGTTTAAATCTATCTGCTAAAAGTAATTCAAAAACATTTTGTGTAATTCAGTTGTTATTCGAAGGAAATAATTTTATTTTTAACAAATTGCATCTTCTAGTAATTTCATAGTCCATTATATAATGAATATGATGAAACATGCAACTATTTGAAACATAATACAATCTCACAGAAAATGGGCTAAATTTGGCATCGATTTGAAAGTTTATGTCTGTCATGATGACAGAACGCTATAGTAGAATGACAGATGATTACAATAAAGTCTTTATTGCACTCAGTGCAATAAAGAGACAGTTTTTCCACTAAATATAGTTCAATAAAGTTTTGTTTTTTTGCATGAACGTAGAAAAAAGTCATTAATAACACTTTAGTAGAGGGAAAAGTTGGGTGTCTCATCAAAACAAAGCTACTAACGAAGATTCAGCCTGTTACTAATATTTTTTTTACCATGAAATTGACAATTTCGGAGCGTAGGACTGGGAACATCCACCATTCAATTTGTAGGACAATATGACCATTCAATTATAGTATTAGTATTTAGTATTTATTTATTAAGTAGGCAAGCCTAATATACAAAAAAATACAAGTGTATAAATCTATAACAACATTATTAAACTATTTAAATATAATGACCATTTCAAAGTGTACATATATACGAAACAAAAAATATTAATACATATCACAAATAGAAAAAATATGAGTACCAAATATGATGAGCTGTCACCAATATACTTCTTTAATCGTGATTTAAATTGGTTTACTGAACCAGATAATTTTACAAATTGTGGTAGTTTATTAAATTCGTTTAAACCTTTATGGAACATGCTATTCATTCCAAATTTAGTGTTAGTTTTATTGATGTAAAAATCATCATTTCTTCTTGTATTGTAATTATGGACTTCATTATTTCTTAATAAGAACTTTTGAAAGTAGTTGGGCAGCAATCCTTTATGCAGTTTAAATATAAAGATCATAGTCATATATAATATTCGTTCTTCAACTGAAAACCAGTTTAGACACTCTAACATCAATTTAATTGCTGTGTAACGGCTACATCCCAATAGTAACCTCATACCCCGATTTTGAAACTTTTGTAATTGTGCTATTTTATTTTTATCAAGTAAAAAAAGTAATGTTGAACAATAATCAAAATGAGGTTGTATTAGACTTTTAAAAAGAGTCAACCTGGCATACATAGACACTTTTTTACATATACGGGAAAAAAAGAAAAGTTTTTTAGATATTTTTTTGCAAATAAAATCAGCATGAGTATTTAGTTTTAAATTTTTATCAATTATAAACCCCAAATATTTTATTTCAGTTACATTTTCAATGGTAACATTATTAATTTTTATAACCGCATTTGCCCAATCAATTTGATCATACTTATAAAATGATGTCAAAACCATACTTTTTGTCTTACTGACATTTAGTTTAAGTTTATTATTATATAAATACGTTTCAATGCTATTTAAAGACCTATTCATTTCAATAATTGCCTGATCCAACTTTTCATGTATACAATGAACGAATATATCATCTGCAAAAAGATTTATACAGTGTGATCCAGAAATGTGGTTAATATCATTTATATAAATAATAAAAAGCAATAGCCCTAACACACTACCCTGGGGTATGCCACTCTCAATTATAAGTTCCTCTGATAATTCTTTACCAAACTTAGTTTTTTGTCTTCTGTTAAATAAGTAACTTTGAATCCAATCAAAAACAATCCCCGATATCCCATAATATTTTAATTTTTCAAGTAGTATAGTTCTGCCAATTGTTTCAAATGCTCTTTTAAGGTCAAGAAATGTCGCAACAATGTACTGATTTCCATCAATTATATTTTTCCAATCTGTTATTAGGAATTGTAGAGACGTTTCACACGAGTGTCTTGCTCTAAAACCTGATTGGTTGCCTAGAAACAATTCATTGGTATTGAAGTACTGAGTTAATTGGTTATATACAGACAGTTCTAACACCTTTTCAAGAGTAGGTAGTATATTTAATGGCCTAAAATTTTCAGCTTTAATTGAGATAATTTTCGGTACAGGAACAACAGTGGAAACCTTAAACCGGTTCTAAGTGCACACCGGTTCTAAGTGATGTGTTGATTACATTTCTTAGTTCATTAATTGTTAAAGGCTCAAATTCAGTGAGATTAGTTGATATAACAGGGTAGTCAAGGGTCCATTGCTGTACATTTTCAAAAACTGATGTTATTTCATCTACACTATTTATAAAATATGAATTAAAATTATTAGCAATATCTATTTCCTTATTTAGAATTACATTTTGATGATTAATCTCAAATTGAATACGGCTAACAACATCTTGTTTTGGCTTAACAAGTTTTTTTAAACACTTCCACAATTCTTATCAATAGTTTGTTCATAATATTCTCTCTCTCTCTTTTTTTTTATACAAGTATTAACCAAGCAACGGTAAAAAAATCCGCTGGTTACTAATGATTTCTTATGACACGTCATTGGTACATGTTGGGAGTGGGAGAATTATCTCGAGGTTCAAGTAAAAAACCAACTGTTATTAATGACTTTTTTGCAGTCACCAAATCGATATGATTGACACCTGCGCAGTTTATCAGCTACCACTATCGAGAAATTTCGCCGAGGAAAAAGTTTGGCGCCTCGGCAAAATGAAGCTACTCAGGAAGTTTCAGTCTGTTATTAATCATATTTGAAAATAGGCGTGGGATCCTGTTCTATCACCGTTATATCTATTCCGTCACTGAAATGTACTCCATGGTTTGCATAATTGCATACCAAACAAAAAAAACTTTCACCTATAATGAAAACCGACTTCAGTCATCAATCAATTTTCTATTGTTTTCAGATCCAGACTAAAGAAGCTCTCATCTCATATCCCAACACCCATCATCCTAAGGACCTGATATCTTCGACTCTAGGCCTAACCTTCAAATTGAGCAATCATCATTTCCGAGGAGGCTCTATGAGAGTGAAATGCGTCGCTTCTATAGCACCGATCCTATACCAGAGCGACAAAGAAAGCGTTGTGCAGACCCAAAGCGTGCCCATAAGAGAGGCTCTCCTACTTGGTGAGTGGTCCATCTACGTAGAAAAATTTGATGGTAGGCAGATTTCATTCATACATCACACATACACATACTGCACAGTTTTTCTAAGTCATCCTTCATATGTTTATCAAACAATCATCAAAATAGATTGATGAATCAACTCCTGTTTGTCCGGTGGCAAGGAGGATTTTCGTAGCCTACGAAGTGCAACGGGATCACGCACGTTATCCTTATGTATTTTGACCCGCTGAATCCGAATTTCGCATCCGGAAAATTGTTATGGACGATTTTCCGCGGGAAATCAAAAAATCCATTTTTTCCAAAAACAAACGTCGTTATATTCTGAATAAAATTGTCTACAAAAAAGGTATCTACAAGTTTTTCTCCAAAATGCACCGTTTTCGAGAAAGACGAGCTCGAAATTCGGAAAAATGCGACTTTCTTAATTTTCTGTGCTCTCTCATTCAGTCACATAATGATATTTTCAGGATCACCTGGTTCCAAATTATTTATATATGTCTCGACTAAAAATAACAAAAGAGACATTCTTGAAAAAATCATTCATGTGGATTTTCCGGCACTGAATTTCCCGATACTTTTACGTTGCATGAAACCGGCATTTTTTTATTCGCGAAACTCATGTCGTGGACGAATTTATTATAGTGTCAGTCAAAACAGGTTCAGCATATATTTTGTCATGATCACAAAGCATTTCAGTAGCGGAAAAATGAATTTTTTTTTTCAAAAGTGAAACAATTTTCCGAGAAAAATCGAAAAATCCATGTTTTCCAAAAACAAATGACGCTCTAATATAAAATTCTCTACAAAAAAGGTAACCACAAATTTTATTTTAAAGTGCGCCGTTTTCGAGTAAACCGTGCTCAAAATTCGAAAAAGTGCGACTTTCTCAATTTTTAGTGCCCTCTCATTCATCCTATTCAGTCATATAATGATATTTTCAGGATCACCTTCTCCCAAATTATTCATATATACAGTGTGTCCCAAATTACTTAAATCATTAAAATATACAAGGAGCCATCTGTAAAACTAACAACAAAATTTATTCAATAAAGGTTAGACATGTTTCCATTCACAGATTACTTCCTATGTAATTTCATGATTCGAACAACAGGATCCGGGGCCTTTATGGTGTTCTAAACCAGAGTTTGGTGTTAGCTCGGAGACAAAAGAACCTTCAGTATGTTTTCCTTTATAATTCAACTTTCAACTGATCATATCTAGGCATCAAAAAGTAATATTTGGTATTTTGTACAGCATCAATTGAACGTTTTTGGGTACTTCATGACTCGAGAAGAAATTTTGTAAATGAACTAAACGCTACGAATAAATAAGCGTTATCAATTCTGCCAGCTATAGATGACACCCTGTATATTTTTATGATTCAAGAATTGGGGTCTTGGAATTTTAGGGTCTCCTGAACCAGAATCCGTTGTTACGTTTGTGTTACAAAAGTCCTCATTTTCACTTTTCGACTGGTCATAGCTAGCCATGAAAAAGTAATATTTGAATATTTTCTACGACATTATTTGAACATTCTTAATCTTAGTGATAATGGAAAAAAATCGAAAACAACTAAACATTATGGTTGAATAAAAATCAATACTATGTCATTTACAGGTGACACCCTGTATATTTTAAATAATTAAGTACTGCTATTTGGGGGTTTCAGAGTGTTCTGGGATAGAACTTGGTGTTATTTTTGAGATAAAAAAATCCCTGGTATATTTTTCCCAATTTTTCACTTTTCGTTTTGGTCGTAGGTAGCCATGAAAAAGTAATATTGGAACATTCCCTACAGCATTATTTGAACATTTTCAGGTACTTCGTGACCAAGGAAAAAAATCGAAAACTACCAAACATTGCGGATGAATAACAAATAAAAAATGTTGTTAGTTACAGATGACACCCTGTATATTTTAATGAATTATCACTGAGATTTGGGGGTTTTAGTGTGCTCTGAAACAGATCCTGGTGTCATTTTTGCGATAAAAAAATGCCTAGTATGTTTTTCCCAATTTTTCACTTTCCATTTGGTCGTAGGTAGCCGTGGAAAATGGATATACGAATATTTCATCAACCTGAAGGTAGATATTTCTGGGTACTATATGTAATAAAAAACAAATTTTGAAATCACTTTACTGTCAAGAAAATGCGAAGGTGTGGCGGCTCGAAGTGGAACACACTGTATATATATTTGGACTATGGATAACAAAGGGGGCACACCTGAAAAATTCCTTCGTGTGGATTTTCTTGCACTGAATTTCCCAATACTTTTAAAAATTGAAAAAAATTGAAAATTTAACGCGAACTCTTTTGTTTAGACGTATTTTCACTTGTTTAAAACATCTCGCTCTGCACTGTCATGTACTGAGTTTTATTTCGCTAATATGATATTTTTCTTTCGAACCCATTAGATTTCGGGTTTATTGAAGAAGACTCTATGCTTAAACCGCAAAGGGTTGAAATTTTGATCCCCTCAAATATGGAATTGGTACCGAATTGTACTTGCAAAAGTTGTACCTAGAATAAATGCAACAAAAAATGTTTCGACAACCGTCCGGGAAATACCTACTTCCTGGACCATTTTTCTTTGAGAAAGTATCACTTCCCGGACTAATCCGGGAAGTACGTACTTTCCGGACTAGTCCGGGAAATTCTCAAATTTTAATATAAATAAGAATTAGAATGTTTCTGTTAGTACCTATATTTTGTTCCAATTTCAATATTTAATACAAATAAGAATTAAAATGTTCGAAAATTTCTTCTACCAAAAAATATAATAAATAAATGTGTCTCGATTTGTTATTCTAGACGGTTGCCGAAAAAATTGTGTACGCAACATGTCCGAAAACAGTTTTTTTGGACTCGCAGACTTCCAGGACCCACTAAGCTCGTCCTAGAATCTTGTCCACTCGCCCAAAAAAACAGTGTTTTCCGGACTTGTTACGTAAATTACTATTCTTCTGCTCATTTTGTTTTTGTCACCGCGGTAATACATGCCAAAATAAAATTTTAATAAAACTCAATTAGACTTCTTGAGTCTTGGGATGAAATTGTGTCTGACAAAAAGTAAGTTTCAACGAAAAAGTTAATTTTCTGAAAATTGTTTTACTCTTAAGCAAAATATTTGGTTTTTCCGCTACTGAAATGCTTTGCAATCATGACCAAAGATGTGCTGAACCCGTTTCAGTGGACACTATAAGAAATTCGTCCAAAGTATCGGAAAATTCAGTGTCGGAAAATCCACACTATTGATTTTTTCAGGAATGTCTCTTTTGTTATTCCTAGTGGAGACAAATATGAATAATTTGGCACAAATCCTGAAAATATCATTATGTGACTTAATGAGAGCACTAAAAATAGAGAAAATCGCATTTTTTTCGACTTTCGAGCTTGTTTTATTCGAAAACGGTGCATTTTGAAAAAAAATTTGTAAAGATCTTTTTTGTAGAGAATTTTATGGAATATATTGTTTTACTTTTGAGCAAAATTTTTCGTTTTTCCGATACTGAAATGCTTTTATACTATAAGAAATTCGTCCACGACATAATCTTCGCGAATACAGAATAGAATGTGTTGTAAAATAGTATATTACGTAACAAGTGTTGTAAAAGGCATACTACGCACGAATGGAAAAATTATGTGAGTACGTAGCTGCTATACAACACGCATTACGTACTATACTTCACCTACGGCCATATACCGTGTGCCGTTTACGGAGATCCAAAAATTTTATTATTAAAATGACCTTTTTTCAGAAAAGACGCCTACATAGATGAACTGAGTAGCAATACCTCTATCTGAATAACAAATTTGATCCAAAAAGTTGAACCTGTTTTCGAGATCCAAAAATTCTCATAATTATTTGTAAAATCGCGTCTTCTAAAAAAGACGCCTATATGGATGAACTCAAAACGCAAAACTTTATCTGAAAACAAAATTTGATTCAAGTCATTAGAGCCGTTTCAGAGATCCAAAAATTAATATTATTATTATTAATATAATGAGTAAGATCACATTTTTTCATGAGAAGCGTCTATATAGATGAACTAAAGTAGCAATACCTTATCCAAATACAAAATTTGATCCAAATCGTTGAAGCCGTGTCCGATAGTCAAAAATTATCATTATTATTATTAGTAAAATTGTGTTTTTCCAAGAAACACGCCTATATAAACTTAAAAAGAAAACCCTATCTACAAACAAAACTTCTCCCAAATCGATTTTCCGAGTATATCAAACAGTGCATTCAGCCTGTTACTAATATTTTTTTTTACCATGAAATTGACATTTTCGGAGCGTAGGACTGGGAACACCTACCATTCAATTTGTAGGACAATACGACCATTCAATTATACAAATATTAACCAAGCAACGCTAAAGAAATTCGCTGGTTACTAATGATTTCTTATGACCACGTCATTGGTACATGTTGGGAGTGGGGGACTCTTCAGTCCTACCATCCATTTCATAGGACAAAAGTTTTTTCGAGTACTTTGGCGAATTATCTCGAGGTTCAACTAAAAAACTGACTGTTTTCAATGACTTTTTTGCACTCACCAAAGCGACATGATTGACGCCTGCGCAGTTTATTAGCTACCAGTATCGAGAATTTGCGTAGAGGAAAAAGTTGGACGTCTCGGCAAAATTAAGCTACTTACGAAGATTCAGTCTTTTAAAAATCATTTTTGAAAATAGGCGTGGAATTCTGGCCTATATTATTTCACTTTATTTTACAGAGCAATTTATTCAGGTATACAGTATCGGAAACTTTTCATCTGGCGTATAGACAAAAATCTACGCGAGCAACAAGGAACGCAATGATATGATAAAGAAAGACACACTACTGCGCGCCTCTCCTGTTGCCTCGCCCGACGAATTAACAGCTCAGTTGATATCCCTTCCTCGAGCGAGTAGAGGAGGAATTGTAATGCTCTCTCAACAGAATAGCAAGCTATTTTTCACGCTCTCATAAAACCATCATATCCTAGATGAAAACTTTCCGATACTGTAGATGCTCTCAATAAAACACCGACTGGGGTCCTTACATTGGTCCTTACAAGCAATTGGACTGGATTCCCTTTGAACAGTCGAGACCTATTTATAGATCTTTTTTGTCTTATGCAACTAACATATACGAGCATTATATATTTGACTCCTTTTTCTGTTCCTATCGGGAAAGTGATACCGCTGGGAGGAAGTATACCACTTTCCCCAAAGGAATCATAAAGCTTTTAGTAATGCTCTAGAGCAGCGGCAAATATATTCCTCTTAGAGTTTTGTCAGGAACCTATAAATTCACTTTCGCATTATTAAAAATGCAAAATATTTGGGGAAACTATAATCAACCACGTCAGAACTCGAGAAAATTATATCTCAAGGGCATATTTCCTATTTCAAAGCTTCTAAAGAGTGAAAACAAATGGTTATAGTGGCCTTCGTATTAGTATAGAAGGTGTAGAAATGTCCTACACAATTATACGGCACGGAATAGTATATTCTGTAACAAGGTTAGAATGAAAATTCGATGCGAGTGAGAAGTTCCGGAGCGCGAGCCGAAAGGTCGAGTTAAATTACCTAAATGAAAGTATAAGTATGAGAAAACCACCATAAAGAATGTCCTGCTAGATCTAAGCTCGCGTGGTATTTGTTAAAACAATCTCATAAATAGAAAACTTAATTCAGTTGAACTTTATTTAACAAACTAAAGGATCAATAAGTAGAAGAATAATGTTAAGAAATGACCAGATCTCGACATTCTTACTAGAATATTATTTGATGTTTCATAGAGCACTGTCAGTGACGTAATTTGACAGTTGTCAAACAATCGGTGGGGGTATAAACAAAGCCATTTCCATAATACTACGCGTTTCCTTTTTATGGATTTTCTGCAAAAAATGTCTAAAAACACGTTCTTGGCATTTTTTTAGTATTAATCCATTGTGTATAGTCTGAATTGAGTCTGTAGAGGTGTTATAAACATTTTCTAATTCAAAAATACGTTGTTATGAAGATAGGCATCATACAAACAGTTTTGTCTTTTTTTTGTTTTGTTCACTCTGAAAAGGATATTAAAAATATACAGGATGGCCACGACATTTGTTACGTCATCTGGTTATTTCCAAAGATAGAAATATAAAGCTGGGATATGTTGTTGAATATACAGAGTGACCTATTTGTGGTCTCTAAAACTGTTATTTATTATTCGATTCAGAAGTTGTTTTTTTATAGATAAAGCATCAAAAGTTCTAGTTAAGTACCATACATTCCAAATAAAAATTTCAAGGCCTGCTTCGAATTTTTTTCAAGGTCAAAAATCCAAAAAGCATACTAGAGATTTTTTCAAAAAGAATTTGATGACATCACTGAATTCACGACATTTTTAAATAGTTTACGTGAAAATTACGTAGAAATGTGTCCATCAATAAAAAAGTTATATGGAAATCCAATTTGGAGATTATGCCAATAAATCAATCCACCACTTCAATTTCAGAACTTTTATCAGAATTATGTCTACTGCACTGGATTCAGAATATTTCGAAATATTTTTGGTCATAATTTCATCGAAATCGTGAAGAATGGTTTCCGGGCTTTGAGGCCGTGGTCGGTTCACCTCCCTGGAGGCGGTTTCTTTGGACGTTTCGCTCACAACTGCGGTGAGCATCTTCAGCATAGGTTGGAAATTGTTTGTAATTTATAGTTGCAGCCTGGTTAATTAGTTTGCTTGGGGTGACTGGGGTACCTGACCGGGTGGAATGTAGCTATTGTCTACCTGCCTAATTAGTGAGTCGTGATTGCCCCTTCCTACCTGCTTGATTGTGTTGTTTAATTGTTCTGTTTTTGTGTTTTTCAAGGCTGGGTACCAGGCTTTGTTGAGCTTTAGGGATTCTTCCTTTCTGTTGAAATTGTTTTTATGTTTGTATATTTTTATGGCTTCTCTATTAAGGCGGGCATGAAAGTGTTTCGCGGTTGAGAGCACTTCTATATTATCAAACCGGATATCATGGGCACCTTCTCCGTAGGCGTGCATTGTCTGTGATGTTCGGAGAGCCGGGTTTTTACGCTGCGGAGGGTGGTACCGATGTATACCGACCCGCACGAGCACGGTATTCGGTATACACCGGGAGTGGCGAGGTGGTCTCATGGATCTTTGGCTGAACGGAGCAATGAAACAATTAGTAAATAAATCATGAAGACGTGTGCTGTCATGGATTGTTATAACCGATCCGATCCAGACCAGCACGTGAAATTTCCAAATTTCCTTCTATACAAATAAGGCAGAGACAAGTAGAAACTGCTGGAGTACAGGGACATACAGACTAGTTATATCGTTCTTAACATCCGGACCATATGTACCTACTCAAAATACGTAGAACAAAAAATCGCTGGGAATTTACAGTTAACATTGAAGCTGACATTGGAGGATGTTATTAAAGACAGAAAGTTTACTAGTAGATATTTATTGTCAAAGATCGCAAAACTAACAGCGAAGTTATTAGTAAAATTATACGATTTCTCATCTGAAACGAGAGTATTTCAAAATATTATCAAATAATAGGATCACTTAATTGAGTAAAGTTTACAATTAACCACTAACCACAGCAGAAAAACAATTTCCTTTTCAAACTCAAATTCTTTGTTTGTCCCCCCATCAGCTGATCACCGCCATGTTGTGACGTCACTGACAGTATTTTGAAGGTTGTAGACGATGTAGTAACTTGATTACTTGTGCTTCGGACTTCCATCGTCTTAATGGTTGAAGGATTTCTACTTCTTTCAATTTTTCACTACGTTTCAATTGCTTGAATCTGCAATCGTCTTCAGGTGAATACTGACAAATTTTGAATCTACACGATGTTTTATAGGTCTGCCGGTAATTAGCGTGGAAATCAAAAACGTATGGAGGCCGCTAATGAACCGTTTTGGAGGGAGAATTAGCGCGAAAACACGCGCGCCACAAGACCGCGCGTAATTTACAACGTAATTACCGGCAGACCTATAAAACATCGTGTAGATTCAAAATTTGTCAGTATTCACCTGAAGACGATTGCAGATTCAAGCAATTGAAACGTAGTGAAAAATTGAAAGAAGTAGAAATCTTTCAACCATTAAGACGATGGAAGTCCGAAGCACAAGTAATCAAGTCAATGACAGTGCTCTATTCTGTTTTTGACATTTCTACTGATTCGACTGCCGGCCGTCGTAGAGGACGGGAGTCATGATATGTTCGTCCGCCATTTTGTGCATTGAAACAGTATTTTGTGTAAAATATATGTTTGTTAGTGTTAACAATTAATAGTTTGTGCAATTGATTGCCCCCTCTTGATATCTACGGGGGTTAGAGGCCTTATGGCAACGGATTTGCCGTATCAAGATCAAGGGGGCCCCTAGTTAAAATAGTTTTTTATCGCCGTTTTACATGCATCGCAACGAATAACTTTTATTTTGTGGATATATACATTTATTTATTGTGGTAACAATTCGGGCATTCCTGGTATCACTTCGAGTGAGACTCCAGTTTGGCCACGGAAGGGGAGTAAAGAAGTGAGGTTGGGGTTCACGTGGCACGTGGATCTCATTACTTACTTGAAGACTCTCGTTAGCTGGCGAACTAGTCTTGTAACTAAACGCCATACTGTGGAAAGAAGAAGAAGACATTTCTACTGATGCGAAGCGCAACGTTTGCTAAACAAACAGTTGCTACGGTTACGTAATTCATCCGATATTTTAATCCACTTGTATTTCTGTTCCTTCCTATTTAGCCGATACCAAACTATGATTTTTGTACTAACAAATGGGAGTTATCATGCATAAGTGGGATTGTCGGGGGTAATACCACAAGAACTCAGATTTAGACGGATATTTTTTGTGGTTGCTTTCGAATACTCTTTCTTTCTTCTTCTTCTTTCTGAATTGTTCTGACAAAATCACGAGAGCGTAGCTGTCAGAACAGCTCTAGTTGAATTGCCGATGAAAGTCAGTATTTGAAAACAACCGTAATAGTTATTTATGATACAAGTGTTAAAAGTGGCATTTTATTTTGTGAGTGGGGAATATTGCGAAACGAGCGTTAGCGAGTGGAGCAACTCCACGAGCAAAATAAAATAATTTTTAACAAATGTATCATACAATTTTTTTTCTACAACAGCTACTGCTAGTAAGAAAAAACAAAAAAAAATATAAGATCCATGAGGATTTGAACACACGATCTTTGGATTTCAAAGAGACTCCAACTAACTAACTAACCAACTAACTAGTAGGTTTTTGTTGTAAACTATCACATTTTGACAATTCGTGTATAATGACATGTCATACATAAATTTCATCTTTCGCGTTCTACATAACCCAGGGGGTTAGGGGAAGGACGGAAAGATGGGCGCAATATTAGCATCCCTTTTGCTCCGATCAGGGTAGCAAAAGAGGGCCGTGCCAAGCGAACATAGACACCCCCGCGAGAGAGCGCTGTAGTCCGCCCGCGCTGGTGGTAACGCTGGCCTCATTATATCACGGTTGTAGCTCGGTATGATACACGCTTCCTGCAAAGCTCATACGTGTTGTTGGATTTTATTCAATGTAGATAATGATCTTTGCAGATTATGAGGCTAAAGGTTGAATCCCGGAAAAGGCTGCAGCAAAAAAACCGGGTCGAGGTACTCTACGTTTCAGTTATACTTTCGATATGGTTCCCTATGGAACCGGTTCCTCCCTTGATAAATGAGCCCGCCGTGTTTGCGGGGCTCATTATCATACACTCTGAGCTTGGTAATTTGCCTGGTAAGGGGACTTTATCGAGCATGTACTTATAGAACTTGTAGGACAAGTTGTTTATAACTGTCGGGATCGAGTCGACGCCTGCAAGCTCCCTAAGAGCTTCCAATATCCAGGTATCGTCTGCTACCGGTGATAATACGGAGTACTTTGTTCTGCATCCTATCCAATCTCGCCAGTGGAATTGGCTTAAGGCTGCAGAACACCGGACAAGCGTACGTCATTGTAGGTCTTATTAGCTACTTATAGATAAGCAATTTATTCTCTAATGAGAGTTTCGAGCCCCTTGCTATCAGAGGATAGGTGCGTTTTAACGCAGCTCCCGCCCTCTGGATAGCAAGGGTGATATGATGTCCGAAGTTGAGTCGCTTGTCCAGGTGTACCCCCAGGTATCTCGCATGATTTACATTATCAATGGCCTCGTCATTGATTTTCAACTTCCGATAAAGTTTTGAGTGAGTATACTTTTTCGTGAAGTTGATCGTCTCCGACTTAGCCGGATTGACCTCAATCTTGTTGTCCGCTAAATACGGTATGATCTTCCTATAAAAGTGAACTTGGATCGTGTTATTTACCCGCACCATAATCGTCCTCCCAACAAGGAAGGAATTCACCAATTTTACTAAATATGAGGGCATGCCTACACCCAGCATTTTAGAGATAAGACCTTCCACCCATACCGAGTCGAAGGCTTTTTTCATGTCCAGCAGGACCATAACTGTGTTGAGTCCACGTTGGGCTGCCTCTTTCACCCCGTGAACAATCCTTACGACCTGAGACGTGGTACTATGTCCTTGTCTAAAGCCGAATTGCTCAGCGGGGATCATTTTGAGTTTCCCCTCGAGGCTCAACAATCGTCTCAGGAGGATCTTCTCGATGACTTTAGCGATCACGCTCACGGAAGTCTTTTAATGACTTTCGTCAGCTCCTCATAGTTTGTCATTACTTTGGAAAATCTATGGGGGTCAATAGGGGGGACACAGATTCACGAAAGTCTTCCGTTATCTTCGTTTTCTGTCTATGTCCCTCACTAACGTCAGGCTCCCTTTTGTGTACGTTGGCGAAATGTTCCCCGAACAGTTCCGTCTTCTGAGGGTCTGTCACTAGCAACCCGCCATCCTTCTCCATGGCTGGAATCGTTGCGAACTTTTTCGAAATTCGCTTCGTCATCCGCCACAGAGAATTATCGCGAATGTCCAGCTTCTCCAGTTTATCCTTCCATATCCTATTGTTGTTTTCGTTAATCAGCTCTGAAATCTCCCTTCCTAGCCTGATCATGTCATCTTTGACTGCAGGACTTCGTGTACTCTGCCACTTTTTTCGGAGGGAGTTTTTCAGAGTGATCAACTCCTTAACGTGGAGTGGAAGGATATTCCGGTTACTCCTTATCGTAATCTTCTTGATGGCGCGCTCTCTGGCAACTTGAATGTCTCTAATGAGAGCGTGTGTTACCTCCTCAATTTCATCTTTTGAGATGTTTGACTTGATCAATGTCCTAGCATTCAAAAGCCTTCGGAACTCGGGCCAGTTGGCATTTCGATAATCGAATATCGTCATAGGAGGACATTCGTCTACCCTACACATTAATCGAAACATCACCGGATCGTGATCCGAAGTCATCTCGTGGATGGCCTTGAGTTCGCTCATATTAGTGACATTTTTGTTTACCACCAAGTCGACTATGGTCGGAGACTCCAACTATAATAAACCCCAACGCACTTTATTTATGAATGTCATTATTTGTCAGTGATGATGGACCTTCTACAGTTGGACTGAATACTACTTCGTTCGTCCATTTTGAAAGATTGGGCTTTCAATATGCGAAAATATAATGGAGAAAATTATAAAGAAAATGTGGTTAAAACGATGTGGAACATTACGGCAAAACAAGTACAAGAAAAATATATGAAGGAGTTTAATAGAGTAATTGATCCATTCTCTAGTCCCATATTTTTAGCCGCACGGAACGCAAAAAAATTCAAAAAGAAGGGAACTTCAAATGTTACCGGACAAGAGAAAGGTTAGTGCATCAGCATTTAAAAATAACGAGTACATAACAATGATAGAAGCGTGGGATGAAAATACACCGGAAGGATTACAAATAAAATTTTTCTTAATTGCTTCTGTAGAACTTGCGTGGAGAGGAAATGAAGGAGCGTCATGCTTGACTCATTATTTTCAAAAAGAAACTGGAAATGATGATACTCCAACTGGTAGAATACAATATAATCCTATATTTACCAAAACCACACAGGGAGGAGCAAAACCATGTGCTAATAATAAATGGCTTGTACCTAACCATAATGAAGTAAGTCGTTGTACAGTAAGACTTCTAGATAAGCTAATTATGAAAAGAAGCGAAAACATCAATATTAAAACAGATAGATCATTTCTGACAGTAAATCCCAACTGGTACAAAAATATGCCAATTGGAGTGCATGAAATGGACCAAAAATGGACCAAAAAGTCTGCAGAATTTGCAAATTTGAATATGACAAACAAAATATTTTCAAATCATTGTCACCGAGCCACTGCTGTTTCACAATTGGCAAAAGCAGGTGTATCGGAACAAGAACTTATTAAAATAACAGGACATGGTAATAGCAATTCTATCAAACCCTACATACAGATAGATGAACAACATCACCAAAACATAATAAATAAGATGAGATCCAATTTTAAAAACGCTGCAGGTTCAAGTAATAACACCTCCAGTATTTTCAGCAGTTCAATGAGCAGTGGCCACGTTTCCTGCGCCGAAAATAACTCAGTTAAAAAAACGTAGTATATAATAATTGTAACTTTCGTTGCACCAATTTGTATTTAAATTAATAAATTGTTTATATATTTACTTAATTTACTCAAAAAATAATCGTATCAAATACAATACGTACTTCAAAATAAATACGGTTATACATCTCAAACTTCCTGCATAATTACAAATCGTGTCAGTTTAACAGAATAATCCTTCCGCTTCGCGGTCGGATTATTTAAACCGTCAAACTGACACTCTTTATAATTATGCAACAAGTTATCGATGTATAACCTGATTATTTTGAAGTATTACTACTGAATATCCGCTCATTTTGCATACCATTCACGTAATTTTATAGGTGCAACCATGTGTGAATGAAATAGCCCTTGCAATATGTCATAAACCTTTTTAGATCTTGTATCTGTAAATGGATTTATTCAAACTAGTGTACTCATGTTTGGAGCATATACTTCATTCTTACTGAAAGTTTATTTATTCCTAATTTGGACAACGAAATATTTCTCAGGTAAATTCTATTTGGACAGGCCAGTCAATTTTATAAAATGAAATTCTTGTCTCCGCTAGAGGAAATAATTATGGAACTTCTTGTACATGAGAGTCCCAAGGGTATATTTTTATTCATACCAGATTATTGCTTGATCAAAGAAAATCATTTCGAGAGAGAGAGTACAATCTCTGATCATAACGTTATGAAAGAGTAAGAGAGAATATATGTTTTTTCTGTGACGGGAAAAAAGTTTGACATTTTATCTCTGTCGACAGGTACTAAAATATGACTTTTCATGAAATAACTTTTTCCCCGGGAAAAAAGTGGGTACTTTTTTCGGGGGTAATATAACAAGACCTCGTTTATCAGCGAATAAATTTTTCAATTTCAACGAAAACGATTTTGTTTGAAAATTTATCGAGTTGAATTCGGAGATTTATGTTCCGAATGAAACTCAAGAGCTTTTAAGCTCGAGGGTTTTAAAACAAAAATGTTTGAGTGAAAATTCCAAAATTTATCTCGGTCCCTGATCGGTCCCTGATTCGAAAACCGACTGGTCACACTCTTAGTTCAGTCTTTCACGTTAGTAAATGAAAATGGTGGTTATTATGATAATGAAAATCAGGAAATCAATCACGCAGGCATACCGAGAGAGACTCAATTAGTCTATCAGGCGGTATCAGGCTCCCGACTAGAGACTGGGAAGCTCGGATCGATCCCTGGCTGGTCCATATTTTTATTTCAGTTTTCCAACTTTTCATTTTCATGTCCGAATTGCTGCTTAACTTTCCCCAAACCTAGTCAACCATTTTTTATGTTGATATGTTCATATGATTGATAATTTAAAATCACTAGTATATTGACATAACATAACATAATATAATGTAAGTAAATAACAATAGAACTAAAAATGATCTCAAAGGTGCGATTTGGTGCCTTCCTGCTCGTAGAAGAGAACATAGACTTCTCCGCTTACGAGGGATTTGGGTGAAGAAGGGGTCACTCGAGAATCATTGTACTCATGCCAGGTGCCTACATACGGGTGTCGACAGTAAGCCGTGTAGTGTCCGCTGTATGTAGTCCCGCTATGGTTAGATAAGGCATACAGACTGTACCGAAAAGGTGCTTCATTGTCTGCGGCATAGTTATAGTCTTTCCAATATCAATTGCAAATCATAAAAACTCGCTCGGAACTCATAGCGGCAAATTTGTTTGACCTGCCATAGGCGGGGATACCTCATTTTATGACTTTATTATTTTAAAAAATATGTGTCAAAATGTATCATATTATATAAAAAGCAATCGAATCATTCATTATAAATTGGACGTCATTATGCATACGCCGTTGTTTAGCCAGATACACTTAATTGTAGTCCTAATTGAAACTTAGAAAAAAATCATTATTAAGCTCGTTAACTTGCTACAACTGAATATTAAATTATGAAACGTACAGTAAAACGTACTTATTCTGTGAGGGCGTTTGGTTTAAACAGGATACCAGGCATGAACTGAGCCCTTTTTGTATCCCATTCGTTTTTTTTCTTGGAAAACGAAATTTCAAAGCAAGAACCATAAATGAAAATAAATTCTTTGCAAATTAAACAAAACGATGAAGGAAAATAAATTATTTACAAATAAAACAGAAACCTAAAGGTAAATAAATTATTTGCCACTAAAACAAAAAAGAAAAAACGTTTCAATTCCAAAGTTCAAAAATCATCATAGCAGTCAGAATCTTCTGAACTACAGTCATAATTTGGTTGAATTATAATGGGTTGTAAAGGGGGTAATAAAACATACTCATTTTCTTCTTTGATACATGTTCAACACAGTTTTTCCAAAGCTCTTGGCGATCTGCGGATAGAACTTTCTTAACGAGTTCTACAACCTCTTTACTAAGTTCTGGAGACTGATTAGGTACATTTTCGTAATTCTGATTTTACGTTTGCCCATATTAACTCTATAGGGTTAAATATGCAATAGTAAGGAGGAAGTCTGAGAAGAGTATGACCCTGCTCTTGGCACAGCTTGTCAATATAATACATTTTCTCTAACTTCAGCCGTTTTATAACAGTAAGCAATTCTTTGTTTGTTGGGCCTTTTTTACGATCACTTGCAGGAATTATATATTTTTTTCAGACATAAATGCTAATATTTGAGCTTTGTTACTGCCACTATTTGGTATCTTAAGGAGTTATACAAATCAGTAAAACGCAAAGTCGTCTCCACAATTTAAATTGTGGAGACGACTTTGCGTTTTACTGATTTGTATATCCATACCACTCCACTTTGAGACATAATGGACTTCTACCACAGATCTTAAGGAGTTGCCGCGAGTGATAGGATGCGTTGTCCATAACGATTACTGACTGTGGTGGAATGTTAGGTAAAAGCTGTTCATTAAACCACTTTTCAAATAATTCTGCAGTCATATCTTCATGATAATCGGCAGCACAGTTTTTAATTTTTTTTGCAGATATTAATAAAGCATTAGGTACGAAACCGTCTTTGCTTCCAGCGTGGACTATTATTATGCGTTTCCCTCTAGAACATGGCCCATTCAAACAGCAATTTTTACTACTGTAAACCCAACCAAAATTTACTACATCATGACTGTCAAACCATGTTTCATCTAGATAAATTATGTGTCTATTAGAACTTCTGTAGTCTTTTATCTGACGAAAATAATCTTGTCGCCATTTAACTATCCTTGATGATTCGGTGATCGCCATCCGTTTATTCAATTTTTTGTGTTTAAAACCACATGCCGACAAAACCTGACGCAATGTCTCTAAACTGGTATAAGTGTATTCTGGATAATCTACTAGCTTTTCCGTATTACTTGCAATGTGGCAACCCTGTTCTCCTTATATAAACTATAAATTGTTCTGCGTATAAAATCTTGAGTAGCGTTGTCAACTGATTTCAGTTTTTCTTTACATGTTTTTCGCTTCAGAGAATGATCCTCAGCAACCCCTTTCTTAACTATTCGATAAATGGAAATTTTATTTATTTTAGTTAATTCAGCAATTCTTATTACGATTGCATTATCAGATTGCTGAATATTTTCCTTTTTTAAACATTCAAACATATTCAAATTAACTTGTTGTGTTTGTATACCTAAATCTTTATTGTTAAATTCATACCTGTCTTTAATCTCGCTACACTCTGCAACTTCATTATTTTCATTCGCCCAAGGTCTCCAAAACGCCATATTCGGATTTATGAATGATACAATTTCTAATTTCAACACACAACACACTCCACTACCTACCCCACTGATAACCAGACTGAATCTGCATTGGAATTTTCTCAACAACACTTGGACTGAGGTTCCTCTGGCGGTTCTTTTGTCGGTTCCGTTTGACTGCGTACGAGGGAGGTGAAATATGTTTTGTTTCTCAATTTGGCATGAGTGCCGTGCGTTAGCTATGCATATATATTAAATATTAATTACCCCTTATATAACAGTCTTTTGCAATTGATATTGGAAATACATACTCATGTCTAACCCCTCTAGAGGGAAATCGATGGTAACGTTTAATTTTCCTCTGAGTCTTTCCGTTGGAGAAACCCGTTTCAAATGTATAACCAAAATTTTGGGGAATTTATATATTGATAGGGATTTCGTGCATTGATGTTAATAATTTAAAAATTATTTTATCTATATTTTTTGCAGTTAAGAGTTCATCAAGAAGGACTACTGCTTCTCTATTGTGCATCAGTGTGGCCTCGTACCTGATTATCCTAACAACATAAGGAACCCAAGCGCAATTTTCTGTACTGCTTGAAAGTGAAACGAAAACAAAAAAGTGAGTGCATGAATCGAAACAACTGTGATAAAAAACTCTTCAAAAGAGAGTGTGCTATAGTTAGATATACGATTAGTTTATTTGTATATGTAGTGGAATATTTGGAACATTTCTTCACCATGTGTTGTAGTAGGACAGTGAAGTGCGGAGCAAATAATTATGCAATCATTTTTTCACGTGCTTTAATGTAATACATTTTGCTATCATTTCAAAGCTTGAATCATTTTAAGTGAAAGCTGTACAATGTAAATGGTTCAATTTTTCAATTGGAACGGTGGCAGCTCGTGTGGTGCTTGTGAGTATGGGAGAGCAGAACGGGTCATGGTCGTTATTCAAAGTTCATGTTATCGCTTTTTGAATCAGATATTTCCCTTTTCTGAAGGAGATGAAAGCATTTCATTATAATCCAGTAACGACAGACAAACTCGAGCCAAAAGTGAAAAATGAATCGTAGCACTCTGAAACTCGGCACATGACATCTCGACATCATGTACTATTAGAAAAAAAATTGTTTACCAAAAATTCAGGGGTGGAACCCAAAAAAATGTTCCATTTAAAAAATATATAGATATTTATTGTTGTTATTTCAGAAAATATAAGATTTACCAAAAAACAATTTCGATAGGTTGAGATATAATTCAATTCTCCACAAGAATAATTTCCAGTAATACCTCATGAAATACTCTTGTTTTCTCAGAAAACGTTGTTTAACACCGACATCACATTTCAGGCTCGCGCTAACCCGCCACTGCAAGTTCAGGCAGGGCCGAAAATTAGATTTGTCATAACTTTGCTAAAAATTATAGTAGAAGGAAAAGAAAAAGTGTATATCGTTCCTGAAGACTTCTACTTCCTCATGCAAATATTAAATGTGAGTATCTAAGTACCTAAAATGTGTTTTGTCCCACTACACATAACACTTCTACTATACAGTGTGGAAAGTCTAACTGGAACAAATTCTGTAACTTGACAAATAAAGGTTTATCTGATTCCTGAAACATGTCAATTTTTATTATCAATGGGGCATATTATAAAGAGAATTGTTTATATTTTTAATTATCTAGGGGGTTGCAGCCACCCCCAACTTTTTTTTTAAATGGAAGGGTGGGTTGATTAATTTCTTATTTGACTAACTTTGCCAAAATTTTTGAAAAAATATTACAACAACGCCTTTCCGAATACCTTTCAAAGTATGAATTGCTCTCTGAAAAACAATTTGGATTTCGTGGAGGCACCTCCGCCCAAAATGCAATCCTTAAACTCACCTCTGAAATTTACTCCAGCCTAGACAGAGGCAGACCATCGCTGTGTATTTTCATTGATCTATCGAAAGCCTTCGATACCGTGAGCCATACTCTACTGGTAGAATCAATGGAAGATATGGGAATCAGAGGAAATCAACTCAATTTATTCAAGTAATATTTATCGAACCGAACACAGCGAGTGAAAATAAACAACACACTGAGTGAAAGCCGAGTGATAGAGTATGGCGTACCACAAGGAACTATCCTAGGACCAATACTCTTCAATATATACCTGAATGGTCTATTCTCTGTCCAGAGCTGTGGGAAAATAACATATGCTGATGACACAACAGTCTTCTATAGCTCCGAAAATTGGGCATCTCTCAAAGAAATAGTTGAAACTGATTTCAAGAATATCAAACAATGGCTTGAAAATAATCTCCTAACAATAAACTCCGATAAGACCTTTTACTTACCTTTCTTCACGATTTTGTTTTACAATATTTTTTATCTATACATTAACTATCTCTACTTTTACCTTTTATTGTAATGTTCTAAAAATGTATACCCCAGACACCCTGATAGATAATTTTAAATTTCTTTTACTCAGAGTATACATTTTTCCAATTTTTATTTATTTTATGCACTGCATTGTACATACTCCGCACAAGTTCCGACTTATGGACTCAATCTATGTTTATTGGAAATGTTTCTTCGTTTCATTTTATTTTATATAATGTTAACTGAACAATAAACAGATATTCTAAAGCTTGTTCAAGTGCAAATACAATTCTATTTTTTTTTTGTTACTGTTTATAAGCAATGTGTCGGAAAAACATTAAATTATACGATCCGCGTACGCACCTGACTACGACGTGGACAGTATAAGATTTTTTGCTGTGTGTTGGTACACTGTTTCTTACCTGATGAGCCCAATAAAAAAGGTTTATGCTACTAAACCTAACGACATCGCCGAGCTCCAACAAAGAATCAGGGACGAAATTAGGCAAGTAACGCCGGAAGTGTTACAAAATGTTCGGAATGCTACTTATTATCGATTGGGATATTATCAGCAACAAAGTGGAGAGCAGTTTGAACATTTATTGCATTAAAGTAATTTCAGTAACTATGTCCTAATTCAATTTTTTTCCGACACATTGCTTATAAATAGTAACAAAACAAATATGGAATTGTATTTGCAATTGAACAATCTTTCAAATAAAAAATTAATCAACCTACCCTTCCATTAAAAAAAAAGTTGGGGGTGGCTGCAACCCCCCAGATAATTAAAAAGATAAACAAACCTCTTCGTAATATGCCCCATTGAAAATGAAAATTGACGTGTTTCAGAAATTTTGCGATTAACCTTTATTTATCAAGTTACAGAATTTGTTCCAGTTAGACTTTCCATACTGTATTTACGGAGGATCCGAAAGTCATGGATATTTTAGTTGATATGAAATAATTATACTGAAGCAGGAATCAGTACCCTCTTTGGACCATATGCAACGCCTCAGTTTGCAACTCACTCAGAATCTGGGCAGTCTCTTCAGTAAATGTTGAAAATATTCGCTCATACATATCCTGCATAAAAAATGAAGTATGTGATTTCAAGCTTGAGCTTTGCACTTCACAACAATGTTATACATATTAAACGTATACGCAGGATATGAATAAGCGACTATTTTCAACATTTACTGAAGAGAATGCCAGTTTTATGGCTAAGTTGAATATGAGGCAGAAGTGAAACAAAGTATTTTTTTGGCACGTATAAGTGGGACCTGTCACATTACTTTAAAATTGTTGCATATAGTCTAAATAGGGTATGAGCTGCTGCTTCAGTATAATTATTCCATAGAAATCATTCATGATTTTCGGATCATCCGAAAACATCTCCGTGAAGTACTCAAATACTCGCATATTATATTTGCATGAGAAAGTAGGTCTTCAGAAACGATATGAACTTTTCCTTTTCCTTCTCCGATCATTTTTAGCAGAGTTATGACCAATCAAATATTCGGCTCCGCCAGAACTTTTAGCGGCGGATAAGCGTGAACCTGAAATTTGATCATCATATACTTTCTAAGATTAAAGCAAAAATCTATTTATTTATTTTTAAACGAAAAAAAAAAATGTTCCACCCCTGGAATTTTGGTGAACAATTTTTTTTTTCGCGTTCATCATAGTTTCAACTACTAGCATACCAAGTTTGGTGGTGCTACAATCGATCCTCGTTTCAAAACCTGATTGTACTGGATTATTACTACTATTTCAGTTTAATGTATAGTTGAATGAAGGGCGCCGCACTTCGTTTATACAAAATGGTTCTTTATCTATATCTTTTGGAGGAGTTAAAATCTGAAGTAAACTTAGAGACTGGAAATAGAGAATAGAGAAAAGTGGTTACAAGATAACACCAAAAGAAGTTCATATACTTTCATCAGTCAACTGAAAATCAACAATTGAGCTATTGAACACAGTGGCACACGATTTTTCAACGACACGGCGGCGGCGTTTCAAAAAATTCAATTTTTTTTTTCTGACTGATGCACAATCATACATTTTAGTGTCGTTTTTGATTCATCTGTGTACTTTTCCAAATTTTAATCAAAAAGTACATTTTTTATTTTTTATTGAAAATGATCTTAACTCAAATTCCATATGTCCATCTTGAAAACCCAATAGTCTTAGAACAATAGGACACTTTTCTTCTTCTCTCAGTATCAAAATTATACAGGGTGTTAATTAAGTACGTTGAAAAAATTCGGGAGGACATTCTTTGAAAGTTTTCAGGACGAAAAGTTCATAAAAACATATATACCAAACGGCTTAGTTTTCGAAATACAGGGTGATGAAAATACATTTTTTTCAAGATTTTGAGTGATCGGAGTGATCTGCTCACTAGATGGAGCGGCTTACACTCGTTTCATCTGCGATCGACCAAATAAACGGAATGGTGTTTTCGGGCGGGGAACAAATGGCCTCAAGGCTTTCTGTGGTGACCTTCCCTGTACTGATGACGAAACATTAACTTCGAAAATAGTCCACAGGTGGTCCCCCTGTCCAAATCAAAACAAAATTCGGCTATTTGGTTAACGGAGAGCACTTGCAATTGTACATTGCACAATTATCTTGTTAGGTATAATTCGATACCCGTCGTGGTATAGGCCAGGGGAGTAGCTATTTTCTACACGTATTTGTCATGATAGCCTACAGCATTGAAGGTTAATGTGAGTAAAGAGAGTAAAACACCGGTCGGCAACGACTATGATTTCTCAAACAATCTCCCAGAAAAATTCTGAGCTTTGTGTTCAGATATCTGACAGAAATCCAATGTATTGAAAAAATCCAATATATTGGAAAAAAATCCAATATATTGGAAAAAATCCAATATATTGGAAAAAAATCCAATATATTGAAAAAAAATCCAATATATTGAAAAAAATCCGATATATGGAAAAAAAATCCAATACATTTAAAATAAATTCAATATATTGAAAAAAAATCCAATATATTGAAAAAAAATCCGATATATTTAAAATAAATTCAATATATTGAAAAATAATCCAATATATTGAAAAGAAATCCAATATATTGTATTTTTATTTTGCGAAAATTATTTCATTTTATTTGTGTGACCCCTAGACGCTTCCGTAAAAAAATCTACGATGAATAATAATAATAAAATAAAAAATATACAGACAAGCTTTTATACAAATTCATCGAAAATGAAAAAATAATTTCTTTCATTGTTTGATCTAGGTTATTCTGTGAGTAACAAATTAAAAAGCTTCCGCGGATACAAAATAGATAATCTTGTACAGGAACATATTTAATCTAATACCCACAGAAAAGTAGGATCCTGTGAATTATTTAAGAAATGAATTATTTTGTATCGTGTATACTATTGAATTGTACTCGCCTAAGTTGAACTGATCATTGTAGAAAATGTGAAAGTCTACTCCAAGAAATATTGAAAAATATCTATTTTTATCACCTTGTATTTTGAAAACCAAGCCGTTTAGGACATATGTTTACATGAACTTTTCGTCCTAAAACTACCAAAGAATCTTCTCCCAAAGTTTGTCAACGTACTTTATTAACACCCTGTATATCGATTTTAGTCCAAGCTCTGTAGACAAAATGTAACTAAAAACTGATAGCAAGACCAATAGAATTAATTTTTGGTACAAAGGCAAGTTTTGAAGAGGACTCCAAGAAAAAAAATGTTCTGCACACGAGCACGTATGGAAAGGAGGAAAGTTCCCGAGAAAACTCGGAAAATCGGTGTTTCACCAGTAACTTGGAAGGGGTTGAATATTTTGATATAATAGTTATTTATGCAACAAGTGCAACTATTTGAAACGTAATACAATCTCAATGACCGAACGCTATAGTAGAATGACAGATGAGTGCAATAAAGTACCAGTTTTTCCACCAAATATAGTTCAATGAAGTTTTGTTTATTACACTCGACGTGAAATTGTCCAACGAGGCCATCAGGCCGAGTTGAACAACTCGTCGAGTGCAATAAACTCTTTTTGCACGAGTTTCATACAATATTTTTTCTACGTTCATGCAAAAACCAGAAAATGTTTCATTTAGGTGGCACTAAACTGTAAGGAAGACATTGTTTGTTTAAATCTATCTGCTAAAAGTAATTCAAAAACATTTTGTGTGATTCAGATTATATTCAAAGGAAATAATTTTATTTTTAACAAATTGCATTTTCTAGTAATTTCATAGCCCATTATGATGATGAAACATGCAACTATTTAAAACGTAATACAATCTCACAGAAAATGGTCTGAATTTGGCGTCAATTTGAAAGTTTATGTCTGCCATGATGACAGAACGCCATAGTAAAATGACAGATGAGTGCAATAAAGTACCATTTTTTCCTTTCCACCAAATATAGTTCAATAAAGTTTAGTTTTTTGCATGAACGTAGAAAAATGATTGAATCAAACTTTCTATGAGAGAAAATTGAGATATTATTGATATTTTCATATTTCCGCGCGGACAACACGGGGTATGATAAGATTTACCCCAACGCTCGAATAAATATGATTCTCTCTATCTCTCCTGTTTTTGGTAAAACATTCATAAACTAAACGGTATTTCGAAGTAAAACCCTTCATCAATTATCAAATATAGCTGGCGGGTGTCGGTAGAAGTGAATGTATTCGATTTTCGAAGGTGAAATAATGATCCTTGATAAATAAATAATGTAATTTTACGATGTTTTTATGTTTTACTATCGAATTAGCTGGACAAGCTAATTCGATCAAAGATTCAATGGGTGAAATTTCAGCAAATCAGATAAAACATTCATTCCCAATTCATCTTGGGCCTAACTAAATCGTCTGAATTAAGTTTTTTTGTACCCGTTCTTTATAGTTCGCAAATTTCCGCGAAAGATAGAAAATGATGAATGAAAACTTTGTTATCAGATACTTTGATATTTTTACGTCGATTGGAAAGACATTGGTCATGAAAAATGAGCAAACTTAAAAACAAGGTATAAAGAAAAACTTGATTCGGTTACCCAAGATAAATTAGGAATGAATATAATACCTGATTTGTTCAAATGGACATGGCACTGGATACATGTATTCCTGGGGCTCAATAGATTTTTTTGTTTTTTGGATATATTATTCTACATGTCGAAACAAACAACTTTCTTCATTAGACTTTTTTTTTGGCTCTACAGCGTGAGCTACAAAAATGGGTTGATTGTCTAACGCTAATTATGGAAAATATTTTCTGCGAATGGATTTTTCTTGATTTTTGAGTATAATATGAAAAATATCAATTTTCGAAAAAAATATGTGGGGATCTTTTTTATGGATTTTTTCTCGTTCTACAAGTCTGTTTTCATACATTTTATCGAAATTTCTAACTCCTTCCAAGTAATTTTTTTCCCGGGAATTTTCCCCGCTTTCCATTGATACTCGCGTGCAGACCACTTATTTTTTCTTAAAGTATGTACTCCTCAAAAACTGCTCGTGTGCCAAAAATATTTCCCATTAGTTTTAGTGTTGTTAAAACCCTTGGTTCTTGGACTATTTCTCACATTTCTATTCATTTATATTCTGAAAAGACTGATCTTAGTCCGGTCAATATAGACATTTAAAATAACAAAAATTCCCGGAGAGCCACATATTGGTGGAGAACTGGGATTTACCATTAAAAATGAACTTTTAAAATGCCCATCAATCCTCTGTTTGCTACAAAAGTTATTCGGGGTTAAATGCCAAAATTTTAGGTTTTTTGGATTTTTCCCGAAAACGGTAGGTTTTATCAAAAAGAAAATGTCAACCAAAGTCGTAGATCTTAAAATTCTCTACAAAAATGGTTTCCATGATTTTTTTCCTAAGAGTTACCATTCCTGATATATCGCGATTCTAAGAGTCACATTATACATAATATGCACACATTTCAACGCCACCTGTAGGCCAACTCCACTAACTATCATGACAATTTTAGGATAATTTAAGGGAACAACATCAAGTTCTAGACATTACCTTATTATTGATATTGATTATTGATATTACTATTGATTATTGGGTGAACTATTATTTTTGAGTTCTTTAGATATTTTAATCAGATTTATATTCTTGAAAGTTTACTTCAACAGTCATGTCTTCTTCGATTTCTTCTTCTTCTCCTTCCTCTTCCTCTTGCTGGATGTTCATGAATTGTTCATGAATTGTTCAAATGTGGCTGAGTCATTGGTCTCTTCATTAAAATCACAGGAATCCTCTATTGTACTCAACTGGACATTTGAGCAAGACTGACCTTGGCAATTGGTACATGCTGGAGAACACAGAGACCCGACTTTTTTACAGCCACATTTGGCACTACAACCTTTTTTGCAATTGCGAAAAATAGTGTTGAGGAGTTTTTCTGGAGCAGGTGGTAGTAAAGTTTGAATCGGATCCAGAGTATTATCTATCAATTTCCAACCCCAGTTTTCTGGGTTCAGTTGATTGCCTAGCCATGTTTGAAGTTGATGGTATACTCCATATAAGTGTTGAATAGCAGATGCCGATGTTGGAGGAAGACATGATAGTTGTACTAGTTTCTTATTTCGCGTGATTTTTACAAAAGTTAGGTATCGGTATTTATCAATGCAAGTAATTTTTTTTGGAGCTCCATAAACCGCAAGAAGAAAGCGAATTCCTTCCGTTATTATTGTTTGAGATGTGGAATCAATTTCTGAAAATACTTTAGCGCAGTCGGTCAAATCTTTTTTTTTTGATTAATTTAAATACTGACGTTTTGCCCCTTCTGTAGATGGCTTACGAAGTGTCGCAGCCGGTTGTCGCATGTAAAAATAAAATATAGTTTTGGCATTTGGGATAAGCAGATAAACTTTTTGAAGAATATATTCCTGTTCGCTGTTGAGACCTTCCAGGTTTCGTATTTCAGTAGACTCATCACCTCTCGCGACACTAGCCTCGATTAAAGTTGGCATTCCACGATCAACCACAACTGTTTCATCTTCAGTTAAAAGTTTTTGCATATAAAGCAAACCTGAGATATTTTTTCGAGTTATGAAATAGCACAAATAACCTAAATGGTAGACGCTTGTAAAAAGTACGTATATAAACTTGAACTGAACCTTTAGCACTGCAATGTATATGAACGAGACCTACGGGCAATAGAATAGCCAGATGTTTTTCAAGGCCACGTGGGTAGACGGGGTTTCAGTTAGGGACCGACTAGTGTTGTTCATAATCGGATTATTTCCATAATTGGATTATGGCGATTCGAGTGATTGCAATAATTGGATAATTATTCGAATTCGAATAGTTGTCAGTTGTCACCTGTCAGTTGCCACTTGTCAGTTGTCACTTGTCAATATCATCAATCATTTGTCTTGTTCTATCTTTATTATTTGTTTATATTTTGGTTCCTGTTTGTTATGTTTGATATTTTTTAATAAAAATGGTTTTTATATTTATCAAATAATGCATTTCATTATATTTTGGCATTTTGGTTTTCAAATTAATCACATAATTGGAATTTGGCAGGTCACACCGAGTTTATACAACAGATTATTTCGACAAATGACAATTGACAGTACACATTACTGACAGCTGACAGTCACGTGGCAAAGTGTAATAGGTTATTTTTCTGTTGAAAAGGGGAACATTCTCCATGAAAATTAAAAAATGATTATCAAATTTCATGGAGAATGTTCCCCTTTTCATAATGAATACCTCCCAAGAGGTTATCTTGAACGATGGAAAATGGCTACTAAAGTTTGTCTTTCATCAGTCGCAGATGATTCCACAACAGATTTTATGAATGTCCCATTCATATTTTCGAACTAAAATCAAAGATTATTTTTCATTCGAATTCTCCCAAAACAATAATCGGATTAAACCGATTATTTCAATAATCCGATCATAGATTATTTTTAATTCGAATTATAACATCACTAGGACCGACTATCTTTTGAATACATGTTTTCAGAATAGTATAATATATATGAAAGAAACACAAATAGGTATTTATACTTGTCTTAAGTGCCTGATTATGTACATACGTGGCTTATATGTGCATATCATGTATAATGTGACTCTTATAATCGCGATATCTCAGGAATGGTAGCTCTTAGGAGAAAAATTATAGGATTCATTTCTGTAGAAAATTTTAAGGTCTACAACTTTAGTTGTGAGTTTTTTTCGATGAAACTCACCGTTTTCGAAAAAATCTAAAACACCTCAAATCTTGACCTTTGACTCCGAATAACTTTTGTAGCACGTATAGGATCGATAGGGATTTTAAAACTTTATTTGTAATTGTAAACCCCAGCTCTCCAGCAATATTTGGCTCTCCGGGAATTTTTGTTATTCGACCACTATTTTGAAGTCTAAATTGACCGGATTATCAATATTCTTTGGGACAATTAAGTCGCCATCAATAATTGGGTTCGGTTTCTGTGAAGCCTCCCGTTAGATAGATATCACGACTCACAAGCTACTACTGGATTCTTACATTGTCACAATATTTTTATAATTCAGTTGCTCACTAAAGTTGCAACTGTCTGTGGTTAGTAAAGGTGGATTCATGCAACATCACTAAAACTAAAATGAATTTAAGATTTAGATGAATTTTAAATTAAGAATATGACGGTGTTCAGACAGCATCAATTTAACGAAATTAAGAAAGTACTAGACATACGCATATCGTTCCAACTGTCAATTTTTGAAACGTCTTAAGGTATTCTTTGATCAGAAAACAAAAGGTGAACCCTAACCTAAGATTATCGTGTTTTGTTGTGTTTTGTTTTATCTATTCTGGTGTTTACAGTACAGTATGAAAACTATCATCAGAGAAGTCAGTATGGTTTAGTACTGAGTACATTATTGCTTCTGCGGGAGCCTCTGGTGTTGTGAGGAATAAGAGATATAGAAAATATGGCGTCAAACCTATGCTGAAATTGCGAACATGACATAACCTCGTCTTTGAAAGCAATCAGCTGTGAGTAAAGAGACTACGCATGCGCCGTTTCTAATTTATGGAAGAAATTAAGTTGATGGTTGAAAGTTGGCCATCTTTCTCAGTTTTAATGTTAATTTTAATTGCTTAATTTCTTGCGTAAACACCTCCATTTCATTACATTGTTTTATATTCTTAATTTTAGTTTTAAATTCATTTAAGTTTATATTTATGCTTGCATGAATCCACCTTAAGAGTTATACCAATCTATCGAACAAACTGTGTTCCATTTGTCATTTTCACCTGTGGAAATATGTAAGATCAGAAATGTATTATACTGTCAAATCATAATGAAACACCCTATTGAAAAAAATAAATATGTATAATGAAAATTGACGTTGGGATTTCATTTTTCTCGCCTTCAATTTGTTGCAGGTAATTCCGTGGAATAATCAACAGTAATTGCACAAGTGGTGGTAATTTTTTGATAATTTTAACTAGATGCATGAATCTTTGTTACTATACATATGGAAATATCACGAGTGGACGAATTCCACGAGTGGGATTTCTTAATAGCAACGAAGACGAGTGCTAAGTAGAAAGTTAATATCTGTTTCAATTTTTTATTATATTGAATGCAAGTAGACTATAATTGATAGGCCATTTTTTCATATAATATGATTGCCCTGAAGTTTTAAAATGAATCGTAGCACTTTGAAACTGGGCACATGAATTCTTGACATCATGTATTATTAGAAAAAAAATTGTTTACCAAAGAATCAAGTGGTAGAACCCAAAAAAAAATTTAATTTTTTTTGCTGTTGTTTTAGTCCGGTAGCAGGGACGGTTTTCGTAGCCGATGAAGCGCGACGGGATCACCCAATTTATTCTTATGTATTTTGACCCGCTGAATCCGAATTTCGAGGGTGATAATCCGTGAAAGCATCCGGAAAATTTTAATTTACGATTTTCCGAGGGAAATCGAAAAATCCATTTTTTCCAAAAACAAATGATGTCATAATATTTTGCATAAAATTCTCTACGAAAAAGGTATCCACAAGTTTTTTTCTAAAATGCACCGTTTTCCAGTAAAAAGTGCTCGAAATTCGAAAAAATGCGATTTTCTCAATTTTCAGTGCTCTCTCATTCAGTCACATAATGATATTTTCAGGATCACCTTTTCCCAAATTCTTCATGTATATCTCGACTATGAATAACAGAAGAGACATTCTTGAAAAACTGAATTTCCCAATACTTTTACCTTGCATGAAACCGGCATTTTCTTATTCGCGAAGCTCCCCAAGCTCACGCAGTGGACGAATTCCTTATAGTGTCAATAAAATCGGGTTCAGCACATATTTTTTCATGATCACAAAGCATTTCAGTAGCGGAAAAACAGAAAATTTTACCTAAAAGTAAAATAATTTTCCGAGGAAAATCGAAAAATCTATTTCTCCCGAAAACAAATGACGCTTTAATATACTCCATAAAATTCTCTACAAAAAAGTCACAACAAAGTTTTCTTTAAAATGCACCGTTTTCGAGTAAAATGTTCTAGAAATTCGAAAAAATGCGATTTTCTCAATTTTCTGTGCCCTCTCATTCAGTCACATAATGATATTTTCACACGAATCCACACGAATGTTTTTTTCAAGAATTTTTCTTTTCTTATTCATAGTCGAGACATATATGAATAATTCGGGACAAGGTGATCCTGAAAATATCATTATGTGACTGAATGAGAGGGCACAGAAAATTGAGCACGTTTTACTCGAAAACGGTGCATTTTAAAGAAAAAATTGTGGATACCTTTTTTGTAGAGAATTTCATGCAGAGTATTAAGACATCATTTGTTTTTGAATGAAATGGATTTTTCGATTTCCCTCGGAAAATGGTCCATAAAAATTTTCCGGGAGCTTTCACGGCTTATCACCCTCGGAATTCGGATTCAGCGGGTCGAAATACATAAGAATAACTTGGGTGATCCCGTCGCGCTTCATCGGCTACGAAAACCCTCCCTGCCATCGGACTATTTCGGAAAGTATAAGAGTCATCAAGTAACAATTTCAACGAGACGACAGAAAATTCAATTCTCCACAAGAAATAATTTTTCACAAAATGCGCTCGTTTTCTCAGAAAACCTGATTGAATCACGATACCAAATGTCAGGCTTGCGTTAACCCGCCACTGCCATATCCGGCAGGGCCAAAAATTAGATTTGTCATAACTAAAAATAATGGTAGAAAGAAAAGAAAAAGTGTATATCATTCCTGAAAACTTCTACTTCCTCCTGCAAATATAACATGTGAGTATCTTGAGTACCCAAAATGTGTTTTATCCCACTTCACATAACCCTTCTACGATATTTACGGAGGATCCGAAAGTTATGGATATTTTAGTTGATATGAAATTATTATACTGAAGCAGGAATCAGTACCCTCTTATGCTACCATAAGAGGGTATACTAACCATATGCAACGATGTAAGACTAGTGAGACAAGTCGCACTTATACATGCCAAAGAAAAAACTGGGTCCCACATAAAAAATTAAGTATGTGATTTCAAGCTTGAGGTTTGCACTTCACAATAGTGTTATTAAACATATAAGTGAAATTGTCAAGCTGTGTGCACGCTTCAATATACTTGAAGGAAGAAACTTTGTATTTCGTGCAAAATATTTTTATTTTAAAAATTGTAGCAAAGCGCTTTCGACTGTTAAGTCATCATCAGTGCGTACCTGCAAGTAAGTAATGATTGAAAATGAATTTGATAAAATTGAAAATTTTTTTGAAATTTGAAAGTTATGAAAAGTGAGGTTCATAACTTTCAAATTTCAAAAAAAATTTCAATTTTATCAAATTCATTTTCAATCATTACTTTCAAATTTTCAATTTTATCAAATTCATTTTCAATCATTACTTTCAAATTTTCAATTTTATCAAATTCATTTTCAATCATTACTTACTTGCAGGTACGCACTGATGATGACTTAACAGTCGAAAGTGCTTTGCTACAATTTTTAAAATAAAAATATTTTGCACGAAATACACAGTTTCTTCCTTCAAGTATTAAACATATATGCAGGATATGAATAAGCGATTATTTTCAACATTAACTGAAGGGAATGCGAGTTTTATGGGTAAGTTGAAAATGAGGCAGGAGTAAAACTAAGTTTTTTTTTGGCATGTATAAGTAGGACCTGTCACACTACTTTAAAATTGTTGCATATAGTCCAAAGAGATGTTGCTGCTTCATGATTTTCGGATCATCCGCCAACATTTCTGTAAAGTGCCACAAAACACATTTTAGGTACTCAAATACTTACGTATTATATTTGCATGAGAAGGTAGAAGTCTTCAGAAACGATATAAACTTTTTCTTTTTCTTCTCTGATCATTTCCAGCAGATTTATGACAAATCAAATATTCGGCTCCGCCAGAACTTTCAGCGGCGGTTAGCGTGAACCTGAAATTTGATGTCGGCGTTCAATCACGTTGTCTGCGAAAACGAGCGCAACTCATAAAAAATTATTAAAGATAATTTTTGTGGAGAATTGAATTGTCTTTCACCTTGTTGAGTTGTTTTTCCGATAAATCATATACTTTCCAAGACTACAGAAAAAAACTATTCATTTATTTTTAAAAGAAAAAAAATGTTCCACCCCTGGTATTTTGGAAAGAAATTTTTTTTACGTGTTTATCATGGTCCCAACAACTAGCATACCAAGTTTGGTGGTGCTACAATCGATCCTCTTCTCAAAACCCAATCGTACTGGATTAATTATTGTAAGAGACATACTGAAACCGAGAGATGTCTTTTCATATGCGGCCTTGAAAAACAATATTATTCCTTCGCACTCTTTTAATGAAGAGGTAATCCAAGTATCAGTTCAGCCCTCAACTGTAACTTCAGTCTTCAACGTAAACAAGCCGCCGCCATCGTCGTTTCCACGCATCGCAGAAGCCGCCCTGAGGTGAGTGCCAAGATTCCACTACACCAACAAAACTTTCGGAAATGCTGCTACCTCGAGGGCCATGCTTATTCATTCATTCGTAACGATAACTTCGGTTTGGTTAGTGCAAACGCCTTTGAGCACATAAACTGTGGGGCGGTCGGCGGAGTCTGATATAATGGTAATGAATACGAGTATGACGAATAACTCAGATTTGAATAATTTGTCGTCGGAAGAAGGATCAAGTCGACAGGGATTCGTGTTAAACTGGATATTCTCTTGTCGGTTGTATTTTGTGTTGGTGCGCTAAGGGAGGATATGGGGATTAGTTTGCTTAACAAATGCTGTTATACAGTGTGACCCATTTAAGATGGAAGCACCCTTCTGAAACCTACATTTTTCATCCGATTTTAATTATTTTTTTTTTCGTTAGGTAGATATTCAGAAAGTCTACTAGGACACCAAATTTCATGATTAAATCTCCATTTCCAGGGCCAACTAATCTTATTTTTCAAGGTCAAAAATCTAGAAAAATTACTAGCGATTTTTTTAGGAAAAATCTAACTACACTACTGGATTCGCGACATTTTCAAATGGTTCATGTGTAAATTATGTCAAAATGCGCCGATCAATAAAAAAGTTATAAGGAAATCAAATTTGAAAAATATGCCGTTTATTCAACCCACCAATTCAATTTCAGAACTTTAATCAAAATTCGGAAAACACCACTGCATTGAGAAGGTATCAATATATCACTAGTCAAAATTTCATCGAAATCTGTTCATAAATTAAAAAATAATAAGATAATAAAATTTGAAAAATATATTAGTAGATTTTCAGGAAAATGTCATTTTACCTCATAATTTTTATGTATCAACAGATTTCAATGAAATTAAGTATAGTCAGTAATATTTTGAGACACCCTCAATCGAGTGGTGTAGTCAAAGTTTTGATTAAAGTTCTGAAATTGAAATAGTGGGTTAATTAAACGGCATTTTTTTCAAATTTCATTCCCTTCTAACTTTTTTATTCATTAGCGCATTTCAACGTAATTTACATATAAACCATTTGAAAATGTTGTCGCGAATCCAGAGGTCGAGTCAGATTTTTTCTAAAAAAATCGCTAGTAATTTTTCTAGATTTTTGACCTTGAAAAATAAAATTAGTTGGCCCTGGAAATGGAGATTTATTCATGAAATTTGGTGTCCTAGTAGACTTCTTGGATGTCTACCTAACGAAACAAAAATCATTCCAATCGGTTGTAATGTAAGTTTTGTAAGGGTGCTTACATCTTAAATGGGTCACACTGTATGTAATTACTCGTCTTCAAATCGAAATACCGGTTGTTTTTAGAAGTGACAAAATAGCTATTTATGATACAAATTCGTAAGGTAGGATTTCTTCGTATGAGCGTGAAGTTTGTTGAATGAGGCGCAGCCGAGTTCAACAGCTATTGGATGAAACAGATAGGTACTACCAAGATACTATGGTATTTTTCACACATAAACTTTTCGTTGGAAATTGCTGCAGATTCAGCAGAGTTTGAGCTTTCTGATAAATGGGAAGTCACTTCTGTGTCAAGACAAGTGAAATCCCAGACAATACGTTTACCCTGTCGACCAAAATGTATTGGGGATTAAATGCGAGAAAAGCGAACCTTGGTTCAATGAAATGAACGATTTCTGTGAGTGAAATTTTTCTATAACGTTCTCCGTATCTAATTTATTCAATGATTTTTCAATGAAAACTAGAGAAAATTAGAAAATCAACTAGATATTTTCTATTCAGTTAGAGTCATTTCACAATATCTATCAGATGTAATTCAATGTCCAGCGTGGCTAGCTGGGGAAGTAGTTGTTTTCTGTTAGATATAACAAAAACATTTCATTTTCTTGGAGAATGTTCCCCTTTTCAACATGAATACCTCCCAAGAGGTTATCTTGAACGATGGAAAATAGACACTAATGTTTGTCTTTCAGCCACAAATGATTCCTCAACAGATTTTATGAATATCCCATCCATATTTTCTTGTTCACATAAAAAAACGTTTCATACGAGAGAAAACCAAATTTGGCGCGATACCACCACAAAATACCCTGGACTACTGACACTAGCGATTTCACCAAATATTAGAAACTTTCGCTTTCGCCAGATATTTGACTATTAATCCCGTTTCAGATGAGTCGTAAGATGCGCCTTACGTCCTACGCGTTTATGATATGTCAATTTTGTATTCACATGGAGTGTTGTTGCCATTGCTGCTTATTGGTAAATTATTCGAAAAATAAGCAAGTTTGGCTAAATCCTATGGTGGAGCAGAGATTACTGAAAGGTGTTTTTTGTAATTGTAACTCCGTATTCCGAGCTGAGAAATCACCCAAGATTTTTTTTTAATTATTTTCGAACGTCAACATTTTTTTTTACGACCACATGGAAATATGCCCATTTCATGCGCTTTACCGACCAAGGAAGTAGGCCGATTGTGAAACACTTTTTCATTTCTACATCGCAAACTGTACTGTAATGATCATTTCAGTACAGGATATTCGACGACTTTCATGAACTACTACACTGTCATTTTTATGATCATAAATAATATAAGATCGAATCAAGTTTGTTAACATTCTAATAACTTGACAATTAACATCAGTATTCACAAAATTCGTTTAAAAAAATAAGTAATCGAAAATGAGTAGTAATAGTGAGGATGATTTGACATTGACACCACTGATTTCAATATAAGATTGATGACAATCGAATTCTATATTTTCGAATAGTTGGCAGGAAGTTTCTATAGCAATTCTATCATTATAATATCATGTGGGCTCATACCCAGGTAGCACCTCATGTTGGCTGAATCTTGTTTTCATATTGGGCCAATATGGATATATTGTAAATGTAAAAATAATATTGAACCAATATGGGTTCATATTGGAAAAACAATATTTCATTAATAATATTGGTGGAATATTGGCTCAACCTGTTTTGAATGTATATTGTTTCATGAAATATTGGGTCAATATTGGTTCAATAATTTTCACCAATATCGATAAAGCCTTATTGCCTACATATTGTTTCCAGCATCTAGCTCCAATATTGCGATTTCAATATTACTCTCATATCGATTTTAGAGATAAAAAACAATATTGTATATCCAAGTTTAATCCATATTCTAAAAATTAAATTGACCCTATATTGACTGAGATTGTTACGAAAACCTTACGTCAATATTTGAAAGGCAATATTGATACAATATTACAAAATACATTTATCACTAGGATTGAAATTTGAATACTGGCCAATTATTCAATAAACAATATTGAAATGAATCATGATTAAACTTGAATAAGGAACCGCTAGGTGACCCCACATATGGAACAACAGCTAACATAGTAACATATATTAAATAAGGCTTCTCACAATGCGTTTACAAGTCAATCTACTCAGTGATAAATTGAAGTAGAAAATAAATTGTAGAATTTTTTAATTATTCGACATTTTCTGGAAATATTTCATCAATGTTTCCAAGGCAACATATTCACTTTGAATATTTTACCAATATATGCAAATGATATTGTACCAATATCCCTAAATATTTTGGGGCCAATATTGCTTCCTCAATATTTCACTAATATTATTTGTGTAATGTCCAAGTAATATTGTGCCAATATCCCGAAATAATTATAATTTTATCTCGCCAATATTTCGTTTTAATATTTTGCCAATATTTTACCAATATTATTCCAACGTAAGTGTTCTACAGCGATATTGTACTCATATCGCCTAACATTTTGAAGCCAATATTGCTTCGAGAATATTAGACCAATATTATTTTCTAAATATTGGACCAATATCGCCGAATGTTCACATTTTTTTTTCTCCAATATTGTTATTTGAATATTTTGCTAATATTTTCACAATATTGTCCCAATATGGGTGTGCTACTTGTGTAGCAGCGATTGATAAGTGAAGGAACTGTCAGGATTTGGATAGTGGGGGTGAGGGTTCAAATCCCATATAAACCAAATTTTTTTTTTTACGAAATAGATTAGTGTTCGATTTTTAATATAATTTTCAATATTTGTATCTTTGATTTATTTTTTAGGTTGTAAGTATTATGGGAATCATGACGGCAGGAAAGTTTATGATAAAAAGTTAAATTTTTTTGCAAATTTTCACTTTCAGATTTTTTCTTTCCTTTTCAGTTAGAGTCTTTTCACAATATCTATCAGATGTAGTTCAATGTCCAGCGTGGCTTGTGCCGGGGAAATAGTTGTTTTCTGTTAGATATTACAAATAAGTCACATTTTCCATTTTTCAATTTTCATGGAGAATGTTCCCCTCCCAAGAGTTAAAAAGTGTTATTAAAAATAGCACACATTTGTTTATGATTCAGATGGTCGTAGAAACAGTATAGTGTACAATTTGCATCAATTGGTATATATTTTCCACGAAAAAAAAAAAAAAAAACAACAACAAAACAAAATATGTCAAAAAAAATTATCTACTTCCGCGACTGAACGAGTATGTGTGTCTCTGTGTGATGTGCTACCAACGTAATGTAATCATGTAATGTGAGGGATAAAACTGGCTAAGCATCTGTTTCTATTTATGTCCAACTGCTATAAGAAAGAATATGATTATTTTTGTTTTATGGTTAATTTTTAATATTTTATATTTTTCAACTGTAAATATCTTCAACTTCAATTATAACTCATTTATGTGATCACTATTGTATAATATCTGTTATGATCCTGCAATGAATGTATTTGATTTGTTAGGTTATTAAAATAACTATCTATATAGGTATCTATTATATAGGTATCTATTATATCACCTCATGCTACATAGTCCCGAAGTATAGACCAGTATTTGTAGGAGGCCATATAAAATAAAATACACAATTAGTACTCGCAAGATCAATTCGAATCTGAATGAGCTTGTTTTTGACTGGCTAACTGGTTACAAGAACGTGAAAAGGGAAACATTCTCCATGAAAATTGAAAAAGGAAAAATGTTATTTATTTGTAATATCTTACAGAAAACAACTACTTGCTCGGGTAAAGGCACGCTGGACATTGGACTACATCTGATAGATATTGTGAAAAGACGGAAAACGGAAAAATTTGAAAGTGAAAATTCGCATTTTCATTCAGATAGTTGATTTCTCCAATTTTCTCTAGTTTTCATTGAAAATGAATTAAATAAGTTAGGGAGAATGTTATTGAAAAATATCACTCACAGAAATCGTTCATTTCATTGAAGCAAGTTTCGCTTTTCGCATGTAATCCCCAATACATTTTGGTAGACGAAAATCTATTTCGCTTTGCCAAGCTCATCAGGTGGGTTGATAAAATTGGAAATCAGGCTCTTCAGAAACAATTATACACGTCAAGGATATTTCTTCTGCGGTCACACTTTGAAAGTTATTTTTTGACATAGACCTGACATGGGCATTGCATTTTGATTTTTGTTCGAAAATATGAATAGGATATTCATAAAATCTGTTGTGGAATCATCTGCGACTGAAAGACAAACTTTAGTAGCTATTTTCCATCGTTCAAGATAACGAAAAGGATGACATTCTCCATGAAAATTGAAAAATAAAAAATTTTATTTATTTGTAATATTTAACAGAAAACAACTACTTCCCCGGCTGAAGAGCCTGATTTCCAATTTTATCAATCTCCCTGATGAGCGTGGCAAAGCGAAATAGATTTTCGTCGACCAAAATGTATTAAGGATTAAATGCGAGAGAAGCGAACCTTGCTTCAATGAAATGAAACGATTTCTGTGAGTTGAATTTTTTAATAACTTTCTCCCTATCTTAATGAACTTTTAATGGAAACTAGAGAAAATTAAAAAAATCAACTATCTGAATTAAAATGCGAATTTTCACTTTCAGAATTTTTTTTAGAGATAGATTCTTTTCACAATATCTATTAGATGCAGTTCAATGTCCAGAGTGGCTTTAGCCGGAAAAGTAGTTGTTTTCTGTTAGATATTACAAATAAATCACATTTTTCATTTTTCAATTTTCATGGAGAATGTTCCCCTTTTCTACATGAATACATCCCAAGAGGTTATCTTGAACGATGAAAAATAGCGACTAAAGTTTGTCTTTCAACCGCAGATGATTCCTCAACAGATTTTATGAATATCCTTTTCATATTTTCGAACAAAAATGCATAAATCTTATTCGAATAACTTTTCTGCAAACATAATCATTTACTAACAAAAAATTAAGAAAATCAAGTTGAAATTACGGTATGGCCACTCCATTCAACAATATCACCTACCCTCCTATAAGTACTGGACAAACCCTCATTCATGTAAAACAAATCCTCAAAATGTGAGAATAACATATTGTCAGTTAGTCATCACTCGGTATTTTTCAACTCCATTGTTCCAACAAATGGATTTCGTTCCAGAGATAACACTCCCACCCAGTGAAAATCAAAACATGTAAATCATAATCCATTCAAATCAAAAACACCATAATACGTGAAAATTAATTCATTCGTAATAATAATTTCGGTTCTGTATGTATGCCTTTGAACACAAACTGTGAGTCGATTTGCCGGTTGGCTATTTCGGACCGTGAAATTATCATCGGTAGAGCTATAATGATAATGAATAGGAAAATAACTCAATATCACATTATTCACGGTGTTCACGTATGTGGTTTTCGAATGGTTCACCTGTTTGGCCTACATATACTTTGGAGCAAGATTCACCATTCATTACAAATTCTTGACTTTTCTACGAAGGCGTAGAAGGACCACATCAATTTTATTTTTTCAGTTCCGACTTAGTAACTTGGAATTCCGACTTCCTAACTTAATCCAATACGATTGGGTTTTGAGACGAGGATCGATTGTAGCACTACCAACAAACTTGATATGCTAGTAGTTGGGACCATGATGAACACGAAAAAAATTATTTACCAAAATTCCAGGGGTAGAACATTTTTTTTTTTCGTTTAAAAATAAATAAATAGATTTCTGCTGTAATCTTGGAAAGTATATGATTTATCGGAAAAACAACCCAAGAAGGTGAAAAACAATTCAATTTTCCACCAAAATTATTCCTAGCAATTTCTTATGAAATGCGCTCGTTTGCTCAGAAAACGTGATTGAACGCCGACATCAAATTTCAGGTTCACGCTTACCCACGCTGAAAGTTCTGGAGGAGCCAAAGATTTGATTGGTCATAACTCTGCTGAAAATGATCGGAGAAGGAAAAGGAAAAGTTCATATCGTTCCTGAAGACTCCTACCTTCTCATGCAAATAATATAATATGCGAGTATTTGTGTACCTAAAATGTGTTTTGTCGCACTTCAACGGAGATTTTTGCGGATGATCCGAAAATCATGAATAATTTAGTAAATGTAGAATTATTATGCAAAAGCAGCAATCCATATCTTCTTCAGGTCCCACTTATACCTGCCAAAAAAAAAACTTCTCCTGCCTCATTTTCAATTTAGCCATAAAACCGGCGTTTCCATCAGTAAATGTTGAAAATAATCACTTATTCATATTCTACATATACAGTGACCGCCAAAAAGTATGTACCATATGGGAAAAAAGTTTATTATCAGAGTATTGGAAAAAAGATTCGCTGGTATGGCTGGTATGGCGGCAAATTGAAAAAAATTACTATGAAAGGGCAAAAAGTGGGGTAAAATGGCAAGATATCAAAAAAAGTTATTTTAAAAAGTTGCTTTGAATTGAATTTTATGAACATATACAAAGTTTGAAAAGATAATGAAAGAAAATTGAAAATAGCTATTTTTTTTAATATTTTCCTAGCTGTATGAAAATATCAAATTATTATCTTATGAATAGCTTGATCATACTGAAACCTTTGTATTTCAATCAGAATGACAAAATTTTCTCATTTTCTCCACACCAGTGAGCACTAAATTAAAAAACTTGGATTTTGTCAAAACCCTTGCTGTTACATTGGTTCGTATCTAACAATTATATCAGAATTCCACGACCATTGTGATGACATGACACTCCCGAAACATAATGTTTTCCAGATTATAATCAAGTTTCGATGATAATCGTGCCAGAGCGTTTCACTTCGCATGCAATGTTGAAAACTCTAGCCTCTTTAATTTGACGCAGTACTCTTAAGAAGTGAAACGTTCGTGTACGACTGAAGAAATTGCCGGAATTATGGGTAACTTGAAAACTGAGGCAGGAGTAAAGTTTTTTCTTTGGCATGTATAAGTGAGACTTGCCTCACTAGTCTAAAATCTTTGCATATGGTCCAAAGTAGGTATTGATTCCTGCTTCAGTATAATCATTTCATATCAACTAAAATATCCATGACTTTCGGATCCTTCATAAATATCGTAGAAGGGTTATGTGAAGTGGGATTAAATACATTCGGGGTACTCAAATACTCACATGTTATATTTGCATGAGGAAGTAGAAGTCTTCAGGTACGATATACACTTTCTTTTCCTTCTACTATAATTTTTAGCAAAGTTATGGCAAATCTAATTTTTGGCCCAATGGCAGTGGCGGCTAAACGCGAGCCTGAAATTTGATATCGGAATTCAATCAGGTTTTCTGAGAAAACGAGGGCATTTTGTGAAAAATTACTAAGTATATTTCTTGTGCAGAATTTGATTATCTTTCGTGTTTTTGAAATTGTTTCTTGATAAATCTTATACTTTCCGAAACAACAGCAAAAAAAATTATAATTTTTTTAAATAAAAATTTTTTTGGGTTCCACCCATGATTTTTTGGTAAATTATTTTTTTTCCAACAATACATGATGTCAAGAAGTCAGGTGCAGAGTTTCAAAGTGCTACGATTCTTTCTTCACTTGTGGCTTACATTTGTCTGTGGTTACTGTACTATAAGTACTAACACAAAATTTGAAAAATAAAATTGGTGTGGCCTTCTATCCCTTCTATTCCTTTGTGTACTTTTCAGATTTCTTCATTCAAATCAAAAACATCAGCACACGTGAATCAAAGCGGGCCCGTTCTAATTAATTCATCTGTAATAATAATTTCGGTTCTGTAGGCACGCCTTTGAACACAAACTGTGAGTCGATTTGCTGGTTAGCTATTCCGGGCCTTGTAATTTTCATCGGTTGAGCTATAATGATAATGAATAGGAAAATAACTTAATATCGCCTTGAATAATTTATCGTCGTGAAAAGATCGATTCGACATGGAATTGGACGTAGATATGCAAAGTGGAATTAAATTGACAATATCAGCTTTCAGTTAACGTGTTTCCGATCAGTTATAAAATATCTATCTAATTATGTTATCGCTATCCACGATCTTCAGCAGTTGTACGTGTTAATTTCTTTTTCCTACGAGCGTGCGGAAAAGTAACTTTTCCGCACGATTTTTTGTTTTGAAAGTTGTACTTTTCCGTACGATTTAAAATCGTGCGGAAAAGTTACTTTCCCGCACGATTTTTACTTTTCCGTACGATTTTTACTTTTCCGCGCGATTTTTGTATTATTGAAAATGAGGATATTTAGGACTAACTAAATGATCTATGTAACTATTCTGTCTTATTAGTCATTATGTAGCATTTTTATAAAAACGTGTTTATTATGTTACGATTTCCATTAGTTATTTCCGAATCCACTTCAATTACTTTTATATTCGAATTGCTGAATTTTAACAGTACACCCGGTATGCTCGTTCTCGAACAGTTCGCTTTTTCTAATGCATAAAACTTGGCAGGGAAGAAAAAAAAAACGACTCGACGGTCAGGAACTGCGATCTCGGCTAGCAGATATCTGACACTAGCAATTTTTATATTATTGAATGCTCGCACCGAAAGTGACTTGTGGATACTCACAATTTGATGTAATCGTTCTACGGATTCTTCCACGAGTTCATTTATGAAGACGATCATTTTATGGATTATGGCTTTATGTTGATTTTGATTGTCTTTTTGAGCCTTTTACGGATATAATTTGGGTGATTTGATTCGATTTATTGAACGTCTCTGAAAGCATCGGGAATTCTGCTTTAGAGGTAAGTTTCACATGAATCAGGTGTCAATAATATGCGTTTGCTATCAGGGTGGCCGGATAATAAGTTTATATTTACTTTCAGGCGTTTTTCTTGGTATAAATTCCGCTCTAAAACTGCCCAATCGAATGCTAGAAAATTCCAGTAGATATTCCAAAAGTATATGTATATGAAGCATATGTCGCATTAGAAGACAGCAAACTATAGACAGAAGTATTTTTGAGGAAAAATATAAATAATCATACCAGGAGATGGATAAGTACCACATAGTGGTTTGTTTTTCATTTTCGTGCATGTGACCAGAGTTTTCAAGATATTTGCCGTTAGTCTGGTGACTATTTTCCGTGAAATATTCTTGGAGCTTTTGCTCAGGTGTCACCCAGACATTCTCCGTGTCAAGTGCTTTTACCGTAGTTTAAGATATTCGTCCGTTACCTATACATTTATTTCTAGGTGTTTCTTTTTTTGTTAACACCGTGCTCTCGAGAGTTACGTAGGTCTTAATATACCTCCCCTTACCCCCTCTTACTGTGCCATAGCCCTTCTATGTTCACGTACTATTTTTTTTATAATAAATTTGTTACATAAATAAATGATTTTATTTCATTATCTGAGCATTGCTATTTTTTTGTGGTAATAGGTCATTTTATTTAGTGGTTTTCTTCTTGGCTTCGAATCTTTGATTGGGGTGAGCTTCATCTAAATCACTTGGCGCCCTCCCTAATAACTTTATATTTTGTTTTTATCTTACCCACTCCCGACTCCACTGTTGCAAGTCGGCGCACCCCAATATTTTTGTATTCGCACAAAAAATTACGTAACAATTAAAAACCTTGTTTTTTCATAAATGAGATAGACAAAAATACTCGTAGGAAAAATATTGTACCTAACTCTTCCGGAAAATGTCTTTTCCGCCCTTAACGGCTTGCCCAAACTCCGCTCCGCGTCGTTCGTGCAACTGCCGTCGCGTGCGGAAAAGTACTACTTTTCGCACTTGTTAGGTAAATAACTATTTCCTACGAGCGTTCGGAAAAGTTACTTTTCCGCACGATTTTTACTTTTCCGTACGATTTTTACTTTTCCGTACGATTTTTACTTTTCCGCACGATTTTTGTATTTTTGAAAATGATGATATTTAGGACTAACTAAATGATCTATGTAACTATTCTGTCTTATTAGTCATTTTGTTGCATTATTATAAAAACTTGTTTATTAAAAACCTTGTTTTTTCATAAATGAGATGGACAAAAACACTCGTAGGAAAAATATTGTACCTAACTCTTACGGAAAATGTCTTTTCCGCCCGCGTCGTTCGTGCAACTGCAAATAACTATTTGCTGTTGTTCTACATGTAAGGACAACTCATTTCCTACTGTGGGCATTTATTCATTGATTCATCAATAAATAGCACATCATCTTGATAGAACTGAAAATATATGAAATATGAAAATATCATAAAGAAACGGTATAATCCAGTACGATTGGGTTTTGAGACGAGGATCGATTGTAGCACCACCAAACTGGGTATGCCAGTTGTTGGAACCACATGATAAACACGAAAAAAAATTGTTTACCGAAATCCCAGGGGTGGAACATATTTTTTTTCGTAGATTTTTGCTGTAATCTGAAAAAATATGATTTATGAAATGTCACTTTGATGAAACGAAAGAACACTCTTTTGTCTTATTTCCACTAGATTTTTATTGTTACGACCGGTTTCGGGTTTTATCCCATTATCAAGTATAAAAACGAACTTTACCTATTTATACATATATCCGGGATAACTTTAACTTTAGTTAGTTTTTATACTTGATAATGGGATAAAACCCGAAACCGGTCGTAACAATAAAAATCTAGTGGAAATAAGACAAAAGAGTGTTCTTTCGTTTCATCAAAGTGATCATGAATTTCCACAAAATAAACAAGTCATCAATCACACAAATTTATGAAATGCACACGTTTTCTCAGAAAACGTGATTGAACGCCGACATCAAATTTCAGATTCACGCTTACTGAAGACTCCTACTCGTACAAACTGTTTGGAATGATTTTTTTTTTCTTTCATTAGGTCGACATTCAAAATGTCTAACTAGGACACCAAATTTCATGTATAAAAATTCTTACTACACTACTGGATCCGCGACTTTTTGTATAGTTCATATGTGAACTATGTTGAAATGCGTCAATCAATATAGTAGTTTACCTAACAAGTGCGGAAAGTGATACTTTTCCGCACGCGATTGCAGATCGCTCGTGTTAGGTACATTATTTTTTCTACTAGCGGAAAAAAACACCCAAAAGTTAACATAAAGAACATTTATTATTAAATATATATTAAACTATACAATCATAGTTGGTAAGATTTCTATTTTAACCTTCTGCGACGCAATATTTAAATGTCAGTATAATCCGCAAAAACTAAACAAATCTACTTTTCCGCACTAAATTTTTTTTTATTAGAAATTAGAAAAATATTATTATCTCATTATTTCCTTATTTATGAATGGATTTCGATGAAACTTCTACCAATGATATACCAAGACTTCCTGAATACAATGATGCATTCTGAATTTTGATAAACATTTTGATATTGAATTGGTGGGTTGATTAAATGGCATATTTTTCAAATTTCAAACTTTTTTATTGATTGACGCATTTCAACGTTATTTACGATCCAGTGGTGTAGTCAGGTTTTTTCTAAAAAAATCGCTAGTAACTTTTGAATGTCTGCCTAATGAAAAAATAATAATTCCAATCGGTTGGAAAATGTAGATTTTATAAGGGTGCTCCGGTCTCAAGTGGGTCACACTATATAAGTTTTGATATTACTTATGACCCCAATTTTGAACGTCACTTTGTTGAAATTCACTGGTAACTTCGACAGTTTTTTTTTTTTTTATTAATTTTTCTTTGCTTTTTTCGTTTTTCATGGTGTTCCACAACATCTGTGGCAATTTCAAAAAAAATCACTTAAGTTTTTCCTAAATTATCTTCTTGATCTCAGCAGGACGGAAGATCAAATATAAATATTGATACAATCACCAAAAAAAACCTTTACGTTATTGAATATTCAAAAAAATATTGGGCCAATATTGCGAAGTGTGCAAATATCATTCTCACCAATTTTACTTTTGGATATTTTGTCCTTTTTTTGATAATAGCACCAATACTTGTGTGCTATTCGGGATGAGTCATGACACATCTTTTTAACCTCAAAAAATTCTGCTTTGTCATGACCAGTGATGTCGCCATCACCCAATATTCTCAATGTTTTCTCAATGTTTTCGAAATTAATTTTCATCCATTCTTTCAAATCAAAGCAAGACTAAATATATATACATAACCATAATGTTATAATATAATTATAATAATGAATAGCCCGTTATCAGTAATTTTTGAAAAAGAAAACTAAAAATCCTCAGAGTAATAAAAGACATAGAGATGCCATACCTATACCTACCTATCTATTTCCACCACATTCAAGGACTCCATTACGATATCTATTTTCAAAACGGGTGATAAAAAGAATGTAACAAATCACAGACCTATAACACTTATTAACAACTTCACAAAAATCTTTGAAAAATGCATAAAAAATAGGCTAGTACACTTCTGCAATGAAAATCACATTCTTTCTGAATCCCAGTTTAGTTTTGGAGAAAACAAATCAACCGAAAAAGCGGTATATCAGATAATGAACCAATTGACAATTGCTTCCAAAACCAAGAAAAATGCTTACTGTATTTTTGGGCTTGCCCAAGGCATTCGATACGGTAGATCATGACATTCTTCTCCAGCGTTGGTATAAGAGGCATTGCTCTATCCCATTTCCGTATGTGTTGAATATGAATACGCTTCAACAAATATTGTTATTTTATTACATTTTTACATCATATATATATATATATCTATATATATATATATATATATATATATATATATATATATATATATATATATATTTATCTTTTATACTTTTACGTACAACAAAATTGCTATTAAAACAAATTAATATTCCATTTAATTTGTAATTGTAATATGTGTCCTAAAATAGTGAATTAAATTTAAAATTCCTTTTGTGGATGATTCAAATTTTATTCATATAATATATGGTGTTTTTATTTATATTAAATTCAAATAGTTTATAAGTAATTCTATGGTACTGTATATGATTCAGTTGTATTTTTTTGCGAAACAAGTATAATAACGCTTATCGCCTACTACTACTTTGTTCACTTTATAGTGTTCTTGTAAACCCATTCTTTCTTTGAATAAAGTTATATTATTATTATTATTATTATTATTATTGCATTGGATATTTTTCCCTCACCAGTAACCAGTGGTGTGCCGCAGGGAACGGTATTGGGACCAATACTGTTTGTGTTGTATATCAATAATATTTTTAATATTGCTGATTTCAAGGATAAAATAACATCATTTGCTGACGACACAGCAATTACATTTATTGGAAACACTTGGGACGATTTTCAACTGGCTAAGAGATAACTTACTGAGTGTCAACAATGAATAGGAGATTAATGTTAAAAGTATATGATGCTTTGGCTGAGTTCATAATGCGTTATTATATTATAGTGTGTGGTGGAATATTCAAGTCCTCTTTAAAGAACCTAGAAGTGATTCAAAATACTCTGTTGGAAATTATGTTGGGGACATTATACAGAGTTGCTCTACAATGAAAGTGGTATGTTAGGTGTGAGAAAACTATACATATTCAACTCTATATCATGGACTGTTAGCTCTCCAAATACAAAATATTCAGCATGCTCATAATACTTGGATAAGTGAAGATCTGACTATACATGTGCCAAGATGTAGGCTTACCCAAAATCAAAAACGTATATCGTATTTAGGACCAACACTCTATATTGCATTACCTTTACACTGAAAAGAGAATTGAAGACATTCATAGAAAAATAATTACAAACTAATTGAAAATAAACTCTATAGATGATCCATGATCCACATGCTACATGCATTGTCCTTATCTACATTTCTTTTTAATCATCTTTCTCTTTCTTTCATTTCCTTTATTTTCATCTTTCTACACTTCTCTTCCTTTTTTACTGACCTAAGTTAATTATGCTATTTGCTGTGTTGAGGTTATATGGCTACAACAGGAATACACCTAATTTGTACCTCGTTGCTCAGGACGACTTGTAAACTTTTTTGTTTTGTCTGAATAAATAAAACTACTTTCTTACTCATTTAGACAAATAGCTGTTTTGAAGTGAAGATGAACTATCCTTTTCCATACAATTTGTTGGCGAGGGGGTGACGGGTGGTGAAACGTTATGGACAGTTTGTTTACATATAGAGTAAGTAGGACCATAATACAAACTAAGATGCCTAAAAACCCTAGTGTACCGACTTTTACCTGTAAATCTGTGGGATAAAACGAGAGACATTCGCCAACTTGATTACGAGAAAACAGATGAATCCGTGGGCTGTTTTTCGAATATCCCGCGACACTTGAGTGCACCGCCACCGTCGGTTTTCTTGTTAGGGTTAATTTTCATGAACAATATAATTATTGGAATATACGAAATCACTGTCCCCAATCAGATCTATTTGTTATATTTTCGACATGATTTATTATTTTTTTTGCTGAAATATAATTAACTCAAATTACTCTCGCGCTGATATTTGTGCATTTGTGCCCGAGTTTTCACTATAAATTTTTTTAAAGAAATAAAGAATAATTTTGTGGCTTTGAGTTTAATTGCATTTGGGATTTGATATTTATGATGGGGTAAAGTGTTATATTGTTCTTCCACTTTTAAAAAACCGTTCAATATGACATTTAATTATGAAAATATTTCTATTGTGCAATTTTGTTCGACAGAAAGGTGTATTTTTTCCCCATTTCAAAATAAAAGGAATGCATGGAAAATAACCAAAACTTTAACAAGCTTACTGAAGACGAAACATTGATAGATTTCAGTGGGAATGGAGAAAATTTTATATTTTTTACTCTATAGCAGACTTTCGCTACTTATGGAAGATTTCAAGAAACGGTAAGATATAAAAACGCATCCAGAGTCGATTGAATTGATTAGAAAACATTTTTGTCATAAAATATTGTCAACATTTTGAAATAAAATGCCTGTTTCAAAGTATATTCAGATTCTAAGTGGTGAGTACTCAATTTCTGTACTGAAATAAATGAGTTACCCACTCTGTTCATCTTTCTGGATTGTCGGCACGAAATCGGAACATGATCTAATTATTACACACCAATAATATAAGAAAATTGCACTTTTTTTTTTATTACACCCCAACTATTGACTTTCAAATGGTTTTAAGATTTTTTTTGGAAAAAATTACACAATTTTAGTAGTGTTATTTTTTCAATAAATTTTTTGATCTTCCATTTCGAGTATGACTATTACTTTCGTATGGTAATAAAAAAGTTTAATAAAATTCCTTAAAATTCAATTAGCAATCACAATCACCATTTCCTTGGAATGTTGACAGTGTTGTCTTCAATCGGCACACCAGGGTTTTTAGACATCTTAATACAAACGAAGAATGACAACCTGATCCGAATGACAAGAGCGGGCATACACGAAACTAGCCAATTGAATACAGACTTAACATGTATAAGGCCCTCACTTGTAAACAAACAAAGTTATGTTGCCTTCAAGACCAGGATGCGAAAGACCTCTCTATGTCTTTTTTACTCTGAGTAAAAATCACACTGAAAATAGATGCATCGGAATGAAGTGGTCAGAAACGAACAATTTATTTAAGTTACTGTCACAAATGTCATTGTTCTACATAACAATAACAATGAATAATTAGGCATATGATGAATCAAAGCCATTGGGGCACATATGGCATGGATATTTAATAGCTGGGAATGAATAATAACCTTACCTAGTATTGTAGCAATAATGCATATATATTTAAATTTTGATTTATCTAGTTTTTTCCAATGTCCCTACTATATTTCCATTTGAAATCTGATACGTATGCACAGTGTGGTAGGAAATTGAATCTATTTGTGATCAACATAAATTACAAATTGTTATTTGTTCGAATAGGAATTTGTACATATAAATTTATATTTAGATATATTTAAAAATACAATGATGATATAAATAATACCATGATGTATATGATGTGCCAGTCAGTTGCGAGGAATTTAGGATTGTGCTTTCACATACTCAGTAGTAATACTATAAGTACTTCAAAATTAATTCAAAATAATCAGGTTATACATCGATAACTTAATGCATAATTATAAAGAGTGTCAGTTTGACAGTTTAAATAATCTGACCGCGAAGCGGGAGGATTAGAAATTAAATTAAATTAAATTAAATTAAACAGAGAACGACAAAAAGAAAACTCAAAAACTCAAAGAAAACCAAAGCAAATTCTTAGGAAAATATCACAGGTGACTCGTTCTATATACTGTTGAAATAACTCTTGAATCAGAAGAAGAAGGTGAGAACTGGGGTGAACAGTCTTTAGATAGTGAGGACCACACTTCTAACAAAGACAATTCAAAAGAAGAAAATTTTGTTATTGTTATATACGATGGCAAATACTATCCAGGACAGGTAAATCAAATTATTAATCTTGGTAAAACTGATGGAAGAGTGGTTTAGATTATTATAAGTGGCCAGAAAAAGAGGATATTTCATGTATGCAGTTGTTGAAGTGCTTTGCAAAATTAATTAATACAAGATCAAGTTGTTTTGTTCGTGCCATGGCATTGTATTCATTTCAAATAAAGGCTTTTTTTCATTTTATATCCATTTCTTTTGTATTCTATTGAATAAATTAAATTAAATTAAATAAAAATCAGACAAAATTAAAAAACAATTTACATTTCAAATTTCTTAAATTTAAGAGTATTCTGTTCACTACAAATTAAGTCATTCCTGAGACAAATTGCCTGAATGTTTTACGTTTCATTTTTATATAGGGGAAACCGAATTTATCTGACCCTTAGGGTGTCAGGTACTGGTACATTAACGTTACATAATGTCAAAACTAAAATGAATTTAAGATTTAGATGAATTTTAAATTAAGAATATGACGGTGTTCAGGCAGCATCAATTTAACGAAATTAAGAAAGTACTAGACATGCTCATATCGTTCCAACTGTCAATTTTTGAAACGTCTTAGAGTATTCTTTGATCAGAAGACAAAAGGTGACCCCTAACCTAAGATTATCGTGTTTTATTGTTTTTTGTTATATCTATTCTGGTCTGGTGTTTACAGTACATCATGAAAACTATCACCAAGAGCAGTAAGTATGGTTTAGTACTGAGTACATTATTGCTTCTGCGGGATCCTCTGGTGTTGTGAGGAATAAAAATATAGAAAATATGGCGTCAAACCTATGCTGAAATTGCGAACATGACATAACTTCTTTCGTCTTTGAAAGCAATCAGCTGTGAGTAAAGAGACTACGCATGCGCCGTTTCTAATTTATGGAAGAAATTAAGTTATTAGTTGAAAGTTGGCTATCTTTCTTAGTTTTAATGTTAATTTTAATTGCTTAATTTCTTGCGTGAACACCTTCATTTCATTACATTGTTTTATATTCTTAATTTTAGTTTTAAATTCATTTAAGTTTAGATTTATACTTGCTTGAATCCACCTTTTACATTTGTGGTTACTGTACTACTATTTTACATACAAATTTTCAAACTAACAAATGAAAAACTACTCGTTCAGCTTGCAGACGTATAGTTCAGTCGACAGGTTGAAAAAAGTGTGGTTAGGTGGAAAAAGGTCGGAAGTTAATGAAACTTGAGGAGGTTCTTCAGGGATGGTTAATCAACATTTTCTCAAGTTTTGGATCTCGAGGACCCTGTGCGAAAAAAGTAGGGGGGGAAAACTGCAAAATTTTTGACCTCTCTCCGGTTTTTCCTCGATTACTTTTTTCTCTTACGTCCTACGGAAAAAACCTATCCATACTTTTTTGTAGAACGTAAAACTTTTCACAATTTTTACTAGAAAAACATGTTTTTATGTGGATTTGCTACCTTATGGCACGTCAAAGAAAAGGTCATGTTTCAAAATTTGCAAAGAAATGACAAAAAATGCAAAATTACAGCTTATTTCATCTGTTATACCCGAATTATGATAAAATGTTGTAGTAATTATGGTTCTTAGTTGTAGTCACCAACTTTGGACACCCCACTTTTTCTTCCCCCACCCAACCCCAATTCTCAAAAGCTAACTTTCTGATGAAAGCCAACCATACCTATTCACATCATTTTTGTATTGATATCAGCTACTTTTCGGATCGATATCCCCCCGTTCCCCTACATAATTATCCCAGGACAGGAAGAAAAAAAGACGTAGTCCTTTCGTGAAAAAAATTAATGTAATTAACAATATTAAGTTATTCTCAAGGCATATATTATATTAAGGAATAAATATATTATAGCTAATCGTAGTGGGTAAGTACTCATTTGTACTCATTACATTTCCTGCCGAGATTTCTTAGCCGCTGGTTCTGCTCGTAACAGCTCGTCGTCCTCCTGAGCGATAAGGCTGTCAATGATGTCGCTGTCGTCGTTTTCGTCCAATATTTCTGGTGAGTCTTCCTCGATCAAATCAGTTGCGGGGGCGTTTTCGTAGGAGTGGCCTGTGCAGTGCTTGCACATTGCTGAGCATCGGAGACCTGCTTTCTTGCAGCTGCAAGCTCCGCTGCTATAGCCTTTGCTGCACTTACAGGAAACAATATGGAGGATGTCATCCGGCGCAGCATTCCTGGTTGTGGGGATTGGTAGTACCCCTCGTGTGGTTAGGCTCCAGCCCCATACTGATGGGAGGAGATCATTGCCCAACCATGCCTGTACTTGTTGATAAGTGCGGAGGGAGTGGTACTTGGCAGCGTCCCTTATTGGCGGTAGGCGGGCTAGTTGTAATTTAGCCTTCGTCACTGATCGTGTGAATAATTAGTACCTTAGGTCGTCGAGATTGTCTCTGTCAATGTTGCCTCCATAAACTGCTACCAGGAACTTTTCTCCAGCGTCGCTGATCTGCTGAGGAGTAGCGTTTGGTGTGATAAACGGGGCAGAGAGGGAGATATTCTTCATGTAGGTAATGCAAATTTTCTTCTTCCCCAATCCAAACGGTGCTGAAGTGATATCACAACCACTCACTGCGTGAAGGAAAAGTATGTCCTTGGGAGGAAAGGAACAGGAACTTGGCGAGTAGAGGACACTGGGACCACTGCCTCTTCTACTTTTTTGAAGGTAGATGTTTTTTGTGGACGTAGCTAATGCTGTCAACAGAATAAGTATGTCCACATCTTCAGCAGTAATTATGACGCTGTCGAATTCGCTGGCCTTGGATATGGCTGTGTTGACGATCATCACGTCGGCGTCCTCATATGCCTGCTTCACTTCTATGCTAGCATCCGTCATTCGTGTCATCAACATCGAAATGAATGCGCTCTTATTATGATCGTTTGCCAAGAACTTTTCCTGTGCTATGGTCACCATAAAATAAATAAAACACTTTATTGTCCAAACAGGAGTACACCCAATTACAGGACAGCTTAAAACTATTGTTAGGTATGTGTGTTACAGTTTGAATATTTTGTTAAGGTATTGACTTTAACTGTGATTTAAATTGGTTTAGTGTGCTAAGGAATGGGTCAATTTTTTTACAAAGTGTGTTGAAATTAATACACATTGAATTTATTGGTGAGTTTGCCATGATATTTGTTCGCGGGACTGAGATGTAAAATGTTTGTTCGAATCTGCTGTTAATTCTTGGTACATATAAGTTCAGTTGTGCAATTAGATCTGGACAGTCTACGAGGTTATGGATGAGTTTATACATGAAAATACAAGAATAGTTAATTCTGCGTTCTCTGAGGGAAAGCATTCCAAAACGTTCTAAAAGGATGTTATTATCTATGCCTCGGGGGGGATATTGTCCATCCATTTTCCATACCATGTACTTCATGAGGTTTCTTTGAACCGATTCAATTTGTTCAATATATATATTATAGCTTGGGGACCATATTAGTGAGCAATATTCGATTCTGGATCTGACATAGGCATTGAATAGGGTCTCATAACATTTTATATTTGAAAAATCTTTGCAATTCCGAAAGATGAATCCTAGCATTTTTTTGGCTGCTGAGATAGTTTTTGTTATGTGAACTGAAAAGTTCAATTTGTCATTGAAATGATAGATGAGGAGAACACGACTTTGGTTGCTGATTGTAATGCAGAACGGCGAGCTCGTTCTGCGGCTTTGGTGCTTTGATAGCCTGCGTTAGTGGGGTATCCATCAAATACAACAATCACATTGCTCCCAAAGTGTCTCTGCACGTAGATGATGTATGTAGAGCAAAGCATCTCGAATGTGGTTGTGGGAGTTTTGTTCCACAGCACTTTATGTAACAGGTATCCTCCATCAATCACGTTTCATTTCCTGTTGCCAAAGTTGACTTCGTCTATGGGAGTGAAGAGTGGGTACATTGCAGACTTCGTTCCCTTGCGCATTCCCTCCTCACTAATGAGTGACATAGGGAAGGGTCCACAGGAGCAGTGTTCTATTCTAACATCTATTGTTTTCCAGCTTTTTACTGCTGTAGCTGATCACACACTCCCCTCGGCCCGACACTCTCTTGTCCTTGGGAGGAACGACTTGACACCTGGTGGGCAAGCAGGGGTGGGGGTTATCTAAAGTTGATGATTTCAAGTAGGAATTATAATAGCAACTACATTTTATCATAATTCTTGTATAACAGAAGAAAAAGGGTGGAATTCTGCATTTTGTGGCGAAATTTGAAAATTACCTATTCTTCGAAGCGCCATATCTCGGTAAAAAATTCAAACACAAACATGTTTGAGGCAATAAATTCGTAGGGAATTTGACGATCTACAAAAAAGTAAAATAACGTTTTTGCTGTAGAACGTAAGGCAAAAAAGTTACTGAGGAAAAACCACATTAAGGTCGAAAAATTTGCAGTTTCTCCCCCCCCCCCCCCTACTTTTTTAGCACAGGGTCTTCGAGGTCCAAGACTTGAGAAAATGATAATCAACCATCCTTGAACAACATCTTGAAGTTTCATTAACTTCCGACCTTTTTCTATCTGAAACTAAAGACGAGTTTATACAGCAATTAATATAAAATAATGAATAAGATAAGATAATTTAAGGAATAAGGCAAGGCATAAAAACCACAGTTTATACGGATCACTAAATAAAATAATGATTAAAAAATCAACCAATCCAATCACGGCTTTGGTGACAATGACGTTTTATGTTCTGTGTAAATTGTGTCAAATTGAGCTGTCATCTGTCAATATATTTTCTGCTTCTGCCCGTTTATTTATCTCATACCTATATAAAAATAAAATTATCCGAAAAAAGTTCTCTAGACAATAATAAAAGAAAATTCGTATCTGACATCTGTGAAAAAATTCAAATCCTTTGCTTCCAATGTGGCGCATTAATAGTTGAATGACAGAAATGACGGAGACAGAATTGATTTGGGTCATGCGCATTATCATTTTCCACATAAAATAAAATAAAAAAGATGAAAGTTGGTCATCTTTCAATTTATTCTTATTCTTATGCTTAACTTATTTCCTGTATAAACGGTTCCATGGAAATGCCCATGTTGAACTTTCTTATTTTATTTTATTTTTAGTTCTTATTTTGTTTTATTTGCTGTATAAACTCTACTTATCTGTCGACTGAACTAGTACGTCTATCTGTCAATCAGTTGTGAGAAGTCAAATAATACGGCGCTTCTTCAATGAACATCGAACAACCATTACTCATAACCCTGAATGATGAATGTCTCTTTCCATGACACTCATTGACAAAATTATGGAAGCGTGGTTCTACCTTTTGTTGTCACTCGTCGTGTAAATATTTAATTTACTAATGGCCTCTACCGGGGTTCTGCAATCCACTACGTGATTTGAAATCCACATCACTCGAAAAGGTATGTATGACAATTTTCCATTTCCTGTATTGTGACACTTATAATTCGAAAAACAATGTCGACTATACACCGATTGGAAATTTTCACTAATGAAATTAAATTCTGTGGTTCACCAGTATCGTGAAAATACGTCCACATTTATGGGATCTCGAATTTTGAATACTCGATGCTGGCGAACCCCCATTGTGGTTTATAATTATAATGTTGATTAGGTTTGGTGTCTGTAAATAATATTAAAGGGAAAGTTTAGCGACAATTCAGACATGAGAATGGAAAATGGCCGGGTTTCGAATCAGGGACCGGTGGTGTAGATGTTAGCGCGCTCGACTAGAGATTGGGAAGCGCGGGTTCGATCCCTGGCTGGTCCACATTTTTATTTTAGTTTTTCAACTTTTCATTTTCATGTCTGAATTGCCGCTAAATTTCCTATTTCATATTATTTACAGACACCAAACCTAACCAACTTTACAACACAACAAGGTGAAAGACAATTCAACTCTCCACTAAAATCATTCCCAGTAATTTCTTATGAAATGCGCTCATTTTCTCAGAAAACGTGAATGAACGCCGACAGCAACTTTCCGGTTCACAGTTATCCGCCGCTGAAAATTCTGGCGGAGCCGAATATTTGATTGGTCATAACTCTGCTAAAAATGATCGGAGAAGGAAAAGGAAAATATCATATCATTTCTGAAGACTCCTACCTTCTCATGCAAACATAATATGCGATTATTTGTGTACCTAAAATGTGTTTGGCACACTTCACGGAAATGTTTGCGGATGATCCGAAAATCATGAATAATTCATTAAATATGGAATTATACTGAGCAGCAACTCATACCCTCTTTGAAATATATGCAACAATTTTAAATAGTGTGACAGGTCCTACTTATACATGCCAAAATAAAATCTTTGTTTTACTCTTGCCTCATTTTCAACTCACCTATAAAACCGGCATTCTCTTGAAAATAATCGCTTATTCATACCCTGCATATATGTTTAATAACACTATTAGTGAAGTGCAAGCTTGAAATCACATAATTCATTTTTTATGTAGGATAAGTATGAGCGATTATTTTCAACATTTAGTGAAGAAATTACCGGGATTATGGGTGAATTGAAAACTGAGGCAGGAGTAAAACCCAGTTTTTTCTTTGGCATGTCTAAGTGAGACGTGTCTCACTAGTCTAAAATCGTTGCATATGGTCCAAAGAGAGTACATAGTCGGTGGCAGGGAGAGTTTTCGTAGCCGATGAAACGCGACGGGATCACCCAAGTTATTCTAATACAGGTGTAACCTAAGTTCGTTAAAATATTCAAGTGTCGTATTCCTGAGACAATTTTAAGGAAAAAGTTTTAATAAACTTATGCCGGAAATGCTTCGTTTCGGACATACAGGGCGTTGAAATTGATTTTTTTTGTACGCTTTTTAAAAATAACTCTTGCAAAAATTAAATTATTTGCACGAAATTTGGTACCCGGGGTTTTTTTGACGTGGGAAATCATAATTTCGTATTATTTTTCATGTAACATCTAGAGGGCGCTTCGTACGCTGTCATTATTTATTTCAAATTGCCCTAACATTTTTGACAGTAAACATTTGGTACTCTTCATGGAAAAATCTTATTCCCACACCTTTTCCAATTAAAAAAGGTATACTTCCTCAACAACGCTGGAGGTGATCTTTTTCGAGATATTTACAATTTTCTATATCAATGCATGTTACTTAGCTCCTAGGGCGCTAAGTGAAGTTACTTAGAAAAATTTCAACAATCTGTATCTCGAAAACGAATCATTTTCCGATAAACATTTTATAGGAAAAAAGTTGTTTATTTTGACGAGATCTACCACATACTTAGTTTTTGGAATGTTCTCAGCAACTTCACTTAGCGCCCTAGGAGCTAAGAAACATGCATCAATATAGAAAATTACAAATATCTCGATGATCACATCCAGCATCCAGCACATCCAGCATTGTTGAGAAAGTGTACCTTTTTTACTTGGAAAATGTGTGGGAATGAGGTTTTTCATGAAAAGTACCAAAAGTTTACTAATTTGAAACGAATAATGACAGCGTACGCAGCGCCCTCTGGATGTTACATGAAAATTGATGCGAAATTATGATTTCCCACGCAAAAAAAACCCCGGATACCAAATTTCGTGCAAATAACTTATTTCTTGCAAAAGTTGTTTTCAAAAAGCGAAAAAAAAAATTCAATTTCAACACCCGTATGTCCGAAACGAAGCATTTCCGGACACAAGTTTATATAGACTTTTTTTCTTAAAATTGTCTCAGGAATACGTCACTCGAATATTTTAACGTACTTATGTTACACCCTGTATATTTTGACCCGCTAAATCCGAATTTCGAGGGTGATAAACCATGAAAGCATAAGGAAATTTTTATGGACGATTTTCCGAGGGAAATTGATTGATTTTTCCAAAAACAAATGATGTCATAATATTTTGCATAAAATTCTCTACAAAAAAGGTAAATACAAATTTTTCTTGAAAATGCACCGTTTTCCAGTAAAACGTTCTCGAAATTCGAAAAAATGCGATTTTGTCAATTTTCAGTGCTCTCTCATTCAGTCACATAATGATATTTTCAGGATCACCTTTTCCCAAATTATTCATAGATGTCTGGACTATGAACAACAGAAGAGACATTTTTGAAAACTTCATTCGTGTGGATTTTCCGGCCCTGAATTTCCCGATACTTTTACCTTGCATGGAACCGGCATTTTTTTATTCGCGAAGCTCGCGAAGCTCACGCAGTGGACGAATTCCTTATAGAGTCGATCAAAACAGGTTCAGCACATATTTTTTCATGATAACAAAGCATTTCAGTAGCGGAAAAACGGAAAATTTTACCTAAAAGTAAAAGAATTTTCCGCAGAAAATCAAAAAATCCATTTTTTCCAAAACACATGACTCTTTAATATACTTCATAAAATTTTCTACAAAAAGGGCCTCTTCAAATTTTTCTTTAAAATGTAGGTACCGTTTTCGAGTAAAATGTGCTCGAAATTCGAAAAAATGCGATTTTCTCAATTTTCTGTGCTCTCTCATTCAGTCACATAATGCTATTTTCACACGAATCCACACGAATGATTTTTTTAAGAATGTATCTTTTGTTATTCATAGTCGAGACATGCATGAATAATTTGGTACAAGTGATCCTGAAAATATCATTATGTGACTGAATGAGAGGGCACAGAAAATTGGAAAAATCGCATTTTTTCGAATTTCGAGCACATTTTACTCGAAAACGGTGCATTTTAAAGAAAAATTTGTTGACACCTTTTTTGTAGAGATTTTATGTAGTATATTGAAGCGATTTTTTTTTTGGAAAACATGGATTTTTTTATTTTCCTCGGAAAAATCTTTTTTCCTACGAGTTACTTTTCCTCACGATTTTTTGTTTTGAAAGTTGTACTTTTCCGTATGATTTCAAATCATGCGGAAAAGTTACTTTTCCGAACGATTTTTACTTTTCCGTACGATTTCTACTTTTCCGCACGATTTTTGTATTGTTGAAAATTACCATATTTAGAACTAAATAAATGATCTATGTACCTATTCTGTCTTATTAGTCATTTTGTAGAATTATTATAAAAGCTTGTTTATCAAAAACCTTGTTTTTTCATAAATAAGATGAAGAAAAATACTCGTAGGAAAAATATTGTACCTAACTCTTACAGAAAATGTTTTTTCCGCCCTTAACGCGTGCGGAAAAGTACTACTTTCCGCACTTGTTACGTAAATAACTATTTCGGAAACTGTCCGGGAAGTAGCTACTTCCCGGAAGATTTTTCTTTGAGAAAGTATCACTTCCCGGACTAGTCCAGGAAGTACGTACTTTCCGGACTAGTCCGGGAAATGCTCGAATTTCAATATAAATATTTATATAAATAAGAATTAGAATGTTTCTGTTCGCATTCAGATATTTAATACAAATAAGAATTAAAATGTTCGAAATTTTCTTCTACAAAGAAATATAAAAAATAAATGTGTCTCAATTTGTTATTCTAAACGGTTGCCGAAAAAATTGTGTACGCAACACGTCCGGAAACAGTTTTCCGGACTTGTTACGTAAATTACTATTTCAGCCCTGCCGGAAATTGCAGTGGCGGATTAAGGCGAGCCTGAAATTTTATATCGGAATTCAATCGAGAGCATTTTGTGAGAAATTATATTTCTTGTGGAGAATTGAATTATCTTTCGCCTTGTTGAAATTGTTTCTTGATAAGTCTTATACTTTCCGAAACAACAGCAAAAAGAATATGATTTTTTCAAATACATTTTTTTCTGGGTTCCACCCCTGATATTTTGGTCAACATGTTTTTTTAACAATACATGATGTAAGTCATGTGCCGAGTTTCAAAGTGCTACGATTAATTCTTCAGTTGTGGCTTACATTTGTCTGTGGTTACTGTACTAACATAGAAATATGGGATTAAGGCTGAATTTTCAACTGGAAATCAGTGGTTATCATCATTGATTATTGTGAAGGGTATATAAATTGAATTGTCACTTGAGAAAGCTACCGTCTTAGCGAAACATGTGCTGTTGAAGGAAAGTCCGAATCATGTCCTGTTTATACAATTACTGTGAATCTTCATCAAGTAACAGTCGAGTCAATTAAATTCTTGAAGGAGGTTGCGCTAACTGTTTGCTGCCTTTGTGAATAATCTGTGAAGATACTAGCACAGAATCCATAAAATTCTGATATCACGCGATTGTCATTTCCCATTCGAGTGCACACCCATTTCCCAGTTCTCGCTTCTCCTCTCCAGATTAGCAGTCCATTGTGGTTAACGTAGGACAATCCTTCGCTATTTATGCGATACGGTGCATGATTGGACACCAAACACTGTCAATGTGCATATCGTAACCCATAATGAAACGCCATTCCAATGACCAGCATTGGGACGTATTGATTGCAATTAGCGTGTGATTGATTGAGTTAATGAACGGCACTGACATTGCACGATTTGTTTTGTCTTTTTCACTATAGTTCTTGTGAAGTGACCCCATTGGAGCAAATTGGAAATAACATGGAGCGGACGTGAATGCCCAGTGTTTACTTTGGAAAAGTTTGAGGTGAAATAATTAGATGGAACTGTGGTAGAAGTCCATTGTGTCTCGAAGTGGAGTGGTATATATTTACATATAACAACCAAATGTTATGTAATGGCAGAACGATCAAAACTATCGATCAGTTCAACAATTTCATAGTAGTACATGTTTCGAACCTGTATAGGTTAATCATCAGCTGGATGGAAAAAAAATATGTGTAGTTTTTTTCCACAATTGTTTGAAAACTTTAAACAAAGTGGTTACAGAAACAATTTTATGTAGAAATTTCGCACACTATTGTTTATCCTAATTTATTGTAATAATATACCCACCTTGAGTATAGATTGAAAGTTTAATTTTGTGGAGGAAATTCGATTCTTGACATGATTTATTGGGTTTGTAGCCTTCCACAATCTGAAAATGAAAAAATGTTGATCCAAGGAAAGACTGTATCTGCCTCCGTTATCAAAACTTGCTGAAAAAATGCCTAAAACTGTTTTGAATTGGTTTGGAAATAACTAGATCTTTCTATGACGAAGTTAAATGGAATCTGCCATACATTCTCTTGGGTGACATGTGCTATTTTGATACATAGGGTGTTCGGTATCAATCAATCACCATTTTATCAGTTCTCATTTCATCTCTGAACCAGGTGCGCTCCATTTCGATGGAATTTGTTGAGAAGCAGTTGTTTGGTAAAAGAATGGAGGCAGTTTCCTTCAACTCACTCTTTACTTGATTTGATTATCTCATTAAAATTTTGGTACCATCCATTCCATCATATGATCGCCATCAGATTTAGAATATGTTCGGATATTTTCGAACCTGTTATTTTTCGATTTCTAATGTAACTTTTATGTTCTACCTGGCGCACAATCTATGGTCTTGATGTTTCACCCATATAACTTTTACCACACGAACAAGGTATGTTGTAAACACTGATAATGACTTCGAAAAAAATTTGCTCATGAGCAATGCCGTATTTGGAGAAACCATGGAAAATGTAGGGAAGATATTTGACGATTCTTGTTTTCTAACCGAGTGGTCCGGAATTTCGTTATATCTCCAAACTGAGTATGAAAAGCTAAAATAAAGTACGTGACATCGATAATCTGATGGAACGTTCATCTTTTGTTGGTTATATCGAATCCTTAATTGCCAATGATGGATGAAACCTTTAGGTATTTCGATCAGATTGGAACTTAAGGTTTAAAAATTTTTTTTCAGGTTTTAACTATCTATGCATCCACAAGCGATTCAAACAAGAAAAAATATGTCAAAAATTCAAGATATATCAGAATAAAATGAACAATAATTATTTAGATAGTCATATTTTTAGATAATTTCAGTCATCGAGAGTGTCTTATTGAAAAAACTTTTTTTTTCAACAAAGGGCAGTCTCCAGTATTGGCTGTTATGGCAATGCCATACTCGTTACCACGCCCCCACTGTCCTGATAAAAATATTTTACTTTGGTACAGGGAGCACTTGCAATAGAGTATCTGATTGATATAACTCGAAAAACGTGCATTTAAAGCTTTCTGTATTTGATAATAATAACAAATAGATTGGTCATTCCTATACACTAGGTATATTCGTCGGCAAGTATTCAACAGAAGTCAACTACTGCCCCTACAACCGTTGAATTTGTATGTTAGAAACTCGGAAAAACTTCCAGAACTACTCACTTTGCAATATAGCCCGTCAGCAACAACTTCAAAACTAGTCTGCAGGTTATCTACCTGTCAGATTCAAAACAAAATTCTGCTAGTTCGTTAGGAGGAGCATTTGGAATAGTGCCTGTCCTTTGTGATGAGGAGCATTGCACGAGTATTCGTTCAATATAAATCAATATCAGTCATAGCAATAGTCAGGGGAGCAGTTGTGTAATATAGCCCAATATCCTTCATAATATTGGTCAGGAGAAGAGAGAGAGAAATTTCTACCATAACAGCCTACATTGTGGGCAAATGGGAGTAAAAAGCGTTAAACCTTGGTCGGTAAAAATTATCGATTTTTCAAAGGAATCTTTTCCAGGTTTTTATCCCCAATCTCAGTTCAATTTACTTCTATTATTTATCTTAGAGTCAACTCTTACTTTCAAGAATTTCATATGTTTTTTAATAAACTTTTTAAATGACCCTTCCAACTATCAAGTTCTTCTTGATATAATATAGATGTCACGTCTATATTCTAATCAAAAAATTTGTTAATCAAATAAAACAAAGCAATCGATACTATCTACTACTATACTTTCGTCAACTATCGTCAAATTCGATTTGCATTATTTTTTATTGTCTTCTTCAGATTCCTTGGCATCTTATTCGGTGACGAAATTCGATTATTTGCTCTTGAATCAAAATTTTCAAAATTCTCGTTATTCAGCACCAAATTTCAAAAATTTCCTACGATAATGAAATATCAAGGCAAATACATTTTGATAATGATAACGATAAAGACTCCAACTGTTATCACGGCATAATTTTCTACAATCGACCGTTTTTAATACGTCGATTGGACATGAATATGAGAAATGTTCGAATAGCGTGCTAAGGCCAATATTAATAGTGATTAGTCGATTAAAATGATGAATACCGTCAATACAGCACTCATTCTGGAACAGTAATTCAATTACTATATCAGCATTATTCAATAGATTTTTACCGTAATTTCCTGTGGATCATCTTATTCTTTACAGTGCATTAATACTTATTTAAGGAACAAGGAATGTCAAGACGTGTTATCAGTCGAGGTGAGCGAGTACGAGCCGAGGCAAAATCGAGGCTTGTCGCTTGCCGAGGATGTTAACAGTCGATACATTCCGTGTTACTTATTATGTTTTTTCCGCTGCTTGTTGACATTTCTCAAAATTTGCCTGAATTGAAATTTGTTTTCTTACCTTCTTTCATGATTTTCGTTCCGCTATTTCATTCTAAGTTGCTTGTGCGCGTAACTAAGTTACCGAATAAACAGAAAACAATAATATTCAAAAAGTCTCATAACCTAAAAATTGGTATAAATGAAGCTGAAGGTATTACTTGTCAAAGTCAAAGTCAAAGTCATTATTACCCTAGGCATGTACACTATTTACATTCCGTTGTCAAGATGAATTATTAAACGAATGATATAGGCCATTTACATGTTCTGTTGTTAAGCATGTATGGACTATTTACAGTGTCGGCAGTGGGAAATAGTTATTTATGATACAAGTGTTAAAAGCGGCATTTCATTTTGTGAGTCGGGAATATTGCAATCTTACAAACAAAATAAAATCACTTTTATTAACAAATGAGTCATACAAATTTTTTTGTACAATATTTACTGCTAGTAAGAAAAAAACAAAAAATTATAAGATCCATAAGGATTCGAACACACGATATTTGGTTTACAAGACAATCTCAACTATAATAAACCCCAACGCAATTTATTTATGAATGTCAGAGATCTATATAACTGAGTATCCATCATCTCATCTGTCATTTTACTTTTAACACTAGTGTTAAAAGTGTTTTTAAAACTAGTGGTAAAGGGATTTTGTGAAAACGTAAGTATTAAATTCATATGTCAATTAATTAAAAACGTCATTTTTAACGACAGTTGTACAAAAATAATTTTTTGTACAACTGACATTAAAAATGACGTTTTTAATTCATTGACACATGAACTAAAAACTGACGTTTTCACAAAATCACTTTTAACACTAGTGTTAAAAGTACTTTTAACACTAGTGTTAAAAGTAAAATGACAGATGAGATGATGGATACTCAGTAATATAGATCTCTCTAATAGAAACACTTCAATCAGATATTATAATCAGAACACCTACTCAAGAGGAATCGTTTATAAAAGTTCACACATGTATTTGGTCGTTTGCGCAATTGATAATACTAATTCCTTTTGAAGTTACAAACGAAGTAGTATTTAGTCCAACTGTAGAATGTCCTTCATCACTGACAAATAATGACATTCATAAATAAAGTGCGTTGGGGTTTATTATATTTGAAGTATCTGTCAGTCAGCCTTGTAATCCAAAGATCGTGTGTTCGAATCCTTATGGATCTTATTTTTTTTTTTGTTTTTTTCTTACTAGCAGTAACTGTTGAACAAAAAATTTTGTATGATACATTTGTTAAAAGTGATTTTATTTTGCTCGTGGGGTTGCTCCACTCGCTAACGCTCGTTTCGCAATATTCCCCACTCACAAAATAAAATGCCACTTTTAACACTTGTATCATAAATAACTAATTTATTATACAATGAAAAAAAGTATTAGATTTTAGATCGAGGTTGTGTTGTCTCCCGACGCGAAACGGAGGGAGACAAAAAAACGAGACCTAAAATCTAATATTTTTCCCGTGTATAATACACTTTTTTTTTGTGGGATTTTATCAAATATCTACTTTTACCTATGTGTACATATAACCGGGAAAAAAGTACCGGAAAAAAGTAATCACTTTTTTCCCGGTTCTCTGGAAAAAAATGAATTTCATAAAAAGTTATATTTTATTACCTGACAACAGACATAAAATGTCAAACTTTTTTATATACCAGTCATTCAAAGTGACATTTTTAATGGCTGTCAAGATTGTTGAAAGATGAGCTCACGGAGAGGCATGTTAATAGTTATTTGTACCGTCGTGCTCAAAAAATCACGCGTGTTTGAAAGACCTTTTTATCCACTCATATTTTAATATACTATTTTGCTCATTGACAAACTTTATCAAATGACAATATATGATATTGAGGAGAAGAATTCTTACATAATTATTAAAATTTCTGCTGAGATTTTTCACTGCGTGGAAAATGTACAGTTCAAGTAGTCGAGTCCAATTGCATCATTTCTTGGATCACCTAATCCTGCAAAATATACTGGTCATTGCCGCTTGATGAGGTCCTATGCGTCGCTCTTAGAATGCTCAGGAGCTGATATTTTTGAACTTGAACTTATTATAAAATTGAACTTATGAAACTTTGTAGTACAAGTGTAGCGAGTACTACAATATTTCATATACCTACTAGTGGGTAATGGATCATTTCATACAAATTGTACACTATACTTTTTCTACGACCATCTGAATCATAAACAAATCTGTAATATTTTTAATAACACTTTTTGTCATAAACTTTCCTGTCGTCATGATTCCTATAATATATACAACCTAAAAAAGGAATTGAAGATACAATATTGAAAATAATAATAAAAATCGAACACTAATCGATTTCAAAGAAAAAAATGTGGTATATGTAGGATTTGAACCCTCACCCACACTATCCAAAACCTGAACGTCCCGTTAAAAAAACTTGAAAAGATTACTTAAGGTCTTTCTTAAAATGAAACAATATTTCAGATTAAAATTAAATTCAAATACATTGGGTAACCTGTGACCTACATAACTGATAGAACAAGGAAATTAAGGGGTATTGAAAAAAAAAACTTGTCGATATGTTATCTTACCTCACTTCTCCTAATCTAAATTAGGAAACTATTCAGTACACTATTGATTGAAAAAGATGTTAATAATATCATTTATACAAGGAGATATTAGTTTTGGGATTGATGGTTTTGTTATATCATTTGTGTTGGTCACAGGTTACTCAATGAATTTTAATATTATTGCAATCTCAAAAAGAAAGTCTACGGTAATATTTTTAAGTTTGTTGGTAATAGTGTGCGGTATAAAATCAATCGTAATGACGCTCTTTTTTTCTGACTCGACGAGCCACTATGTTCCCATTTGAAAAAAAAATAGTGATAATAATTCAAAAATTAAATTTTACCTAGCAGATGCAATTTATAACCATAAAGTTGTATTTTTCCCAATACTTTAGGACTAAAATTAATAATTTGAACGTATTCACAGCCCTCTAGATTCAAAAATAATTTTAAAAAATGTTGGTTTCAAAAAGTAACAAATGATACATTATTGTATTCAGAATGTCATATGGCGACAAAAAAATTGTGAAAATATACCGGGTGTCTCATTTAAAAAACGAAAGTTTATATCACATCCGGTGAGACCGGAAGTTGTATGAAGCTGGGTCACTTCTCAAAAAATGCAGTTTTATGTATTATATAGATCCTCCAAATTTCTTTCGAATATCTTCAAAAACAAAAAAGTTATAGGGGCGAGCCACCTTCCGTGGACACCCGGTATAATACTTCAAAGCTTGTTTGTCTTGATAATGGTTTAGTCAGCCAAAACCGGTCGTAACAAATAAAAGTCGTAGTGGAAATTAGACAAAAATAAATAAATAGATCATAATCGAACTCGTCTTTTCATCATGCGAGATAAATATTGACCACCAGCAAGAAATAATAGAATGAAGGAATAAATAAATTCTCAGACTCATTCTCACCCATTGGTCCTAATCTCGAGTTGCAGAGTGACCAGTCCTGTAGATGTGAATTTTATTTGAAAAAATAGATACCCGTAGATTTCCAAGATGTATAACAAATGACATTAAATCCAGAAACCTTCAATTAGTCTTATATTCTAGAATCACCGACTTCAAATAAGTATTTCTGAATATCGACAGCTGCACGTTGAGAAAGAAAGGCCTGATGGAAATTTTTTCAGTTGTTTACTTTTCCAATGTGTTTGTTTTTTAGATTTCTCAGCATCTGCTCTCCCATTTCCGTCGTTCTCACTTTTCGTTAACGAAACTGTGATGAAAATCCCGATTTAAAATTCCCGTCATCTGAGAGAAGGCGGTAGATTTTTTTCTGAGTTTGATGGTATTATAAATAATTTATGTCTTCTTCTGAAAACATTATAATTAGCTCCAAATGGCCCATCAAGAAAACAATACTACATGCTTAACATAATTTCCGTAAGCGTAGAAAATTTGAGCAGATAGAAAAAACCAGAATCTAACGATTACTGAAAAAAAAACGATTCTACAATAACACCGGGTGACCACGATATTCGTTACTCCACGCCATTTGGTTATTTATTTTTCATTACTATTATAGAATTGATAATAGTAATTACCTACCCATGCAAATAAATGGTGTATCCATTTCGAGCAACTGAGAAGTTGTTCAAAAAATTGTACGTAACTCGTTTTTTCTAATAAAAAGTACCATATTTTTTATAAAAATGACGAATGTACCGTTTTCTCTAATCTTGCTGAAACAGGAACAACGCCTTAATCTTCATTTTCGAGACAATTTCCAACAAAATGCTGAGAAGGAATAAACTCTGCAAGAAAGTAAACAACTGAATCAATATCTATGCTGAAAATGCATCCCTATGCTCAAGTTAACGTTGTTCTACACGCAGAAAAAAAATTGTTTGAATCAACAAAAATTGCATAGATTTAACAAAATCTGAGTGTAAGATATCCACAACAAAATATTTTTTTATATCAACAATTTTTTTTTGTTATTTTTCAATTGAATATTTTACGTAAAGAACTATTATGTCAACCTTAACATAGTGATTGGTTAAAAGAATAAATCATATTTTGTTACGAAAATACAATATCTGCTGTTATAAACTCAGTTTATTTGTTGGAATGACTTAGTTAAGAATTGAATAGACACATTATGTGTATCTGGTTACAAATATTTCAGTTATAAATTTAGTTGAAGTATTTGGATGACAATATATATTTTCAAGATGATAAAATATCTATTCAATGTAATTGAACATAGTATTTGATCAATGCAGTAGTATTTCAATTCGACAAAATTTTTAGTTTCAAAAACATATTAAAATTGTCGAATTGATAAAATTGTTATGCGGATTTAACAAAAAACTTGTTTGTATCAATTTAACCTCATCATTCTATTGACACGTTTTTTTTTTTCATCTAACAAATTGTTTTATTGGAATTTCACTATTTTTATTTGAAATAATAATTTCACACACTCTCAGACTCGTTTCTAACAGAAACAAGCAGATGGTAGATTACTGAAGAGTGAAGACTGCCACTTGTTCCTATTCCGGATCATTACAATTTACATCACTCAGACTGGCTATTTACTTACACTGGTCCGACGCGATGGAACGGGTTTTAGGTCGCGCCACCTTGCGTGAGGTAAAAGAAGCATCCGGGTATGAAGATCATTCAGGTCTTTGCTTTATACATTCAACATAGAGCATAATGTTGAAACAACAAAATATGTGTTTCTGTTGAAATAAAAACTTTGATCATGCAAGATAATGGAATTGTTGTATTAACAAAATATGGACTTTATTTCTAATATGAAAGTGATTCAGTTGACAAAATAACTGGATTCGTGTGACAAAACAAACATTATTGAATATGAATAAACTTTTTTGTTGATATTTGTTGTTATTATTGTTAAATGAACGAAATGCATTTTATTGATCCAGCACCAAGAATAACATTGAACCAAGATATTTCTTTTTTGTGTCAACTGTAAGTTTTGTTGGACGAAACAAAATTTCGTTAATTTGTACTAAAACTACAATCGAAATAATTTGTTAATTTGAATAAGGTGCTATTTTGAAATAAATGATCATCTTGTTATTTTTGCAAAAAATCATACAAAAAACAAGAAAAATTTGACCAAAAATTTATTGTTGGTACAACAATTTTTTTTTACTGTGTAATACATAGTTTCATTGATTTCGTTTGTACAAATTTTCTCCAGTTTGAGTCCCGATGATGCAGACTATCATCAGAGATTTAATTTTTCCAAATCAAGAAACACATTGTCTTACAGATCATGTAACTAATATCAATCCTTCGGGATAAGCAAGTAACGTGTTATGTTCATGAAACAATTTCCAATCGTGAAGAATGGTTTCCGGGCTTTGAGGCCGTGGTCGGTTCACCTCCCTGAAGGCGGTTTCTTTGGACGTTTCGCTCACAACTGCGGTGAGCATCTTCAGCATAGGTTTAGTCTTCTCGAAGAACGACGTAAAACTGATACAACGGTTGGAAATTGTTCGTAATTTATAGTTGCAGCCTGGTTAATTAGTTTTGCTTGGGGTGACTGGGGTACCTGACCGGGTGGAATGTAGCCATTGTCGACCTGCCTAATTAGTGAGTCGTGATTGCCCCTTCCTACCTGCTTGATTGTGTTGTTTAATTGTTTCGTTTTTGTGTTTTTCAAGGCTGGGTACCAGGCTTTGTTGAGCTTTAGGGATTCTTCCTTTCTGTTGAAATTGTTTTTATGTTTGTATATTTCTATGGCTTCTCTATTAAGGCGGGCATGATAGTGTTTCGCGGTTGAGAGCACTTCTGTATTATCAAACCGGATATCATGGGCACCTTCTCCGTAGGCGTGCAATACCACAGCAAACTTCTCCGTCTGGGCTAGCCTACATTGTCTGTGATGTTCGGAAGGCCGGGTTTTTACGCTGCGGAGGGTGTTACCGATTTATACCGACCCGCACGAGCACGGTATTCGGTATACACCGGGAGTGGCGAGGTGGTCTCGTGGCGAAACCATGATGAAACCATGATGACACATTTGTCGTGTGGCCACATGGGAGGTTGGCGCGTAGAAGGGTTTCTTCACCACCTCAACAGCCGACACCCGAAGATTCAACTGACGGTGGAAGAGGAAAGAGATGGACAACCACCTTTTCTGGATGTCTTAGTAATCAGAAAACCGGATGGAACTTTGGGCCACAAAGTCTACAGAAAACCAACCCACACAGACAGATACCTGCACAGAAATTCTAATCACCCAGGACAAAAACGGGCAGTTCTAAAAACTCTCAATACCAGAGCGCAACGCATTTGTGAGCCGGCCCATCTGAAATCAGAGCTACAACATCTGAATAAGGCATTGCAAGCTAATGGTTACACTCGACAAGAGATTGCTAGGGCTAGTAATCCTAGGGTGCGTCGAGATAACGGCAACAACTCGACAACGCCATCAAGCAGAGCTTTCCTTCCTTATATCAAGAGGGTCACCGACCGGATTGGTAAAATTTTGGCTAAACACGATGTCAAAACCATTTATAAACCAACCAGACAAATTGGTTCATTGCTCCGTTCAGCCAAAGATCCACGAGACCACCTCGCCACTCCCGGTGTATACCAAATACCGTGCTCGTGCGGGTCGGTATACATCGGTACCACCCTCCGCAGCGTAAAAACCCGGCTCTCCGAACATCACAGACAATGTAGGCTAGCCCAGACGGAGAAGTCTGCTGTGGCATTGCACGCCTACGGAGAAGGTGCCCATGATATCCGGTTTGATAATACAGAAGTGCTCTCAACCGCGAAACACTATCATGCCCGCCTTAATAGAGAAGCCAAGCAAAACTAATTAACCAGGCTGCAACTATAAATTACGAACAATTTCCAATCGTTGTATCAGTTTTACGTCGTTCTTCGAGAAGACTAAACCTATGCTGAAGATGCTCACCGCAGTTGTGAGCGAAACGTCCAAAGAAACCGCCTCCAGGAAGGTTAACCCACCACGGCCTCAAAGCCCGGAAATCATTCTTCACGATTTCACTTCCGGCCGTGAAATCCTTCAAACAATTTCCAGTTCATAATTTTCCACGGAAAATCCTGTAATAACCAGAGTTGAAGAGGATTATTAAATCGGCAATGAAATAAATCTAAACTGCACGTCTGGTACGAGCTACCAACATCGATTCTACATTGAAACATTAACGAACAACAGGTGATTACTCTTTTTCCCACATAGATAGCATGATATCATAGTTGGTATGGAATGTGTAATAGCATTTTTTAAATGAAAAATGTGTTTGGGAAATCCATTTCGGTGTTTTGTTACCTGATGAAATAAATAGAACATGTTTCAGCATATATACTTTCTATAGTTGATTATCATTTTAATTTCATTTTTATAAGACGTTATAGAACCAGGGAAAAAACAAAATAAAACGTGAACGAAGTGAAACAGGGCGATATTCTGTCCTGATCTAGCTGAAGATTCCAATGGAATAAATGAGAGGTGAGTCTATTCCGCTTTAACTAATTCAGAGCTTGCACAGTAAAAAAGCAATTGTTGTACCAACAATCAATTTTTGGTCAAATTTTTCTTGTTTTTTGAATGATTTTTTGCAAAAATAACAAGATGATCGTTTATTTCAAAATAGCACCTTAATCAAATTTACAAATTATTTCGATTGTAGTTTAAGTACAAATGAACAAAATTTTGTTTCGTCCAACAAAACTTACAGTTGACACAAAAAAGAAATATCTTGGTTCAATGTTATTCTTGGTGCTGGATCAATAAAATGCATTTCGTTCATTTAACAATAATAACAACAAATATCAACAAAAAAGTTTATTCATATTCAATAATGTTTGTTTTGTCACACGAATCCAGTTATTTTGTCAACTGAATCACTTTCATATTAGAAATAAAGTCCATATTTTGTTAATACAACAATTCCATTATCTTGCATGATCAAAGTTTTTATTTGAACAGAAACACATATATTGTTGTTTCAACATCATGCTCTATGTTGAATGTACGAAGCAATGAATGGTCCCTATACCCGGAGTGCTTCTTCTACCTCTCGCAAGGTGGCGCGGCCTAGAACCCGTTCCATCGCATAGGATCAGAGTAACTAAATAGCCAGTCTTGTCGTCTTGGCTGTATTGGGGGTTGAGAAAGAGGGCCTGGCCCTAATTCTATTTCGAACCGGCTAGCTCTGCATGATTCGACTCCATCAGCCAAACGCGGCAAACTTTGGAAGTTCATCTCGTATTGAGATGGAAGCCTTCCCGAGGACATGTTCGCACAAATAGTTTCGATGACTTAAGCTCGGAGAAGAGAGATAATTTTATTATACTACACTGTAGACGAGACCAAATCTTGCTACAGTATTTTATTTTTACTTGAAAAAGCAAAAATTTCTTTTAGGAGATTATTCAGGGCTGATATTCAGCACGGAGAGGATACTCTTTTAGTCGGATGTCTTTAGGCAACTCGGCTAGGATCCCAATTACGTATCAACACACACACCACCGAAGAAGAATTCTTTAATGTGCCTTACTCTCACTTCATATCCAAGATTCAGCGAAACAAATGTCTAGAAATCTTATTACCATCTGTATGTAAATAAGATTTCACACTGATTTGAATTTTTTTCAGCTAACCTTTCAAGTGGTTGCTTACCATTCTAACTTGTAGTCAGAACACTCTTCTTCCAGCAGTAAACAGCAACGAAGAAATACCCAAGCAGGAACGGGTTTCAGCCAATAAATCGAGAGAATTTCAGGGTAATACAATTCTCATGAAATGCTAGCAAGTTGAGTTTCCAGAAATTCTGGCTGAAGATTCGCTGATTTTTGAAGACTGCTTCCAGAAACCAAACGGATTTTAATCGGAGTTGAAACTATTTATTTGCTTTTGTAAAGACAAATAAAAACGAGATTTGTATCTCACAGCAAAGCACTTTGCTGTTACGAAGTTAAAGTTGTCGAATTAAATCTTATAATTTCGCACTACTACTTACTTTAAATAATTTGGTATAGAAGAGCAGGATAGATCATGAGCTTACAAGCGCACTGCTTCGAGCTACGGAGTCGACTCATATTTATATGAAATCGCCCGCAGTGCTAGACGCGGGGCGTGGCCTAACAGAGTGGCAGGTCAATAGCAATTTTTCATGGCAAAAATAAATATTTCAACGGGAATATACTCTTCAGAATATTTCCGCTGAATTTTGAAGAAATTTGGTTTCTGGAAAATTGAGTTTGATAAAAAAGGCCGCGAAAAAGTTATATTGATACAAACAAGTTTTTTGTTGAATCCGCATAACAATTTTATCAATTCGACAATTTTAATGTGTTATTGAAACTAAAAATTTTGTCGAATTGAAATACTACTGCATTGATCAAATACTATGTTCGATTACATTGAATAGATATTTTATCATCTTGAAAATATATATTGTCATCCAAATACTTCAACTAAATTTATAACTGAAATTTTTGTATCCAGATATCCATTATATGTCTATTATATATATATATATATATATATATATATATATATATATTGTGTTCGGATAGGTTTCCGCGGTCAGATATTTGAAAACTGGAAGTTCGGGTTGAACCGCGTCTAGAATTTGTTGAAATTCGACGTTTCGGCTCCGATTTTGGAGCCATTTTCAAGAAAAAAGGATAAAATGATTGAAAGGGTGTGAAGTTAGGTCTCAATCTGCCTATTCCTCAGGTATCATCAGGATTTTGTAACTTGACGCCGGGGTCTCAATCTGCCTACTCCGTCGAGTTATCCCTTTTTCTATCTTCTATCATATATATATATATATATATATATATATATATATATATATAGAGGAAGGGTAGTCGTTGCTGACTAGTTAGGTATGGAACTAGTAAATAGTGGGGCTTTGCAGCAAAATCAAAGAGTACTACTTTAAAGTTTGTCCAAGCTTTCGGAAATTTAATAAATCATTTCCATCATCAGGGATAATCTTTGTTGAGATTGTGAGACGCGATGTTATTCAACAATAAGTGACACATTGTGCAAGATGAAAGTTGATATAAAACATGTAAAATTGGAAGGATGTCTTAAATTTTTTTTATAAAATACGTTACATTTAAAATTGTTAAAATTACTTTTATTTTGACCACACCAGGCCAAATCAATGCTCTTGGTTAGGAGAAGACAGACTGTCTTCTCCTAACCACGGGAGTGCAAGAGGTTAAATCACACCCTGTATAAATAAACCATTGATAAGGCATCACGCTGACGTCATTTGACAGGCTGATGAAATCAGTCGATTGGACCATCCTGTACAAATAGTGTTCAAAGTCCTTGTACAGGCCCATGGTGTTGTCCGCCCAAGAACCGTCCCCAATCAACATCATCATCATCATACTCTTATTGTTTAAATAATATAGTCTATCAGTCTAATCACAGATCATGGTTTCAGGTGCGACACTACATCCACCGCCTTTGACATTTCTTCACTCCTTGCAGTGACCGACATATTCAAATTGGGGTGCGATGAGACAGAAAAATTGAATCTGGGAATTCAGAATTCAAGCCACACCTTCGACTTGTAGCAGAAACGTAAACAATACCAATGTATGATATCACAGCAGGCCATAACAATTTATTAATATAAAGCGAAGTAAACAAGTAGAAGACTGTCTTCTCCTAACCAAGAGCATTGATTTGGCCTGGTGTGGTCAAAATAAAAGTAATTTTAACAATTTTAAATGTAACGTATTTTATAAAAAAATTTTAAGACATCCTTCCAATTTTACATGTTTTATATCAACTTTCATCTTGCACAATGTGTCACTTATTGTTGAATAACATCGCGTCTCACAATCTCAACAAAGATTATCCCTGATGGTGGAAATGATTTATTAAATTTCCGAAAGCTTGGACAAACTTTAAAGTAGTACTCTTTGATTTTGCTGCAAAGCCCCACTATTTACTATATATATATATATATATATATATATATATATATATTCAAGCCATATATATATATAGATAGATAGATAGATTATATATTATTATTATAAATACAGAAGGGCTGTGAATAGTGCAAACTCACGAGAGAACTTGACTTTCATAGCTCTAAACCAACCGCCACTAATTTGTGTTGTGATAAAGTAATTTCGATTATCACGTGTCAAAGTAAGTCCGTGTCATCTCAAAAATTCGTCCTCATATCCATCAAACCATGTCGGATATGCAGAAGGACCCTTCTTCCACCTCGCACGTTGTCCCGCATATAAGAGCGTATGCGTTACGACAGCAGCGGTCATATTTCAAGAAACTCAAAGTGGAAGTAAGTGCGAGAAACACTTCGGTATGCACACGGCACATAAGATCTTTAGATGAAAAAGAGCAGATCCTTATGTTTCACTGTATATACCTTTTTGATAAAATATTCGGGAAGAAGTGCTTTATTCCTCTACTTTATGACTTCCTTGGGTCGTATTCCGTACGGCCGGTAAATACTTTAGTGGGAAGAGAATTATTCTGTTGTGATGTGGATATGCAAAGGAGTTGCGTCGTGCTATGAATCTATTCAAAGGGAAAATAATATTTTTTTCATATGAAACTCGTTATTTTGAAAGCTTTCATTGATATTTCACATACAATATACAGTGACCGCCAAAAAGTATGTACCATATGGGAAAAAAGTTTATTATTAGAGTATTGGAAAAAAGATTCTTGGGAAAAGTTTGTGCATGTCCGATAACCTGAAAATCGATTTTGACACATGTCACGTGATCGCTGGTATGGCGGAAAATTGAAAAGAATTTCTATGAATAGGCAAAAAGTCGGGTAAAATGGCAAGATATCGAAAAAAGTTATTTAAAAAAATTGCTTAGAATTCAATTTTATACACATATACAAAGTTTGAAAAAATAATGTGGGAATATTGAAAATAGCAATTTTTTAAAAATAATTTCCTAGCTGTATAAAAATATCAAATTATTTTCTTATAAATAGCACCATACTGAAACATTTGTATTTTAATGATAATGACAAAACTTTCTCATTTTCTCTACACCACTGAGCACTAAATTTAAAAAAAAATATTTTGTTAAAACCCTGGCTGTTACATTGGTTCGTATCACAATTCCACTATTATTGCGATAATAGGGAAATCCAAAATTATCATGTTTTTCAGATTATAATCAATTTTTGATGATAATCGTGCACGAACGTTCCAATTCGCACATAATCTTAAAAATAGTGCGTCAAATTAAAGAGGCTAGAGTTTTCAACCTTGCATGCGAAGTGAAACGCTCTGGCACGATTTTCATCAAAACTTGATTTTAATCTGGAAAATACCATGTTTCTGGAGTGTCATGTCATCACAATGGTCGTGGAATTCTGATATAACTGTTAGATACGAACCAATGTAACAGCCAGGGTTTTGACAAAATCCAATTTTTTTAATTTAGTGCTCTGTGGTGTAGAAAAAATGAAAAAGTTTTGCCATTATCATTGAAAAACAAATGTTTTAGTATGGTCAAGCTATCCATAGGATAATAATTTGATATTTTATACAGCTAGGAAAATATTTACAAAAAATTGCCATTTTCAATTTTCTCTCATTATCTTTTCAAACTTTGTATATGTGTATAAAATTCAATTCTAAGCAACTTTTTTAAATAACTTTTTTGATATCTTGCCATTTTACCCCACTTCATGCCTTTTCATAGTAATTGTTTTCAATTCGCCGCCATCACGTGACATGTGTCAAAATCGATTTTTAGGTTATCGGACATGCACAAACTTTTCCCAAGAATCTTTTTTTTAATACTCTAATAGATAGCAAACTTTTTTCCCATATGGTATATACTTTTTGGCGGTCACTGTATTATTTCATAGACCATCGTAGAGTTAGATAAACTTTACAATGATTTTATGCACTTGAGACATAAAGGATTACGCAAACACGATAAAATTAACCTTTTTAACCTGTATTATTCATTTGGAAGCAGACACGTCATTTTTTTTGGTAATCCACCCTCTTCACGATCACTTTTTTAACATTTTGAGTTGACAGGACAACTCTTCTTTTTCTGACACCATCTTCGAAAATATTAATAATATTCTTCGAATTATAAACTCTGGTTATTACACAAGAGATCTTTTCTAAGCAGAAAGTATCAAAATTTGGTTATACCTAATAGTTATTTATGTACCAAGGTTATAAATAGATGTTTATGCCCTGAGGGTGACGTTTTACGAACTCGAGGGCCTCTGGCCTCTGGAATCAGATGTGTTATCAAATTAGAGAAAATTTTATGGTGAAAAATAACATAATATTGGTTTTTTGAAAGTAAAATGTATATATACAGTGTGAGCCACTTAAGACCGGAGCACCCTTATAAAATCTACATTTTCCAAACGATTGAAATGATTTTCTATTTTTTTATTAAGTAGACATTCAAAAAGTCTACTAGCACACCAAATTTCATGAATGAATCTCCATTTCCAGGGACAACTAATCCGATTTTGTAAGGTCAAAAATCTAAAAAAATTACTAGCGATTAGAAAAAATCTGACTTCACCATTGGATTTTCGACATTTTCAAATGGTTTAAGTAAATTACGTTGAAATTCGTCAACCAATAAAAAAGTTGAGAGAATGAAATTTGAAAAATTTTTCATCAATTTTTCAGAATTTTTATCAAAATGCTAAATACACCACTGTATTCAGGTGGTCTTGATATGGTAAAAGTTTCTTCGAAATCTATTCACAAATAAGAAAATAATACGATAATAAGATAATAAAATTTGAAAACTATGTTAGTGAAATCTCAGGAAAAAGTCATTTAACATCATGTTTTATTTTCTTTATTCATCAACAGATTACAGTCTGTGATATTTTGAGACCACCTGAATCCAGTGGTGTAGTCAAAGTTCTGATAAAAGTTTTGAAATTGAATTGGTGGGTTGATTAAACGGCATATTTTTCAAATTTCATTCCCTCTATAACTTTTTTCTTGATTGATGTAATCCAATGATTTTTTATATTTTCGACCTTGAAAAATCAGATAAGTAGGCACTGGAAATTAAGATTTATCCATGAAATTTGGTATCTTAAAAAAAATCTTTTCAATCGGTTGGGAAATGTAGATCTGTGGAGAAAATGGGAAAGTTTTGTCATTATCACTGAAATACAAACATTTCAAATTAGTCAAGCTATCCAGAAGAAAAAAAAAGATTTTCATATAAATACGGAAATATTCAAAAAATTGTTTTTTTCAGTTTCCTGACATAATCACTTAAACCTTTGTTTTTCTATATTAAATTGAATTCAAGGCAACTTTTTCAACTAACATTTTTCGATATCTTGCCATTTTACCCCACGTTTTATATTTTCATACTAAATTTTTTCAGTTTGCCGCCATTACAGCGATCACATGACATGGGTCAAAATTGATTTTTAGGTTATGGGACATGCACAAACTTTTCTCTTTCCTCTAGTAATAAACTTTTTTCACATATGGTACATACTTTTTGGCGGTCACTGTATATATCTAATACAAATAAAACAAAATCAGTCTTACAGCGATATGTATAGATGTAATTTAAAGTGAGTATCTTACTTTAAAAATTCAACGTTGAAATCCATGGTACAGGTATAATTTCATCATCTTTCCCCTCCCCCCTTCATCTATATCTACATTTTATTATTTTATACATTTATATACATTAATATTATATAATTTTGCACTATGAAATTTCATGTAATTCAATACCACACATGACTTTGTATTGATATTTTTAATTTTTTATGTTTTTTCAAGATGGCGGCCAAAGAAAGGCGTATATTTTTAGGATGTTGATTAGGACTATATTACCTATCGTTTGAAACAAGAATTATTCCTGTTGAAATTTGTTTCGTTCATAGTCATTCAGTTTTTGGGCTGCGAGGGTTTGTAAAATATGTGTTGTTTTTCCACGCAATGGAATTGCTCTAGCTTTTTTTCCTTTTATCCATAGAGTTTTTCCGTCGAACTTAGGCGACTTTATTGAAATCCTAGTTGCGAACTGACTTTGAAATATTTCATCCCTTTCTGAATTACATTCAAATTCGAGCTCAAGTCCAACATTAAATTATTGTTAACAATTTTGTGTCGTGCGCAGTATCAATTCGGTTTTTCAACTTAGGTATTCATACTGATTTTGCTTTCAACCGCCTCACCACACCGCAAGGTTTTTCTCTCAATCCTCCTTTCAAACTTTTATTTTTCTAAAAGATCATCTTCCAAACTTTGAAAGCTTTCTTAAAGTTTTTCTTCCAGATTTTTTGATTTTTTCAAGTTCTTCGAACTTCCTTGAAGTTTGTCTTTCAAATTCTCCGAATTTTATTTTTGTTTCTTCAAACTTTTTCTTAAATTTTACACAAGGTCGGTTTTTCGTCGAGTTTAGTCATTGTCGAACTCAAGTCAATTGCAGAAACAATAAGATCGGATCGACCCAAAGAAAGATGCAGGCGAGAGATACAAAATTGCATTACTGTTGAAAAAATATTAAAAAATTGTTAAAATTGTTTTTTCCGTTAACCAGCTGTCGTCCCCTTACGAACGGCAGCCCTCAAAAGTTGAAACTTGTGCGAGCCAAGGATTAACGAGATCTTACCTTTTAACGTGCGATTCCTAGCACTTTCTCGGGCCACCAGATAAAAATCTGTAGTCGCTAGGATTCGAACCTAGCCGACCAGCAGTCAATGGTTTTGAACGCGACAGTCTCAACCACTGAGCTACCTGGCCCTAAAAATGCCAGTGAAACATGAACACAAGAGGTGAAGAACTGATAATAAACACATCACTAACCGACGAAGCCTCTTTCCGTATCGACAAAGTTTTATTTCCGCTATTTTCACATTCTACATCCCCCCAAGTTCCGTAGGAACGTGCACCTGTCTAGAAATCAATCCATAAGGAATTTCTCTGGAATAAAAACAGGATATAAAAGACACAGTGATATACACCAGTTTCCTTTTTCCTTCTGAATAAACTGTAACAAGTATCATATATCACCTGCCATACGTTCAGCCAATTTCTATTTTCTTGGTTTTCCGACGTATTTTCCTTCTCTATAAGCTGTTTGGAAGTCGTGAAGGGCGTAGGAATCGAATTAGGCTGTTTTTGCGAACAGTTGAAGAATCGTTTTGGGGGAGAGATATTGGCAGTTTGGACCATCTCCTAGTTATGGCCGGAGGGATTATAATTGCATTAGGTTCGGTTGCTCTAAGAGTCAACAAACTACCCAACAGTTCGATTCGGGTGAACATTTATGTTAGATGGAATTATATTTTTGTCGGAATAATATACAGGGTGATTCAAAAGTACTTTGACAAACTTCAGGAGGTGATTCCTCACAATATTCTAATATGAATTGTCCAAATAAATAAATGTCCGGAAACGCTTCGTTTCCAAGATACAGGATGTTGAAGTTTCATTTTTATTTTTGTTTTTTTCAAATAACTTTTGAAATACTGAACTTAATTAAACGAAACTTGGTAATAGGAGGTTTTTGAGGTGTCGAATTCGAACCTGATGTTCTTATTGCTCTTACTCGTAGGGGGCGCCACCTACACGTCTTTATCTTTTTTAAAGATTCATAACTTTTTTGGGCGTACTTCTAGCACATTTTTCAGTAAAAAAATCGATTCCTCTATCATATCTACGTAAATAAGCTACCCTTGTTACTAGTCGCTATAAGCAACCGTTTTCTAAATATTTGGACTTGAAAACTTCAAGTCGATTATTTGATAATCGATGCATGTTGAAGTTATTACGAATATTTTGCTTTTTTCACAAGAATGCTTTGGAAATAAATTTGACGTTTGTGAGTAGTTTTGGTAATTACATATTTTGTGACAGTTAGACGTTTTGTTGAAGTTTCCGTAAGTAGAAGTAGAAAACACTTATTTTGAAAAAATGGATTATTTAAACAATAATGCTCATTTAGCCGATATGCATTTCGTTTATGGCCTTGCGGATGGCAATGCGCGCGAAGCAAGACGTATTTACCAGGAGCGATTTCCTAATCGAGTACTGCCTTCAGCTCCAACATTTGCTAGTCTCCACCGTCGTTTGGCAGAAACAGGTAGCTTTAAGAGGGCAGCTGATATTATTGGAAGACCACGAGCAGTCCGAACCCCAGAATTGAAAGAAGCTGTTTTGAACGCTCTCGAGGAGAATCCAGAAACAAGCACAAGAGTAATTGCTGAAGCTGTCAATTCTACTCAGTCCACAGTTTGGAGAATTATCCACGATCAACAGTTTTATCCATACCATATTCAAAGGGTACAAGCTCTTTTGCCACGAGTCTTTCCCCAACGCATTACTATGTGTCAATGGTTTTTGAGAAAATTGGCTGGAAATCCTCAATTTTTAAGATATGTACTCTTCACGGACGAGGCAAACTTCTCCCGAAATGCTATCACAAACTTTCATAACAACCATGTTTGGGCTCTCGAAAATCCGCACGCAGTTAGTGAAAGGCATTATCAGTATCAATTTTCTGTAAATGTATGGGCGGCAATAATTGATAATTACTTGATAGGTCCTTTCTTTCTTCCGCTCCGACTGAATGGCGCAACTTACAGACACTTTTTAGAAAATGAATTGCCGGGACTACTTCAGAATGTACCATTAGAAATTCGTATCCGCATGTGGTTTATGCATGATGGGGCTCCGGCCCATTTTAGCGTTGTAGCCAGGGAATTCCTTAACACAGTCTATCCAAATCGATGGATCGGTAGGGGTGTAGAAGAACCTAACCAGGCGTGGGCACCAAGGTCCCCAGATCTAAACCCGATAGATTTTTATTTTTGGGGACATTTGAAGTCGCTAGTTTATAAGACTCCAGTAGTGAACGAGGAAGATCTAAGAAACCGAATAGTAGACGCCTGTGAATCAATAAGAAACACACCAATAATTTTTGAGCGGGTACGAGATTCAATGACTAGACGACTGACTGCCTGTATCTTTGCTGAAGGTGGACACTTCCAACAATTTATTTGAATACCATTTAGTTTCGTTTATTTTAGTTTATTCTACATATTTAAAATTTCCTGAAATAAAATGTTGGCATTTCTTGCAAATTTTATTAAAACAAATAAACTATTTCGCTTAAGGAAGAAAACTACTTACTTAAACGTCAAATTCATTTCCAAAGCATTCTTGTGAAAAAAGCAAAATATTCGTAATAACTTCAACATGCATCGATTATCAAATAATCGACTTGAAGTTTTCAAGTCCAAATATTTAGAAAACGGTTGCTTATAGCGACTAGTAACAAGGGTAGCTTATTTACGTAGATATGATAGAGGAATCGATTTTTTTACTGAAAAATGTGCTAGAAGTACGCCCAAAAAAGTTATGAATCTTTAAAAAAGATAAAGACGTGTAGGTGGCGCCCCCTACGAGTAAGAGCAATAAGAACATCAGGTTCGAATTCGACACCTCAAAAACCTCCTATTACCAAGTTTCGTTTAATTAAGTTCAGTATTTCAAAAGTTATTTGAAAAAAACGAAAATAAAAATGAAACTTCAACATCCTGTATCTTGGAAACGAAGCGTTTCCGGACATTTATTTATTTGGACAATTCATATTAGAATATTGTGAGGAATCACCTCCTGAAGTTTGTCAAAGTACTTTTGAATCACCCTGTATATTATATTATAATGAGGTAGTGTTGGGTAATAAGGCCAACTTAACTTTTGTAATTTTTTTTATTCTTTATATTTCATACCGAAAATTCCAAAAAGTGATGAGGTGCTTTTAGTCATATTTTTTTCCGCTATGTTAAAACAATAATTCGCCTACTTCAAAACATTGTTGAGCAAAATAAGGCAAATAATAAAAACTTGATATCGCATTTTAGGGTATCAAAGCCCATAATAAATAACGCAGAATTTTGTTTATCGATTGTACGTAAATGTATACAGATCATTCTTACTATTCAAAAACGGTAGAAAATTAACAAGAGAATATATTTTTGGTAACATCTTAGCAGGACATCGTCAAAATGATTTTTTCGTAAAAGAACGATACATCATTGGTTTTAAGACCTTAAAAGCTCCAAAAAATTGATATAAAACAATGTGTGATGTTCAACAATAGGCATGATGTTTTAATTATTGACAAAATGCAATTATTTTTGTAAATATAGCCTAGGGCCTAGAGTTTGAGGGATGACTCTTCAATTATATTATTTATTAACCACCCACTTTTATGTTAGTTTTTGAGTTTTATGGAATGCATTATTGCAAAAAAAATTTGTCTTTAATCCTATTAAAAATCTAATTTTTGTCTCTCTCTAACACATGAGTTCTTATGGAAAATGCTATCAATTTAAACTTTTCAAATAAGTGCGATACATCAAGCTTTAAAAATAAAAAAAAATCCAGGGCCGTATTTAAAAAAACAAACTTGATGATGGCAGCTCAAATACGAAACGTCTGTTTGAAAATCTGATGACTCCATCTTGTAGAACAAAAGAAGTAACAATGAGAATGTGTAATTTGTTTTGTTACATCTATTCAAAAAGAGTTATAAAAAAATAAAAACGAAATCGCGAATATTCGGTTTTTTCCAAAAATCTTCGGAAGTATCCGGAATTTTTCAAATATCAGAGCGGCGTTTCAATGAGCACCAAATTGCGCAACTTTGCCTCCATTTAACCGACCTCGTATATCTTCTAGTTTCCGAGATCCCAATGATGAGGCTCGAATTTGGGACACCCTGTACACATGTTTGCCCCGTGTACACATGTATGCCCTGTGTACACATGTATGACCCGTGTACACATGTATGCCCCGTGTGCACATTTATCAAAACTAAAATTGGTCATCACCAATTATTATTGGTGGTGAATAATAGGACCATAGTGAGCGAATCCGTTGAAAACTATAATATGTGAACACCAATAATATGAATAATTTAACTTTAGTACGTAAATCCGTTGAAGTTCCCGAAGTTTCGTTTTTTTTTGGAATATTTCCTGGACCATTGATTTTGAGCATTCAAACTTTTTGTATATTTTCTGAAGTTGATTGAAAAATGTCTAATGTAAAATTCCATTATCTGCAGGCGTTTGAGAAATATTTAAAAATAATCGAATTTGTCGTTATTATTCTCCAAGTCCGAAGAATTTTTTTATTTTCAGAATAGGAAAAATTCCACCACTACCTTTTTATAGTACCATCTGAAATTATAGAATCTGCAGCCTTTAAGGTAATATTCGGAATTATTCAAAATTGTTGAAACAAAAATATTCGCTAAGTCCCGACGATTTTTTTCATTTTCGTAATAGGAAAAAATTTCACCAATAACTATTTATTTTCCAAATCGAGTAAAATAAAATTGTTTGTACACACTTTTTGATATCTCGTTTAGTTTTTGAGATTTTAGTGCTTTTGTAAAACAAATTTCAAAGACCCCACTTTTTTAAATTTTATTTTTTTCCCGCTCCGTTAACGAATTCGCAGGAACCAAATCCAGAGAATCGGAAGAGTTCGTTGAAAGGAATTTTGTGCAAAAAAAATTACAATTTGTATTATTGAATCGGGAGATATATCGATTTTTTCGTTTTTTCTGAAATATTTCCTGCACTATTGATTTAATGGAACAAATGCAACAACATTTTATGTACATTATCTGAAGGCGATCAAAAAAGGTTCCATGTTAAATTTCAAAATCTGCAGCCGTTAAGGTAATATACGGAATTATTCAAAATCGTCGAAACGAAAATATTCCCAACGAATATTTTTATTTTTGGAATAGGAAAAAATTTCATCAATAACTTTTTTCAGTACTAATTGAATAAAATGAAATTGTTTGTACACACTTCACCATATCTCATTAGGTTTTTGAGATTTTGGTGCTTTTGGTCCAGCCTTTTTTTTTATTAAATTTTTTTCCGCTTTGTTAATGAATTCGGAGAGACCAAATTCAAACGGTTGGTAGAGTTCATCAAGAGCTATTTTTGGTAACAAACAAAATTAAATTTTTTCATTGGTTCGGGAGATATCGATCGATTTTTCCGTTTTTTTTTTCAAATATTTCCTGGACTATTGATTGTGAAGAAACAATTCATTATATATTTTTTAAAGGCAATCATAAAAAGCTCTATGAAGGATTTGAAAATATGGAGCCGTTTAGGAAATATTTGGAATTAATCAAAATCGTCGAAACGGAAATATTTACCAAGTCAATTTTCTTTTTTCGAGATATGAAAAATTTTCACCAATAACTTTTTGTTAACTCAATCGAGTACAATGAAATTATTCGTACACACTTTTCCATATCTCGTTTAGTTTTTGAGGTTATGGTGCTTTTATAAAAATAATTTCCAAGTCCCTACTTTTTTTTGGGGTTTCATTTTTTTCCTGTCCTGTTAATGAACTCGAAGAATCCATTTGGAGGGGCGGTAGAACCCGTTGGGAGGTATTTTTGGCAAAAAAAATCAATTTTTTTGATTAGTTGTGGAGATATATCAATTTTTCTGGTTTTTTCGAAATATTTCCTGCGCTATTCATTTGATGGAATGAGTGTATGAACATTTTTTGTATTATTTCTGGAGGCGATCAAAAAAGATTTCATGTAACATTTGAAAATTCGCAGCCGTTTTCGAAATATTTTATAACATCAAAAATGAGAACTTTTATTTTCGGAAAAATGGGTTTTTCACCATTTTCATATCTATTTTCCGAAAAACACTTTGAATAAGATTTGTTCTTACATTCAAGCTCAACTATTGCATATGTAAAATCTCAATTTTATTTCTCGGTTCGGCCACAATGAGGACTAAATTTTTTTTTGTTTTTTCGGAAAATTGTCCGGGAAATGTTTATGCTTTTCCCGAAAATTCTCAAGAGCAATACAGAAACCCAGCACATTTGGGAGTACCTCTCAAAAAACCGAAAGCTCCGACCCCTACCTTACCAAATACGAAAAATTCATAAAGTCCCGTAGAATTTTTCCAATCGCAAAAAAGTAGATCTTAGCAAAATTATTCTCGAGTTATTGACGTAGTTAAAATTTTAAAGCAATATCTCCAAGGGTTCGGGAAATATAAAGGTTTCAAATCCGAACGGACAAAATTACAGACAAACAGTATTTATTTTTTTTAAAATTCGATAAAAAAATCCACCTTTGTAGAAAAAATGAACGAGTACCTTCCTGAAATTAAAGTTGGAAAAAATCAAAACTCGAACTGCTTTCTTATATGGAAAAATTACATTAAATTTTTCCCGGTTTTCCGATCGAGAAACAAAAAAACCTGGAAAATAACTATAATGAAAAAAACAAAAATAAACATCGATGGTTGGGCCTCATTACCGGGCGAGCACTTTTTCTTAAACAAGTATTTTTTAGGAAAATGAACAATGCTTTTTATTTTTGTCTCGCTGCAGAAGATAGTACACGTGTTAGAGTAAAGGATGGAAGATTATTATTTTAACACTCGGATGATGCAACTAACCATGTTGCCAGATTTCAAAAAATTTACCAGTCTCCAAGAAAAAAGCCGATGAACCTTATTAACTGCCAGTCCTTATTCCCCAACACTACCTTAAGTATGAAGTCAGAGAAAATGTAAATTTCAAGTTTTTCGGTATTTTAAGTGATGAATTAGCATAATAATGTAAGTGCTTAATGAACATTGAAAACAGTAGAAAACAGTAGAAACAGTAGAAAACAGTAGAAAACAGTAGAAACCAGTAGAAACAGTAGAAAACAGTAGAAAACGCTAGAAAACAGTAGAAACAGTAGAAAACAGTATTGACTTCATAATGAATTAGTTAGTAAAATATTGTAAAAGATGCCCGACCCAAGCTAACCTAACTCCCATCCTCAATTCAAACAAATTGTGACATGGAATGTCAACAAAGACTCTATGATTTAGTCAATGCTGTGAATTGTACTGTACACATTTCTAAAATTTCTACCAAAATTGAGATACCCACCTACTCCTTCAAAAACTTTAGAGTGAATATCATTTTGATTTTTTATATAGTATGTATTTCAGAACATTGGGAAAGAGTAATATCTCAAAAGGAAAAAAATTGATAGTTATTTTTTGTTAATTATTCATGCAGACACGATTATTTTGAGTAGGAAGAGTTGTATACATTGAAAATCCCATTGAAGTGAAGCATGTATGTTTAAATTTAAATTTAATGGTAAACTGAAATCTCAATTTTGAGCAACGGCTGATCTAGGTATTATAGTATTTTTTGTTATCAATCCAGTTCGTCTGGGGGGGGGGTAATTACCCCAATTACCCCTCTATATAGATCCGTTCTTTATTTTGAGTCATATAATAAGAGTTTAGAAAGTTATTCTGATTACTAATGTACAGATCTGGAAGGGCATATTTTGTTAAGTATTCACAAAATTTGGAAAAACCATGTAGTGAATTCCTGGTAATAACTGGTAACTTCAACATCAATTATTTTGAAATAAACTTAACTGTTTCAAAAGAATTGGTTTGGTTTCTACAATTCACAAACTTAACATAATCGCAGCTGCTCTATTTAGTTATATATAATATATTTTCAAAATAAATATGCACTGGAAAAACTGCAAATGTGAATATGAAAGCTTTATAACTGTAATTTTAGAATTGTAATACTGAATATTTAGCGAAGTTCTTCCAACTAAAAAAACCCTCGAACATGTATTACTTCCATCAAAATAGTATGAATACAACCTGTGGTTCTTGATGGCATCATACGTTAAAAGGTAAAGGCTACGTCTTCTCTAGGTCGCATTTTAAATTCAATAAATATGCAATGTCTTAAATCTATCTTGTTGCCAGTATTATAGCTAATTGTCAGTTTAAACTGGCATATTTGCCGGTATTATAGCTAATTGTCAGTTTGAACTGGCAATTATAGCTAACTGTCAGTTCAAACTGGCAATTGTAACTAATTGTCAGTTCAAACTTGCAATTATAGCTAATAGTCAGTTCAAACTGGGAATTATAGCTAATTGTCAGTTCAAATTGGCAATTATAGCTAATCGTTAGTTCAAACTGGCAATTATAGCTAATCGTTAGTTCAAACTGGCAATTATAGCTAATAGTCAGTTCAAACTGGCAATTATAGCTAACTGTCAGTTCAAACTGACAATTATAGCTAATATTCAGTTAAAACTGGCAATTATAGCTAATTGTCAGTTCAAACTGGCAATTATAGCTAATCGTTATTTCAAACTGGCAATTATAGCTATTCGTTAGTTCAAACTGGCAATTATAGCTAATTGTCAGTTCAAACTGGTAATTATAGCTAATTTTCAGTTCAAACTGGCAATTATAGCTAATTGTCAATTCAAACTCACAATTATAGCTATTTGTCAGTTCAAACTGGCAATTATAGCTAATTGTCAGTTCAAACTGGCAATTATAATATTTTTTTCGTCATGTCCGTTCAGCGCTTTCATGAGATACAGATTTTTCAAAGACACACATTTCCATGTTTTATATCAACTAAATAAATTGTGCTGCCAATAAAATAATCATCTTTGGGCAATAAAAGTATATCTTGCAGTGTCCCGATTATTTTTATCAACGCTTAGTGCAGTTGTCATGTCATTAACGGAAACGTTTTCGTAGACGTATCAATTTGAACAGCCCACGTCAGCACCTTTAATCGCCTTTGTGGATCTTAACAAGATAGATTTAAGACAGTATGCGTGTTTTTTAAACACTAATTAGCCGAATGCTGGTTAATTTGTGACCCACCCGTAATATATATATATCTTGGATTTCGACTTGAGCACGCTAAATTAAGCCATTTGTTACCACCCTGACGCCATCCGTAGGAAAAGAGGTGTGACTTGAGATTTTCCGGAAGTAATGTTCAGGTATAGAGGTAATTTTCCCGTGATTTATGTCGGCGCTGCTGGAGAGCGTGCATGGTGGTTTCCAGATTTTCAAGAATTATTAGTTGATGTCCGTTTTATCGCAATTGATGACGCCATCCATTCGCTTGGACAGCGCGATTCACTTGGACGTGTGTTTTTTCCCTCGAAAATCAAAATGGAAATATTCATTTATCATTTTATTCGACGTCAGTTATCTCTTGTTTGCTGGGAAAAACTTGCCATTTCAGGAGCTTCATACCTCAATTCTGGAGAACAAGGCTGATGCGTTTCATTTTATTCAGTCTTTCACTTTTGTTGTTTGACAATGTAATCCAGTACGATTGGGTTTTGAGACAAGAATCGATTGTAGCACCTCCAAACTTGGTATGCTAGTTGTTGGAATCATGATAAACACGAAAAACAATTGTTTACCAAAATTCCAGGAGTGGAACATTTTTTTTTTTTTTTTTCGTTCAAAAATATATAAATAGATGTTTGCTGTAATCTTGGAAAAAACAACTCAACAGGGTGAAAAACAATTAAATTTTCCACAAAAATTATTCCTAGTAATTTGTTATGAAATGCGCTCGTTTTTTTCAGAAAACGTGATTGAACGCCGATATCAACTTTCAGGTTCCCGCTTACCCGCCGCAGAAAGTTCTGGCGGAGCCGAATATTTGATTGGTCATAACTCTGCAAAAAATGATCAGAGAAGAAAAAGAAAAAGTTCATATCGTTTCTGAAGACTCCTAACATCTCATGCAAACATAATATGCGAGCATATGTGTACTTAAAATGTGTTTTGTCGCACTTCACTGATATGTTTGCGGATGATCCGAAAATCATGAATAATTTAGTAAATATGGAATTATTATAGTGAAGTAGCAACCCATACCCTCTTTAGACTATATGTAATAATATTGAAGTAGTGTAACAGGATTTCACCTGTGTGGATACAGTAGCAACTTCCCACCTTATAGCGACCTCCAATTCAAAAGGCGCTGCAGCCGTTTCTGCTGAGAAATTAAAATTCCGTAAATACTCCAATATCGAAGAAATTTACTGTTTTTATCCAGTGGCTATTGAAACATACGGAGTATTCGGAATACATGCCCTAGAACTTTTGGAAGACATTGGAAGGAGAATAATTAAAGCCACTGATGACCCAAGAGCCTATGCATTTCTGATACAACGTATAAGCATAGCTATTCAAAGAGGAAAGGCCGCTTTAGTTATGGGCACACTCCCCACGTCCCAAAAACTGGATCAAATTTTTTTATTCCCTCGTGATTCATCTAACTCTGAACAGAATAGTTATAAATCACAACAAAAATATTCAGCAACTTCTCCAAAACTCACAAAGTCTTCAGCAGTTTCTTTCAATTCAATGTTCAGCACCGATTACAAGCAAATGTTGAAATGCAAATCTTTGGCCGACGTACCAGGTTCTTCAGGAATGGGCAAGTTTTCCATAGGAAAAGTCGGTTTGGTCAACCTGGGCAATTCGTGTTACATGAATATCGTCCTGCAGGCGTTATTTATGACGAGAACATTCAAAAATGAAGTTTTATTATATGACAAGGATTTTTCTCAGCTGTTTTCCAAACTGAAAGACCTTATCGCGTTACTGCAGTTCTCCACAAGATCGTCTTTGTCACCACATGAAATATTGAATATTTCAAGACCTCCTGGCTTCCTTCAGGGACAACAACACGAGAGTTCAGAGTTCCTGGGGTACCCACTGGATACGCTGCATGAAAACGAGACCAACTTCAATAGTAATGAAGTCAACCCCGAAGATGAAGCTGCAGCAGTAATACCAACCGTGGTGCAGCAGTCTTTTGGAGGAAAGACATTGACATTTCATGATGCGGAGAGTGCGGAACCAAGAGTGAGCGAGTGGATAGTTTCAGGGAGCTCCAGCTTCCTTTCTCGAACCTGTCTGAGAACCAAACAGTACAATCCTTGATGGAATATTACTTACAGCACGAAAAGTTAACAGGCGATAACCAGTATCACTGTGATCTGTGCAACAGATTAACAGGCAGCGAGAGGACCACCAGTATAGTGGAAGCAACAGCTAGACTGATACTCACTCTAAAACACTTTCGTTATGACCTAGCATCACGCCAGCGCACCAAGCTGCTGCAGTCCGTTATTTTAGATGAATAACTCACTATAGATAACTGTCACTATGAGCTGTATGCGGCTGTGTTCCACTGCGGTTCGAGTGTTGATTCCGGCCACTATTACACGCTTGCCAGAGATAAAACGGAATGGTTCAAATTCAATGACGCGCATGTTTCTAAAGCCGCGCCGGAGAATCTGAGTCGCTTGAAACCCCCTGAAACGCCGTATATACTGTTTTATTGTCAGGAAGACTTTTCAGATCTGGAGAACCTGCCGACTACTAAGCTTTCGCATAAGTTACAGATACTTTCAAGTGAAGATAATTTAGAATCCGAGCAGGCTGTAGGGTCTGTGAATTTATTTTAATTTTATTGTATATTAATAGCTTCATAATTATAAGTTAGCATGTCAAAATAAAAACTTTGTTTACTTCTGTCTCATTTTCAACTTACCCATAAAACCGGCATTCTCTTCAGTGAATGTTGAAAATAATCGCTTATTTCTAACCTGCATATATGTTCAATAACACTATTGTGAAGTGCAAACCTGAAGCTTGAAATCACATACTTCATTTTTCATGTAGGATGATTTTCATGCCGGGATTATGGGTGAGTTGAAAACTGAAGCAGGAGTAAAACCAAGTTTTTTCTTTGGCATATCTAAGTGAGACGTGTCTCACTAGTCTAAAATCGTTGCATATGGTCCAAAGAGGGTACTGATTCCTGCTCCAGTATAATTATTTCATATCAACTAAAATATCCATGACTTTCGGATCCTCCGTAAATATCGTAGAAGAGTTATGTGAAGTGAGACAAAACGCATTTTGGGTAATCAGATGCTCACATATTATATTTGCATAAGGAAGTAGAAGTCATCAGGAACGATATACACTTTTACTTTTCCTTCTACTATAATTTTTAGCAAAGTTATGACAAACCTGATTATCGGCCCTAACGGAAATTGCAGTTGCGGGTTAAGGCGAGTCTGAAATTTGATATCGGAATTCAGGTTTTCTGAGAAAACGAGTGCATTTTGTGAGAAATTACTAAGTATATTTCTTGTGGAGAATTGAATTATCTTTCGCCTTGTTAGAATTGTTTCTTGATGAATCTCATACTTTCCAAAACAACAGCAAAAAATATATATATAATTTTTTTAAATAAAAATGTTTTTGGGTTTCACCCCTGATATTTTGGTAAACAATTTTTTCTTCTATGGGCAGCAAATATTAATTTTGCTGACACATATCAATCAACAAAGTATTACTTTTCCTGCCTAGGCAGAAACGTGATTATACTCAATGGGAATAAAACATTTGACGTAAACATTTATTAGCAATCATTACATAACACTTTTAACAAGAATTTAAAAAACAGTTTAGTTTTTATTAACATTGATGGTAAAATTACTACAATTTTGAACGAATAGGCCACCTTTTCTTTCCTCAGATATCGTTCTCTCTACATTAATTATATTACCAGTTTGATTCGTCTCATAAGTACATCCTATATTTGTCAAAACTTTTTCACAAATGCTGGTTTTACTTGCCATTGAATCTTCAATGTACTCTTCTGCTATAGTTGAGGATTTCCACCCACCATGTCGTTTCAACATTGTTATGTCACCTCCTGCATTCACAAGTAAAGTGGCAGAACTTCTGCGGAGGCAGTGTCCCGTATATTCCTTAGAATTCAGCAACTTCAAATAGACAGCTATTTCTTGAGGTATTTTACCAAATTTATGGATTCCAACAAATTGCTTTATGGATTTACCTTTTGCGTATTTGAAAAAAAATCTTGTGTATTTTAATTCAGCAGGCCGAAGAGCTATATATTTTCTAACAACATCCAAATATTCCATTATTACGAAAGACCTCGAGAGTGTTTAATAGGGATACCAATAGTTTTTTGTTCATATCTTCAATATTTTCTAACTTTAAATTCAAAAGTTCGTCGCAGCGACATGCACCCGCAATTCCAAAAATCAATACAACCTAAAAGAATGGATTATAAGTATTTTCACTCCATGGTATAGATATCTTATTCAAAACTTACTTTTGCTAATAAATATTCATAATCTGGTGCATCCAGTATGAAATTTATAATATTTTGTTTTTCGAAAACTCGGGACTTCTTTGCCTTGTAGCCTTCAGATGACCGTTTTAAATATGCCCGCAACTTCAAGTATCTTCCTATATCTATGCCATTTTTAACATTCATAGTTGCCTTCAACATGGAATATACAGACCAAAGGGTAGAACTCTTCATTGTTTGAGATAATCCAGCAAAATAAGCAAGTAATACATTCTCCGAAAAAGTCTTCGCATTTTTCTCCATGCAATAATCCATAAATCGTTTATAATTTCCTTCATATTTCATCCGAGACTTCTCCGGCAACAAATTCAACTCTATATTTTTTGCCACCTCTCTTATTTCTGGAGGAGTAAGTACTTCCAGGTCGCTATCACTGTCCATTATATAATAATTCAAATAAGATGTCTATATTCATGGTGTTTCTACTTATAGCTGTAAAAGTTTGGGACAAAAATGAGGAATTTTCGCCTACTTGATTTTAGAGCACACGGCTGTTTCAGATGGCGCATACAGCGTTTATAGTAAACTGTAATCACAGACCACACAGGGTGTATTTATCATAAATCACATTATCTGTATTCTGTGGTATTTATATTTTCAAATTCATTATTTTTACTTTGCTGCTTTGAGGTTAAGTTCATAATATGGTATATGGTAAGTTCTTAAGTTCTGTGGGTAAAACGTAAAGTATTCCGGTTTTCCGGTTACCTATTCATCTTTCCTGTTAAATCAGTTAAATTGATTGATTGTCAAGTCAATTACCAAAGGAAAGTTCCAGTGAAATTTTGTGTAGGTACCATTTCCTTGAAACAACTCCAAGAAAATTTCAACACTAGAAATGTTTGCAGATTGTCCCATTTCATTAAAAGTGTCCTTATACACTAGAACTATAACAACACTAAAATAAGAAATGAACAAAACTAATAAAAACGACGAACAATGAACTAAACGAAACAACACTAAACTAAGAACTATAATGAACGAAACTATAATATACTACGAATAGTAATAAGATACGAGATAAGTAAACAAAAATTTTCAAAACGGGGAAAATTAATTACTCATTGACACTATTGACAGTGACAGATAATAATTTCAGCGTGGACTCGAACAATTCTGAACAACGCCATCTAACAGATCTCTGGTAAGTAGCAGTCAGTGCAACAGGTGGTGCCTTCAAAAAGTTCGAAACAAAATCGAATCAATAGAAGCACCAGGAGTTTCTAGGCATCTTAAATTCAAATATACCGATATTTTTTCGCACAACTGTCAGAAATTTCATGAATTGTCAAACTATAATTATTATGGACATTTCCATAGCAACCAACCATTCCAACAACTGCGATTTCTATCAAATTCTATTTTAATTGAACACTACAGGAAAAATAAAGAGATTGCGGGAATTGTAATAATTTGCAAATACAATATCCTCCTATATCATTATGAACAATCGGAGAAAAAATTATATGTTCAACTCGGCAGCAAAGTAGATTGACTGCCTTAGCTGAATTCCAAGCCTCGCTACGCTCGGCTATGAATTCAGCCTCGGCAGTCAATCTACTACTTTGCTGCCTAGTTAAACAAGTAACTATTGTTTTTAACAATATATGATGTCAAGAAGTCATGTGCCGAGTTTCAATTTTCACTTGTGGCTTACATTTGTCTGTGGTTACTGCTGTGTCAAAGCTAACGTTCTCGTTCTCCTTGACTACTCAAAGGCATTTGATATTATATTGATATTATAAAGGTTAAAAGTGAGTCACTATCTTGTGACATCCAAGCATAAATATGCATTATTTTGTTCTTTCAATATTCACGGAAGAACTGGACCTTGTATCATCAACGTACGAGCAGTCCATTTCTCAAAACAATAAAGAATAATTTTAACAGGCACGTACAAAAAAAAAATCAGTCACAAAATAAAATACTACGTCGCTCATTCTCGGTTTAATGGATCCAGCAGATTTTCCACTCTCACTGTTAAAACATGTTATACAAACATTCGAAAGTCGATTACAATGGAAAGCTCCATTTCGGCAAATGAAATCGGAGGTTCCGTTTGGAAACCGATGTTTATTTTTATGAATAGGATTTCAGCCAGATATGCCACGCGCGACGCTTTCATAGGAAATTGCCACATTTGGACTTTTATTGCAGCTAAAAGCGATCAATCGCAATTTATTAAATACGTGTTCATATATACACCGAACATTTGTTTTGGACTAATTGGTTTGAAATGGCGATTAATGTTTCGTGTTCGATTGCCTGATAATTCCTCATTGTTTTCGACAGTGAATTAGGGGTTTTTTCGAGCTCTGATTCAACGAAAATTTTCACATATTCGAACTGTCAGGTTTGATTGAAACTCGCTCAGATCACCAATGTTCGTTCATTTCGAATAGGATATCTTGATAAAGATTCACTGCAGAGAATTATTTTACAATTACACCCTATAAAGTCGGTTTCTCCTATATAAAAATGAAACGTAAAACTTTCAGGCAACTTGTCAACAATGACTTGTTAATATAATAAATTCAATTTGTAGTAAACAGAACACTCTGAAATTTAAGAAATTTGGAATTTGAATTGTTTTTTAATTTTTTCTTATTATCCAGTAGCTGACACCCAAGTTTTGTGCTTAGCCCTAAACCTGACTTTATGTGCACCAGTCCCTGATTTTTTTATATAATTCAAGAAAATACATAAGAAATTGATATAAAATGAAAAAAAGGCCTTTATTTGAAATGAATATAATGCCATGGCACGAACAAAATAATTTGATCTTGTATTAATCAATTTTGCAAGCACTTCAACCACTGCATACATGAAATATCCTCTTTTTCTAGCCACTTGTAATTTAAACCACTCTTCCATCAGTTTTACCAAGATTAATAATTTGTTTTACCTGTCCTGGATAGTATTTGCCATCGTATTTAACAATAACAAAATCTTCTTCTTTTGAATTGTCTTTACTAGAAGTGTGGTCCTCACTATCTAAAGACTATTCATCCCAGTTCTCACCGTCTTCTTCTGATTCAAGAGTTATTTCAACAGTAAATATGACGAATGATCTGTGATATTTTTCTTAGAATTTGCTTTGGTTTTCTTTGAATTTTTTTTGTCGTTCTCTGTTCAATTTAATTTCTTCTCTCTTCCATTTTCTTTCAGCTTTCTCTCGCTCTTTTCTTATACGTTCTTCTCCTTCCTTTTTGAAATATTGTTTCCACTTCTCATCAGAAACTACCGATGGCAAGGATTCTTTTACTAAACCTCTTAACGCTTGGGGCAAAACAAATGAACCCCTGAAAGGACTTGGCATATCAACAAAGTAACAAATTACCAGTAGCTGACCCTAAATATTCCAAAAGCTGAACCGTGGATCAGGTATTGGAAGCACTACATATATAATAGTGGTAATTTTAATGAATAATGCTCTTTGATATACCATCGAATAGAGCATAATTTTCATCGATTTCATGAAAACCCAATAGCTGACACAAGTGTCAGGCATTGGCTTAACCAGTTTTGTTTACTAGCCAGTACCTGACTCCTTATTCTAAAAACACAAAATATATTTCATTTAAAAATTCGCTACTGAAACAACATTAATACTTGATACCATAGTAATCAGTACAATTGAATTGCAAAAAATAAACTTACTTTTTTTATTCTCTATTTTCATTCAAGTATTACCTTAATGATTATATTAAAAAAACACGCCTAATCAGTCCCTTCCGTGGAAATATTCTGTCAAAAATATTAATTCAGTGTTATCTATCTGAGAGTATAGAAACTCGATAGATAACACTCGTACCAACCAAAATAATTCAATACATTCAGAACATGGACAGAATATTGCTTATTTTTGTATGAATAATGAAACGTGTCAGGCTTAGAGACAGTATCAGGCATTGGTACATTTACGTTAATTATACCACACTGTAAAAAAATAACACCAGATAACATCATTCGGTGGCCATATAGGTCCTGATGATTATGGTGAAAAATAGCACCGACATATTTCACAACGTTCTATATATGGTGTAACATAAAATACTGTACATGGTGTTGGTTGAATTCGGAATGATCAGATGTCACACCTGAAAAACGTCTTAGAAAACACCATCGAGGTGTTAATTGCCATTTGAATGGTTCAGAAGAATAGTTATTTGTATACTAAGGCCGCAAAATGCTTTTTCGCGTTCCGAGAGAGAGATTATCGCCGAGGCCGCTCCGGCCGAGGCAAGATAATCTCGAGGTCGCGAAAACATTTCGCGGCCATAGTATACACAATATTTTTCGTGCAACCGAGAAAATTACATAATTTCAATAAACATTATGTCTCTTTAGAAAAGACAGCGTTTCAACGCGAATAGAGAAAATTACACCTCAATATCACAATGTTTCTATGGAGATGAAATATTTAGCAATACAAATCAATTTGACATTTCTCGTGAAGTCGTGAAGATGTCCGATAGCGATAGTGATATTTCAGTTACTTGCACTCCTCCTGAGCTGAGAGATCTCATAGACTCAGCACTTTCTGATTTGATACCCGAAAAATCTAAACGGAAATATGAAAAATGTTACAGCAACTTCAAAGATTGGTGTGTCAACCAAAATGTCAAGACGGTGTCAGAAAACATATTATTAGGATATTTGATGCAGCGATCAAAAGTTGTGAAGAGTTCAACTTTATGGAGCATTTATTCTATGTTAAAGACTATGCTTAACGTACGAGATGGAATTGACGTAAAGAAGTTTTTAAAATTGGTACCATTCCTCAAGAAAAAGTCAGTTGGTTATCGAGCAAAGAAATCAAAAGTTTTTACGCACGAGCAAATTGATTCATTCCTCAAACAAGCTAGTGATGCAAATCATCTACTGTGGAAGGTATATAAATATGGAAAAAAAGTGAAGTATGATGTTTTATTCATAATAATTATTATTATAGGTAGTTTTGATAATGGGAATATCAGGAGCATTGCGACGAGATGAATTAGTGAGAATGACCCTCGAAGATATTCAGGAAGACAAAACTGTATTGATAGTAACTATTCCTGATACTAAAACTGATCAAAAGCGTGTTTTTACCATTACTAATCAAGATTATATAAGAATTTACTATAAATATGTAACTCTTCGACCAAAACATACTGCTATTTGTCGTCTATTTCTGAGATATGAAAATGGAAAGTGCTCGGCACAGGTTGTTGGAGTGCATACGATTGGAAAAATACCTAGTATGATTGCAAAATATCTCGGCTTACCAAATAGTGAGGCATACACAGGCCACAGTTTTAGAAGAAGTTCCGCCACGCTGCTTGCCAATACAGGTGCTGATATATCAGTTCTTAAACGCCACGGTGGATGGAAGTCCACTACTGTAGCGGAAGGATATGTCGAGGATTCCATCCATAATAAGAACAAAATTTCCGATGCAATTTCTGGCACTGTAGCATCTAGTTCAAATGTAGTCAATCGCAAAATGTTAATGTCCAAAGAAAATAATACGTTTTTGTCTAATGTAAATAATGATTGTTCAGAAACAATAGATTTAGTTGCTTCATCTTCAGGGATGAATATCAGTAATAATATAAACAGTACAATCAATGTTAATATATATCAAAAATAAAGTATGTTTCTATTGTGAATTTGGAAACAGTTTTTGGTTCGAAATACATTGTTATTGTCATATTTCAGAAATGTCAAATGCTGTAGTGGCGTTCAGTTTGCCGGCAGTCACTATGGGAACGGCCGTAAAAATTTTTGTCGGCCGTCACTCTGGGTAACGGCCGCAAAATATTATTTTGCGGCCTCTGTTGCGGCTGCAAAATGCTTGTTTTGCGTCCAGTTGCACGAAAACTGTTTTTTTTTGTTATCTTGGTGTAATAAAACACTAGTCTGAGAGCTTCTTCTGGTTTATTTATTATCAAATTACACTAATCAGTGTTTACCTTGAAACAATCCGGTGTGAATTAACGTCACCAAAACCCTCTGGCGGTTGGCCCAAGAACTGCTCAACCTGTACTAGACGGCGGTCGGGCCCTGCTGTCGGTATTTTCCTTTATTTCGGCTTCCTCATTTCTGAGCTATTCGGATAACATGATATAAACCACGGAACATTCTACTGATAATTTCGACTAGATGAATGCAGACCACATGACAACATGACAGTGAACTTGTTGAAATTTACTAGCTTGCGACATTATTGTCTTCATTAATATTTAATTTAGGTAGTATTCATCATAACCCGAGTGTTATTCAAATTTACATTATTGTTATTTCATTCAGGAGGAAGTGCACATTAGCACAATAAAATTTGTTTCATATCAACATCTTGGTGTTTTTCTTGAATTTGATCGGGTTTCACATCACCAATTGCTCATGAAATTATCAAGCTTTGGTATTTCGAGGAGCCTCCAATATCTCCTGAAATCATATCTTAGTGAGAGGAAACTATTTGTGGAATATGAGGGAATTAAATCGTTTACATTTGATGCACCTTCCGGGGTTCCATGAGGTTCAAACTTGGGTCCACTATTATTCCTTCTGTTTGTTAATGACATTTCTGATAGTATCAAGTCTAAAAAACTACTTTTTGCTGATGATATGAAGATTTTCAGGGCGATTGAGGACTACTCTGATTGTATCTCATTACAAAACGATATCACTGAGTTACATGATTGGTGTCAGAAAAATAAACTATCATTAAACATAAGTAAATGTAAAACTATGACCTTTGGAAGGAAATCATCAGTACAAATGTATAACTACAAATTGGATAATATATCGTTGGCAAGAATTACCGAATCGCGAGATCTGGGTATTATCTTTGATGAAAAACTAACGTTCTCGTCACATATCGAGCATATAACACACCGTGCAATGAAAATTCTAGGGTTTGTGATGCGTAATAGCAAAGAGTTCTCATCATTAGAGGCAATTAGCTCTATATATTATTCATTGGTCAGAAGCAAACTGGAATACTGTAGCTCCATATGGAATCCGTGTCAAGAAAAATATATTTATTGTATTGAAGCTGTACAGAAAAAGTTTCTAAAATTTCTTTACTTGAAAAAGCATGGTTACTACCCTATAAGAGAGCATAGCTATGAATTACTCTTAGAAGAGTTCAACTATACATCACTTAAAAAACGCCGCCAAATTAACGACTTGATTTTTATGTACAAAATCATACATAATCAGATCGACTCTTCTACTTTACTTTTATCATTGAACTTTAATGTTCCTCGTATAGTTTCCAGGTCACACATAGCATTTCACATTGAAGTACCTAACTAACTCTCAACACCACTTTCACTGTCCTTTGACTTCAATGTGTAGAAGCTACAATAGTCTACAAAATATAGATATATTCTTTTTACCCTTAACTCAGTTTAGGAAAGCAATTTATAATGCACTTTGTAACTGATTGAAACTGTTGCTTATATATTATAATGTTACATGGTATGTAATGCTAATATTGAATTCGTTTTATGTTTTATTTTTTGTTTGTCAGGACTAATATAAGCTTTTCATTTTGTATTATGTACTCCTGTAATTGGGTCTTATGACCTGTTGGATGTATTTTCTCAATAAATAAATAAATAAATAAAGTCGGAGTAAGGCAAGAATAAGGCACGTAAATAGCTGATCCCAACCTTAGAGCGATTGCAATTTTGAAAGATTTTTCATCCAATAAGGTCCCAAGAGAAGCGACTTGAAAAGCGTTCAACCAAGCACCAGATTCCTTGATCATGGCTGCTTTCAGGCGAGCCCTTTCATTCAAATTGGTGGACAACAGTAGTTTATCAATTATGATATTGAGTAGAGTATGATCCCAAACCTTCTGTAACCTAAGATAATGCGGGGTGGGTGGATCCATATCAGTTAATAGACACATCAGAAAATAAGGTTAGGTACATCAATACGTTGGGTGGTGTCTAGTAGTAGGTTGGGCAATTCTCTCCCCGCCTGATTTCCCGATGAATATTAAATAACTTCATGCGGTCCACCTAACACAAGACCTAAATACAACCAGAAAATACAAATTCATAGCGATCAATCGCTAACAGCGATACGATCGTACATAGAACTAATTTTACAGGAAATGATACCACAACGAAAACGCGTCAAATACTTGATGCCAAAGTTAATGCTGAAATTAGTGGTTTTGAAAAAAAAAAACTCACGCAAGCGAACGATCAATCAGTAACCGCAAATATTACAAAGGCGACGCAATTTATTCGAATTGGACACATGGGTTTTGTATTGCTTGAATTGTAAAATCTCTTCCAAAAACGTTTCATTTTCAAAAGAAACTTTCTGCATTTTCTCAAATTATTTTTAACCACAGACGAAAGCAAAATAGGATTTTCAATATCCAGAGGGGTCGAACACAGATACGCGTAGTAAATAATCTGAATCATTATATCAGTCATTTATTTGAAGAACGAAAAATAAGAATGAATTTGATGAATGCAGTTTCATCAGTTGAACGAATACAATCTATTGCTTGGGTAAACACTCTTCATTCGTTTGATGAATGGAATTCATTACCCTAACGAACCTTGCATTATAGTAACCGATACTAATGAATTCAATAATCACCATCCATTGGATTGATAAAAATATGCATCGTCGAAATAATCGAAATCATTATATCAATCATACCGAATTTTTTCGAAGAACGAACAATAATAATTAATCTAATGAATACAGTTTTATCGGTTGAACGAATGCAGTTGATTGCTTGGATGAAAACTCTTGATTCGTTTGAAGAATGGAATTCATTTCCCTAACGAACCTATTCAATGTACTCGATCATGATATCAACGAAAGCATTCATTGATATCATCAACATCCGTATTCATAGTATGGATAACCAGTGGTACATTGACATAACGACTGTGTTCATTGACTAATATTGATGAGAATGTTCATTGAGCCACTGAACTTTTTCATAATAATTAATTAATCTGATGAATTCAGTTTCATCAGTTGAACGAATACAATTCATTGCTTGGGTGAACACTCCTCATTCCTTTGACGAATGGAATTCATTACCCTAACGAACCTATTTGATGTACTTGATCATGATATCAACGTAAGCATTCATTGTTATTATCAAGATCCGTATACATAGTATGGATAACCAGTGGTACAGTGACATAACGATTGCGTTTATGTGACCAATATTGATGAAGATATTTATTGAGCCACTGAACTTTTTCATTGAATTCAGGTTCCAATTTTTTTCTGTGATTCGTCTCTCATTCACACGTGCCGTTCATTATTCATAACCTAAATTGAATCTAAGAATCGATTTTTCTTTCTGCATAATTTATTTCAGAATTAGATAGAAATATTTCAATGAAAGAGTTACCCAAAGGGGTTAAAACATCGACTCCTGTTGAAAATCTTATATTTTTATCAATCATGAGTCATATACACGATAAATTGCGATTTTGGCCGAAATGAAGAGAACCTTTAAATCTCCACAATAAAGTTGTCCGGCACGGCACGGCACGGCGCTGTCCGTCGCTTGATGTCGACGGTAGACAGTCCAACATAGCACGTACCGTTGTTTGCTGAAAAGGATCGGAGAGCTGTACTTTTCCGGCGACGGACGCTCTTTGCTGTGCCGTGCCCGGCTAGTGGGCGATTCTCCACTTATTTGCATTGTCCCAATCCTATCCGTACTTCCAGATCCTCACTGAGAAAATAACCGCGACTTGATTACTGCCTGACGTTATTGGATACTGCAGTACTGCAATCTATTGACTTCATCGTCCACCGTTTGACGCAGTAATTCTGTAATAAAATCTATTTCGTCGACCAAAATGTATTGGGGATTAAATGCGAGAGAAGCGAACCTTGCTTCAATGAAATAAACGATTTCTGTGAGTGATATTTTTTTAATAACATTCTCCTTATCTAATTTATTTAATGATTTTTTCAATGAAAACTAGAGAGAATAAAAAAAAATCAGGTATCTGAATAAAAATGCGAATTTTCACTTTCAGATTGATTCTTTCCTTTTCAGTTAGTCTTTTCACAATATCTATCAGATGTAGTTCAATGTCCAGCGTGGCTTGTGCCGGGGAAGTAGTTGTTTTCTGTTAGATATTACAAATGAATCACATTTTTCATTTTTCAATTTTCATGGAGAATGTTCCCCTTTTCAAAATAGCTCATGTTATATTGAACATAGTCAACACTTCCCTCTAACAAAGAATCTACTATCTCTCTATTATTATATTGTTTTCAAGAAACAAAACAACTTGGCACCAACTTATTTCCAAAATTACTTGATTCTCCATAAAGATATACATACCCACCTCACCAGAAACCGGGATAAATTATGTATCCCTAGAACAAATCGTAAAAGCACAATGAAATCTTTGTTCTTCGAAGAATTTCGTGAATTTAACCAGTTGCCTTCATTGGTGAAAAATAGTTCTTCCCTTTATAGTTTCAAAAAAATTCTCAAGAATTTCATAATTAATCAGTGAATTTTTATTGCTGTCGTTTATTATTATTATAAGTGATCTATTCCTAGTTTTTTGGAAAGAAATGTAGGATTGATTATGTATACTTGGTATATGTGTGCGCGCCTGTACACCTGATTATCTGTTTGTAAATATACTCAATTTAATTTCTTTTAAATACCAGTAAGGTATATATACAATATCTATCAGTTGTAGTTCAATGTCCAGCGTGGCTTGTGCCGGGGAAATAGTTATTTTCTTTTAGATATAACAAATAAATCACATTTTTCATTTTTCAGTTTTCATGAAGAATGTTCCCCTTTTCAAAATAGCTCATGTTATATTGAACATAGTCAACACTTCCCTCTAACAAAGAATCTACTATCTCTCTATTATTATATTGTTTTCAAGAAACAAAACAACTTGGCACCAACTTATTTCCAAAATTACTTGATTCTCCATAAAGATATACATACCCACCTCACCAGAAACCGGGATAAATTATGTATCCCTAGAACAAATCGTAAAAGCACAATGAAATCTTTGTTCTTCGAAGAATTTCGTGAATTTAACCAGTTGCCTTCATTGGTGAAAAATAGTTCTTCCCTTTATAGTTTCAAAAAAATTCTCAAGAATTTCATAATTAATCAGTGAATTTTTATTGCTGTCGTTTATTATTATTATTATAAGTGATCTATTCCTAGTTTGTTGTAAAGAAATGTAGGATTGATTATGTATACTTGGTATATGTGTGCGCGCCTGTACACCTGATTATCTGTTTGTAAATATACTCAATTTAATTTCTTTTAAATACCAGTAAGGTATATATACAATATCTATCAGATGTAGTTCAATGTCCAGCGTGGCTTGTGCCGGGGAAATAGTTATTTTCTTTTAGATATAACAAATAAATCACATTTTTCATTTTTCAATTTTCATGAAGAATGTTCCCCTTTTCAAAATAGCTCATGTTATATTGAACATAGTCAACACTTCCCTCTAACAAAGAATCTACTATCTCTCTATTATTATATTGTTTTCAAGAAACAAAACAACTTGGCACCAACTTATTTCCAAAATTACTTGATTCTCCATAAAGATATACATACCCACCTCACCAGAAACCGGGATAAATTATGTATCCCTAGAACAAATCGTAAAAGCACAATGAAATCTTTGTTCTTCGAAGAATTTCGTGAATTTAACCAGTTGCCTTCATTGGTGAAAAATAGTTCTTCCCTTTATAGTTTCAAAAAAATTCTCAAGAATTTCAAAATTAATCAGTGAATTTTTATTGCTGTCGTTTATTATTATTATAAGTGATCTATTCCTAGTTTGTTGTAAAGAAATATAGGATTGATTATGTATACTTGGTATATGTGTGCGCGCCTGTACACCTGATTATCTGTTTGTAAATATACTCAATTTAATTTCTTTTAAATACCAGTAAGGTATATATATTATCTTATCAATTATTTTGTAAATATCAGTAATGTATATTGTCATATTTCGAATTTTACTACACTTAACTATAAGTGTACTTCTGGAATTTTGACTGAGTCGTCTTGAATTTTCTTGATTTACCTATGAATCACCCAAGATTTTCCGACCCTCCACATACCATTAGGGATTTTTTTTGTTCAAAAAATCATTGGCCATGGTCTACAAATACTGTAGTCTTATTTATTAGTTTCATAATCCAGTACGATTGAGTTTCGAGACAAGAAATGATTGTAGCACCACCAAACTTGGTATGCTTGTAGTTGGAACCATGATAAATACGAAAAATACGAAGAAATTATTTTGTTTACCAAAATTCCAGGGGTGGAACATATTTTTTTTCCTTTTAAAAATATAAATAGATTTTTGCTGTAATCTTGGAAAGTATATGATTTATGGAAAAAACAACTCAACACGGTGAAAAACAATTCAATTTTCCACAAAACTTATTTTCAGCAATTTCTTATGAAATATGCTCGTTTTCTCAGAAAATGTGAATGAACGCCAACAACAAATTTCAGGTTCAACCTTATCCGCCAATGAAAGTTCTGGCGGAGCCGAATATTTGATTGGTCATAACTCTGCTATGATCGGAGAAGGAAAAGGAAAAGTTCTTATCGTTTCTGAAGACCTTCTCATGCCAATATAATATGCGAGTATTTGAGTACCTAAAAGGTGTTTTGTAGCACTTCACGGAGATGTTTGCGGATGATCCGAAAATCATGAATAATTTAGTAAATATGGAATTATTATCCTGAAGCAGCAACCCATACCCTCTTTGGACTACATGCAACAATTTTAAAATAGTGTGACATGTCCCACTTATACATGTCAAAAAAAAAACTTTTTGTACAACTGACATTAAAAATGACGTTTTTAATTCATTGACACATGAACTAAAAACTGACGTTTTCACAAAATCACTTTTAACACTAGTGTTAAAAGTAAAATGACAGATGAGATGATGGATACTCAGTAATATAGATCTCTCTAATAGAAACACTTCAATCAGATATTATAATCAGAACACCTACTCAAGAGGAATCGTTTATAAAAGTTCACACATGTATTTGGCCGTTTGCGCAATTGGTAATACTAATTCCTTTTGAAGTTACAAACGAAGTAGTATTTAGTCCAACTGTAGAATGTCCTTCATCACTGACAAATAATGACATTCATAAATAAAGTGCGTTGGGGTTTATTATTTTGAAGTATCTGTCAGTCAGCCTTGTAACCCAAAGATCGTGTGTTCGAATCCTTATGGATCTTATTTTTTTTTTGTTTTTTTCTTACTAGCAGTAACTGTTGAACAAAAAATTTTGTATGATACATTTGTTAAAAGTGATTTTATTTTGCTCGTGGGGTTGCTCCACTCGCTAACGCTCGTTTCGCAATATTCCCCACTCACAAAATAAAATGCCACTTTTAACACTTGTATCATAAATAACTATTGTTTCATTCCTGCCTCATTTTCAACTTACCCAAATCGGCACTCTCTTCACTAAATGTTGAAAATAATCGCTTATTCATATCCTGAATATATACAATGACCGCCAAAAAGTATGTACCATATGGGAAAAAAGTTTATTATTAGAGTATTAGAAAAAAGATTCTTGGGAAAAGTTTGTACATGTCCGATAACCTAAAAATCGATTTTGACACATGTCACGTGATCGCTGGTATGGCGGCAAATTAAAAAAAATTACTACTGAGAAAGTGGGGTAAAATGGCAAGATATCAAAAAAAATGATTGGAAAAGTTGCTTAGAATTAAATTTTATACACGTATACGAAGTTTGAAAAAATAATGAGAGAAAATTGAAAATAGAATTTTTTTTTAAATATTTTCCTAGCTGTATAAAAATATCAAATTATTATCATATGAATAGCTTGACCATACTGAAACATTTGTATTTCGATGATAATGACAAAACTTTCTCATTTTCTCTACACCAGTAAGCACTAAATTAAAAAAATTGGATTTTGTTAAAACCCTGGCTGTTACATTGGTTCGTATCTAACAGTTATATCAGAATTCCACGACCATTGTGATGACATGACACTCCAGAAACATGATGTTTTTCAGATTATAATCAAGTTTCGATAATAATCGTGCCAGAGCGTTTCACTTCGCATGCGATGTTGAAAACTCAAGCCTCTTTAATTTGACGCACTATTTTTAAGATTATGTGCGAAGTGAAACGTTCGTGCACGATTATCATCAAAAATTGATTATAATCTGAAAAACACGATATTTTTGGATCTCCTTATCATCGCAATAATAGTGGAATTGTGATAATCTATTAGATAAACCAATGTAACAGCAAGAGTTCTGACAAAATCCAATTTTTCAATTTAGTGCTCTCTGGTGTGGAGAAAATGAGAAATTTTTGTTATTATCATCGGAATACAAATATTTCAGTATGGTCAAGCAATTTATAAGAAAATAATTTTATATTTTTCTACAGCTAGAAAACTATTTAAAAAAAATTATGTTTTCAATATTCCCACATAATTTTCTCAAACGTTGTATATGTGCATAAAATTGAATTCTAAGCAACTTTTTCGAATAACTTTTTTCGATATCTTGCCATTTTATCCAACTTTTTGACTATTCATGGTAATTTTTTTCAATTTGCCGTCATACCAGCGATCACGTGTCAAAATCGATTTTTAGGTTATCATACATGCACAAACCATTCCCAAGAATCGTTTTTTCAATACTCTAATAATAAACTTTTTTCCCATATGATACATACTTTTTGGCGGTCACTGTATATTCAATAACACTATTGTGAAGTGCAAACCTCAAGCTTAAAATCACATACTTAATATTTCATGTAGGATGCGTATGAGCGATTATTTTCAACATTTACTGAAGAAATTGCCGCGATTATGGGTGAGTTGAAAACTGAGGCAGGAGTAAAACCCAGTTTTTTCTTTGGCATGTATAAGTGAGACTTGTCTCACTAGTCTAAAATCGTTGCATATGGTCCAAAGAGGGTACTGATTCCTGTTTCAGTATAATTATTCCATATCAACTAAAATATACATGACTTTCGGATGCATCGTAAATATCGTAGAAGGGTTATGTGAAGTGGGACAAAACACATTTTAGGTACTAAGATACTCACATGTTACATTTGCATGAGAAAGTAGAAGTCTTCAGGAACGATTTGCACTTTTTCTTTTCCTTCTACTTTAATTTTCAGCAAAGTTATGACAAATCTAATTTTCGGCCCTACCTGAACTTGCAGTGGCGGTTTAGCGCGAGCATAAAATGTGACGTCGGCGTTAAACCACGTTTTCTGAGAAAACAAGCGTATTTCATAAAGTATTACTGAAATTCACTCTTGTGGAGAATTGAATGATCTCTCAACCTGTCAAAATCGTTTTGTGATAAATGTTATATTTTCTGAAATAACAACAAAAAATTTTATATTTTTTTTTAAATGAAAAATTTTTCAGGTTCCACCCCTGATTTTTTGGTAAACAATTTCTTTCTTTAATAATACATGCTGTCGAGATGTCATGTGCCCAGTTTCAGAGTGCTACAGTTCATTCTAAACTTTTTGCTCGAGTTTGTCTGTCGTTACTGGATTATCAATGCATTCTCTCATTTTGTAACCCTCGTACAAACCCTTGAAAAAAGATTCCATTCTATCGAAAGCATTATCATGTTGAGAGTGAAACTTCGACATTGTTAATAAACAGGCATTATCTAGATTAATCATTTATTGTACTTATCCACGCACCCGTCATTGTTCATTAACCAACAATACTATTTGCTTCATTAATGGCCAATATTTCTGGGGACGCTCCTAACCCGCTGTGGTCGTTTATTACCAAATTGACTGACGATAAATGGAATTCGGTGAATTCAATTACGAAAATGGGGTATCATCCCACGAATTTCGCTGATGAAAAATGAGCTTAATTGATAACGACGACGACGCGACGTAACGAAAAATCAGTGCCGTACATGACATCGATCTTGCTGAAATTTGAGTCTTTATTATGAAAATGATATTCAGCAAAGGACCAGGCAACGGCTTTATGAAAAAAATTTCACCGGATAATTTTCATGAAGTTTTGTTATATTATAGAATACGACCTCCTTAACACACTGTCTGCCACGTCATCCATATACGAATGACACGAATATTTCTGAAGTTGATTCGTCAGTCAAATACAGTGTGTCTCACTTCTCATGGAAACACCCCCGTATCGTCCGTAATAATTGGGGTAGAATAATGAAACTCTCAGGACAGATGGAAATGGTCAAAATGCACCTACCACCTCAATTAGGTTGGCCTAAGTGATATACACTGCCCACCACTCGCGATGGAACAATGCATTTTTACGGTAAAATATACTAGGGGGCAAAATAGGCTCAAAATTCTTTCAGATTCGTGATCAGGACCACCAACTCACTACAGATACACTTTTTTCCTGAAAAATCCGAATTTGTTTCACTTCTCATGGAAACACCACCGTATCTTCCGTAATAATTGAGGTAGAGTGATGAAACTCTCAGGACTGATGAAAATGGTCACACAACCTTTTTTAAAGGCAAAACATACTAGGGGAAAAAATAAGCTCGAAACTTTAATTTGGTTCCACTCAAACATGGTAGCTTGTAACATGACTCGAGCAAATGACATTAAATAAATTCGGTGTCGTGATTTTATCATGTTATTTGTTCTCGTCAATTACCAAAGCAACCAAGTTTTCGTGCAAAATGAAAGTGTGTCCGATGAAATGGAAACCTCTTGTCGTATATTAACTTCGAAAATATGTATTGATGGTAAAATTGGTATCCTGATTCCGAATCCGTTGAGACTATATTGGCGAGCAGTGTATGTCACTCAGATCAACTTCATGCAAGATTTAGACTCATCGCTGGTATATCTAACGTTTCTGGAATTAACAGAGTTCTACTTCAATAATTACGGAAATTCCGAGGGTGTTTCCATGAGAAGTGAGATAAATTCGGATTTTTTAGGACTGAATTTTTTTTCAGGAAAAAAAGTATATCTGCAGTAAGTTGGTGGTCCTAATCACGAATCTAAAAGAATTTCGAGCCTATTTTGCCCCCTAGTATGTTTTACTGTAAAAATGGCTTGTTCCATCGCGAGTGGTGGGCAGTGTATATCACTTAGGCCAACCCAATCGAGGTGGTAGGTGGATTTTGACTATTTCCATCTGTCCTGAGAGTTTCATCATTCCACCTCAATTATTACGGAGGATACGGGGGTGTTTCCATGAGAAGTGAGACACACTGTATGTATGACAGTCCGTAATCGTTGAGAGCCACAGTGCATTGTGTAGTATCTCACACAGGGCCATTGCTTGAGAGCAAGATGGATAGAAACCCTGGTGGATTGACTGATTCGCTTTTGTTTCACACAAAGTTGTTAATGCTGTAATAAGATGGGATTAGCTTTCCCGTTGTCAGTAGATGGCGCATTATCAAAAAATAGCCGAGTTTACATTCCGAAGTACTGAGTCATATTTTTTTTTGGAATATTTGAAATTTGACTGTTTATTACTATGTTTATAATTTTTGATTAACTGTGATTTACGTTTCATCGGGATATTTATCGTTTTTTTCTTTTCTTTTACTATTTTTCGTTCAGTTCGCAATGATTAGTTATTTGTTTATTGTTGAGTTTTCTGTAATTCTTGTATTTGTAGTGCATAATGTTTTTTCAAGTTTGTACTTGGACATGGCTGCGTTTGTATGAAAGATCTAAGGTTAGTATCATTGTTTAAATATCCCGTACATATCACATATCCAACTAGTTAATTTAAAATTACTGTTCTGATTTTTGATGAAATAAGCACGTTAAACATGTTATGTCGCATTTTTTAACAAAATTGAATAAATACGAAATGTAAACATGTCATGACAATGACAATTGTCCAACGTCATCATGACAAGTATTCATTTATCAATCTGTAATGACTTTACCGCCATCTACGAATGATCGTGAAGCTAATCCGATCTAAATAAAATATGAAGAATCACGTAGGCCGTACCTTAACAGTTTTGGTAGGCCGATTTCACAGGTATAAATGAACGCACCAGGGTTTCTATCCATCTTGCTTGAGAGTGTGTAATGAACGTTGTGTGCTCTTTTTATAGTGTTAATAGTGTATATTCATCATATCAGGTATGTTTGAATGATTATTTCTTTTGTTTTCATGTCACTTATTTATGAATAACGTGGCCCAAATGCAAATTTTTTGATGATTTTTGCGTAGTTAGCCATGCCATTTATTACTCTATACAAGAACCCGGCAGGAGTGAAATGGTTCAGAAAACTTGGCATTGAACTGGTATTAGAAACAGCAGTGGTCAATGCATGGGTTACATAAGCAAGACACGAAAAAAAAAATTCAAATTCGAACTCTCAGAGAACAGTTAGCTGAAGGACTTCTGATTATCAGAGATGGAGCACTAAATCGGCCATTATCATTTGATGCAACGAACAAGTGAAGATGGAAAAAAATACGCAGGACGAGTACTTAGTGTTACGCTATATTGCAAATTATTGAAAAAGGCCGCGAGAAAACTAGAAATCATGGAAAAATGGTAATCACCTTCTGATGCAATGCTTGTCCAAATAAACCTCAGTTGTGCTTTGAGTGTTTCAATGATGCACATAAATAATATTGACGTTTTGCATTTATTTAATTACAATTCAATGTAAGTTAACTGATAAAATTGAATAAATATTTCATTTTCCAGTGATATAGTATCATATTTTACATTTATCTGTAATATCCATATTCATCCCAGTTAGGCCAAACCAAGTATACATGTATGTTCCCCGTGGGCCACACTCTCAATCCTCCATTTGAAACTGCATTACCGTCATTTATATAGAAATGCCATGGTATTTTATTCTTCACTATACGTCATACATATATGAATGACGAATCACTTTTAGAAACATTTATGTCATTCATATATGGATGACGCGGCAATTAACCAAACTCCAACACCAGAAAATGGCTCGTTGAGAGCTGTTACATAATACCTTACGTCAGTCAATGTGTTAAGATGTCTAAAAACCCTGGTGTACCGACTGATTAGATTTTGTTTAGAATTTTTTGAAGACAAAACAAATGAATTAGTGGTCTACTTTTGTAATCCAGAGATGGCGTCCTCTTTCTCGTGTCAACACTGTCAACATTCCAAGGACGTGGTGATTGTGATTGATAATTGAATTTTAAGGAATTTTATTAAACTTTTGTATGCCATACGAAAGTAATAGTCCATACTCGAAGTGGAATATCAAGTTTTATTGAAAAAATAACACTACTAAAGTTGTGTAATTTTTTCCAAAAAAAAATCTAAAAACCATTTGAAAGTCAATAGTTGTGGTGTAATGAAAAATATGTGCAATTTTCTTATATAATTGCTGTGTTTCTTCATTTTCCTTATATTTTAATAATTTTATACTGTTCCGTTTTTGTGCCGACAATCCAGAAAGATGAACAAAGTAGGTAACTAATTTATATTCAGTACAGAAATTGAGTACTTACCGCTTAGAATCAGACATTTTATTTCAAAACGCCATGCATTTTGACAATATTTTATGGGAAACATGTTTTCTAATCAATTCAATCAACTCTGGATGCGTTTTTATATCTTACCGTTTCTTGAAATCTTCCATAAGTAGCGAAAGTCCGCGACAAAGTAAAAAATATAAATTTTTCTCCATTCCCACTGAAATATATCAATGTTTTGTCTTCAGTAAGCTAGTTAAGGTTTTGGTTATTTTCCATGCATTCCTTTTATTTTAAAATAGTGGAATCTTTTCAGTGTATTTGATCAAAAAATACACTTTTCTGTCGAACAAAATTGCACAATAGAAATATTTTCAGTATTACATGTCATATTGAACGGTTTTTGAAAAGTGGAAGAACAATTTAACACATTAACTCATCACAAATATCAAATCCCAAATGCAATTAAACTCAAAGCCTCAAAATTATTCTTTATTTCTTTAAAAAAATTTATAGTGAAAACTCGGGCACAAATGCACAAATATCAGCGCGAGAGCATGCGCTGCGCATAAGATTGACAGGTGCTAATGGTGAATTTCCATGCGATGCAGCTGAACTGCAATACTTCTATGTGAAATTTGAGTTAATTATATTTCAGCAGAAACATTAATAAATCATGTCGAAAATGTAACAAATAGAACTGATTGGGGACAGTGGTTCTGTATATTCCAATAATTATATTGTTTTATTGATTTCATGTTCTCTCTCTCTCTCTCTCTTTCGTTTATGTGAATCGTGGGCAAAACTTCAAACTTCTGTTCATGAAAATTAACCCTAACAAGAAAACCGACGGTGGCGGTGCACTCAAGTGTCGCGGAATATTCGAAAAACAGCCCACGGATTCATTTGTTTTCTCGTAATCAAGTTGGCGAATGTTTCTCGTTTTTTCCCACAGATTTGCAGGTATAAGTCGGTACACCAGGGTTTTTAGGCATCTTAGACCTCCTGAACAAAAGTGTCCAACTCAATCATATTGCGTGACAAATATAACCTGCTCATGAGGCAATAATTTTGGACTGGTTTCTGATGAAAAATACCTGTAGGTACAGGGTGAGTCAAGCATTATTCAAAAATACATTTTTAACCAACCCAATTCAATGAACATGTGACCAAATCAAATAACACACTAAACATATTCAATGTTTGAAATTTCAGAAATATTTATAGAGAAACACCGGAGAAAACAGGGGTGTATAGTGTATCCAATCTCACTGTAATACCGGATTAACACTTCAATGACTTCGCCTCTTTGAACGTACTTGCCTACCATAGGCGGAGATATTTTCTCTTACTTGGGTATAACTTTGCGTATTGCTTGCTGTATAGAAATTTGCGAATTTAATGTGTCTTGTTCGTATAATGAATAGAATTAAAGGATTGCGCGTGTATGGGTACGGGACGTTGCTCGTAACTTATTGACAAGTTATCTGACACACCGAAAACAAGTCGTTCAAAAAAATAGAATAAGAAAACATCAGGAAACATTGTTAATTTATTTGCTGGTATGGCTATCTTATATACACATCAAAGTCGTGGCAAGACTCAATCATCATAATCTTCTGAATCAGACGAATCACCCATGTTTATGATTACTGGTTGAATGGATGGCAAAAGCAAATATTCAAGTTCTTTTGAAATCACTTGTAAAATGCATTCTGTCCAAAGATCTTTATATTCCTCTCCTAAGATTCTCCTAGCATTTTCTACTACTTCTCCGCTTAGATTTGGACATTGATTGGATTTTCTCAATTTGTATTATATAAATGCCCAAACCAATTCAATGGGGTTGAAAACACAATAATACGGAGGTAACCTCAGAAGCGTATGACCAGAATGTTTACAAAGTTTGTCAATAATATATTCTTTTTCAAAATTTTCATTTTTAATTATACGTAGTAATCCCTCCTTCGTGGCTTTTTGGGGAATATTCAATTTTTTATAATCCATAAATTCCACAATGTCTCCTTTTTTTGTTGCTTTCGTCGGTATTTTTATCTTTTGACGCGAGTGGTAAGACGCATTATCCATTACAAGAATTACAGAATTTGGTGAACCATTTTTCGAATAAAGTTGCAGTCATATCCTCATGATAATCTGCTGAACATTTTTTTATTTGTTTTGCTGACAACAGCAACGCGTTCGGTACAAAACCATCTTCACTACCCGCGTGTACAATAATTATACGTTTTCCCCTGGAACATGGTGCTTGGAGACAACAGTTTTGATAGTTATCTACCCATCCACACCGAATCACATCATGACTATCGAACCAAGTCTCGTCAATATATACTATATATCTCTTAGATTCCCGATGTTCTTTCATTTGTCGCAAGTAATCTTGCCTTTGCAGAACGAGCCGGGATGATTCCATTATTGCCATTCGCTGATTTAGTCTAAAAGAATTTGGCATAGTGTTTTTCCCGACTTATATGTATACTCAGGATAATTAGATAATTTGTTTTTGATTGATTTCAAGGTAGGTACTTCGTTTCGTTTATAGAAATCATAAACTTGCCTTCGAAAAAAATCTTTTGTGGCCTCATCAACTTTGTTTAATATCTGATCTTCTCGTTTTCTTTTACGATAATGATCTACAACATTCCCTTGTTTAACCACTTTGTAAATAGTTGAATGCCCCAAACTGGTGACATGAGATATCCTTCCGAAAATTTCATTGTTACATTTGTCGTTCATTTCCTTTTTGAGATTTTTATATATATTAAGAACAAGTCTTTGGGTCTGAACATGAAGATCTTTGTTTTTAAATTCCCATTGTTCATCCGGTTGTGAATCTTGTTCCTCACGTTCTTCGAATTGTTCATCAGGTTGTGAGTCTTGTTCCTCACGTTCTTCGAATGGTCGCTAAAATGCCATGTTGCAACACTAAATACGCAAACGTTTATACTAAAACTTTAATGTTGATTTTCACACTTTTAGTTTAAAAAACCGCGGCATATGTTTTTCAAATACAATGGATTCTTCAAGCAGAAGTATACTGAGTTATACTATTACAATGTCCTCCTTTTATGTTTTTAAACACAAATTATACCCCAAGATATGCCACTGAAAGGTGGCTGGTCAGAATTTTAAATCCCTTAACAATGGGAACTACCTAGCGAATGAAGAAACAGTTGCTTGCATGTTTTCCTAAACGTTCTACATCAAAATTTGCACGAACCTCCTTGTATGGATTTTGCATACTAAATGAGGTTTTATTATTGAGCTGAAGAAAGTCATGTGATACTGAGTTTGGATAAACTATACCAAGAGTCTGTGTCACACGGTATAAATGAAAATGTTTCTCTACCTTTGTGTTCAATGACCATTTTCCCGTGTATTTATCACATACAGCACCGATTTCTATTCACCATCTGTTTCAAAGTCTACCCTGTTCCGTGGGTTGCTTTTTCCCTAGGGGTGGATCCCACCTCTTCTTGGTGGTGAAACATTGAATTGATTAATTCTAAGCAACTTCTGTTTCATGAAGTTTTTTCTGAAAGCTAATAGTTTTCGACTTATTCGCGAGTGAAATTGTCGGTTTTCAGGCAAAAACACGCGTTTTTAGATTCTTTTTCGCGAACTGGAAAAATATGCATTTAATCGAAAAACTTGTAAGGAACAAAATTTAAGTTTTTTTAAAAAAATAAAGAAAATCGCTTATTTATGATGTATGCAGACCTAATACAATAGTTATTTATACAACAAGTGCAAAAAGTAGGTGTTTATTGCACTCGACGTGAAATTGTCCAATGAGGCCATCAGGCCGAGTTGGACAACAATAAACTCTCTTTACACGAGTTTCGTACAATATTTTTTCTACGTTCATGCCAAAACTAGAAAATATTTCATTTAGGTGGCACTAAACTGCCTTAAAATACTGGATCTGTGTGCAGTTAGGTTGGGACGTAATAAGGGTGAACGAAGCGAGCCTAATAACGGCGGGCGCAGCGATCATTTATTTACATTTACGCTTTCAACGCTAAAAAAAGTAAGTGAGAGCGAGCCTTTTTGACTTCAGATTTGCAATTTTTCCAACAACCCTTGGCACAGGGTAGATTCTGAAATAGAGGGTAGTAGAACCTAAATCCAAATATTTATACAAATCGATGTTGTTTGGGAGAAATACATAGTTTACACATTTTTTACCGTCATTGATTGGATTAATTATGTTTTTCTACAACTGTCAAAAAAAGTCCACTTTTTTTGTGTGGTTTGTGTGAGTAAAGTATTACAATATTTCACTATCAACATACAATTTCATTATCAAACGGAAAAGCGTAAAAAAGTGCACTTTTTTTAATGGCTGTTGCTAGACAACCGACAGTTTCATGCAACAACAGTGACAGATCCGAATAATAACGAAATCCTGTCATAAAGCCAGTTCTCATTTTCTTTGGCAACTAATAACCTATAAATATCTGATATGCAAATGTTGCACCAATAATATTCTTAGCATTCTTACTATTAAATAAGTATTATCAAAATTCCAAACTATCGCGGCGAATATATTCAAAATAGTAGCATATACCTCTAAGGAACTATTGGACCTAATCTACACTAGGTAATCCAAGGTAGCTATGGCTGTTTGGCCGTCAGAAACTAGTTGACAACAATAATTAATGAAATTTGTGAAATTGGGCATCTATCCAGATAACGAATTCTTGATACCTATAAATTTAATTTAAGTAGAAATGAAAAGTGACGAAGATTGAACGGAGAAAATCGTGGATAGTGCAAATATGAGATTTCTTCGACCTAGTTCAAAGAAAGGAAAAGGTATTCGTTGCTTCACGAGAATTGTTTATTTATTTTGAATACAAATCTAAGAAAATGAAAAGTTACTTCGATGGACTAGTTATAATAATAATAATGACCTCGATGAATATGTTATTTTAATATTCGCTTCAAATTTTCCATTTTGCGGGATAGTGTGAAGAGAAAGGGATTTCAACTCTATCGAAATTATTCGTTTCATTTGTTTGAAACTCAACTCTCCGGTATACTCTTCGAACTTTGTTCGAATAATGAATCAATAAAAATACGCCAAATTCACTTCATATTTGCAAAAAAATAAGAATTGGTTATTTTTTTGACAGTTGTAGAAAAAATACTGTATGAAACTTGTGAGTAAAGTGTTTTTTTTACTAGTAGGAAAGCCGCACTCCGCCTACGGCGTCGTGCGTTAACATTTCCTACTCGTAAAAAAAGTATCACTTTACTCACTTGATACATAAATTACTATTATATAAAAAAATTCACTAGTTCAAACACGTTGTGGATCGAAAAAAAAAACTTTTTCAATCAACCTAAGATACAAGCCACAAAATATTCGAAACTTTTCGCATTCAAAACAGAAAGTCATTCCCCCTTTCCGAGGGGGTGAGTCGGCCGTTATTTTCGTTTCTCGCATTTTATGACTCCTTAATCAAAAGATAACCATCTGCGATACATGTTTTGCCCTTACGACTCAACTTATGCAAATGATATTTTTGACAGGGAGACATAGTTTCGCGGCCGAGCCATTAGTAAGAGTGTTTATTATGAGATTGCGTGACGTGCCGGGATTTATTCGAAGGGCTACGCCATTTTCGAAATGCCTAGTGTTTTATGGTGTATTCTACATCAGCTGCGGTCGAGAAAATGTAGACAGTAATGAAAAAACTCATAAAAACTTCATGAGGTCCTTACGGGAAACCAATAACTCTTGAACCGAGACCCCACTAATTTTCGTTGATCATCAATCGATTTGGGCTGGAATTGGAGTTTTACAGTTGGTTTATACAGCAAATTAGATATAGTCCATTTCAAGAACACTGTAGAGTAAATTCTCAGAACCCTAATCGCCGAAACGTCGAAATACATAGGCGTGCATAATTTACAAATGTTTGTTTTATTTAATATGAATAAACGTTGAAAAAGTATATTTCATAAAGTAACAACTAAATTTCATCGTGCATACTATGACGTATTCCAAAGTGACAGTACCTCCCGGACTATAAATTCCGCCTATGAAGACTTAATTAGATCACTAAAAGGCTTATATTAAAGTTGTTGAAAAGTTAATACTGAACCAGACTACTTTTTTGTAATGTTGTGGAACTTCCGAATATGCTTGCATAACATGTCCGAATAATGTTGCCTTCCAACTGGTGTCGTCGTGATGAGAATGTTCTGTGGCTATTTAACTTCTCAGATTAAAATATTTGCATTATGTTTTCTGGATGAAATAGCAATAAAAATGGGAACAAACGAAACTACAACTTTTATCTTATTTCCATTGCGTCTTAATTCATTTGTTACTTCCGGTTCCGGCTTCCACACCATTATTAAAAAACTAGAACTAGTAATAAGATTGAACAAAGTTTTTAATATACAGGGTGTTATGTAAGTAAGTGGAAAAATTTGGGTAATTCTTTGAGGGATTACTAAAATGAAAAGTTCATCAAATATAAACTTGAAAATAATTGTCATGTTCAGTAGCGTACTGGAACGCAATTTGTTTACAAAAAAAAATGTGCGTCGGTGAATTTTTTTGCAATATTTGTATTTGTTTCACATTGAGCAACTAAAACTACAACTTTTTTCATTATTAAAATTTTTTTCGTACCTTGCTTTGTTTTCGAGAAACTCATAAAAATCACTTCATTGCATGTCCCTAGGACAACATAATAAAAAAATTAACTACGGAATCATCAAAAACTGGGGTTCACCTGTTATATTTTTACATATCGATAGTCTATTCTAGTCTCAGAAATTGTTCTAAAAATTAATGCAAGCAATGAAATAAAATTACATTTTATTAATTGTTGAAAAATATTATCATAGTTGTCCATGGAAATGTAATAAAAATATTTTTGTTCAGGATTATACAGTGACCGGCAGACTTATGGCAACAAATGGAAAAAAAGTTTATTTCAAATTTCACAGAAAATTTTATTCTTCATAAAGGTACCAGCATCCTCCCAAACTCAAATGGTACTATCCACATTTCAATTATATCCTTTCGTATACGAGGGAGGTGAAAAAAATTGAAAGTGGCCCAAGAGTAAAGTACCTTTATTTTTCAAAAAACACAAAAAAGTTATTCAAAGCAAAGACCTAAAATTTAGAGAGTGTTCCAAATTTGAATTCACAGCCTCCTATTCCGAAAACAAGGTTTCACTGATTTTCTCCTTTTTTTATCTCACCCGCCCTATGTATTATGAGGATTTGTAATATCAGAGTAGACTCATCATTGAACATTATCTAGGCGACCTGATAAACTTAAGTTTCGCCTAACTGTCATCTAGAAAATTGTATTAAACGTACTTGGTGCTGACAAAACCTCATTTATTGTGGCCATTCAGAAAAAAACAAGTATTTTTCGAAATCAGCTAAAACAAACGACATCTGCAGTTCAAAATCAATTGAAAGCAATCCAACTGTATTGTAACCAACGTGAAAAGACAGGTCGTAACAATTGTAAATATGACTATACAATGATCTGTGAAGATTAGAAGGCAACTCGGAACAACTTCTCCTTAATTCACTTTTAATGAAGAAATATCCAGAAAGCAAACTCCATACTATAGATACATAATAAAAATCGGAGCTCCTATTGTCTCACTCGATGTGTCGTCCTTCATTTTGAATGCACCTGATGGCTCTTCTATGCATTTCGTAGTGTACGTTTCTGAGCATTTGCGGGGTGATCATTGGACAATAATTTCTCATTATATCCTCCAAATTTTCAATATCCCTAAATGGCCAATGTCTATAGACTTTCTCCTTGAGGTACCCCCACAAATCCATAGGAGTTAGGTCCGGGGATCTAGCAGGCCACGGATTGTTTGAGTATCGCCCTATCCACTTATTTGGGAATTCCGTATTCAGCCATGCTCTAACCCCTTGAGTTGAGTGGATAGATGCACCATCCTTGAAAAAACATGTTGGCTCTGACACGTAATGGGAGGATGTCAAGGTAATTGGATAAAAATGTGTTTAACATTTCCAAATACCTTTCTGCATTCAAATTTTGTCGAAAAAACACTGGACCCACAATCTTATCATCCAAAATTCCACACCAGACGTTTATTTTGAAATTAAATTGATCCTTACATTCGATTCTGAAATGTGGATTTTCATCTGCCCACCATCTACAATTTTGTGAACTTACTGTACCATTCGATGTGAAAGTTGCTTCATCAGAGTACATTATTTTTGTGGAGAAATTATTATCTTTTTCAACTTCGCCTTGGAACCAGAAAGCAAAATACAAACGTGCATCAAAGTCTCTTTCTTTGAGTGTATGAACGAATTTCGGTTTGTATTGTCTGAATTTGTTCGTTTTCAAGACTCTTCTAATTGACCGTTCGGAGAAACCAATCTTTTTTTGCCTTTGAGATACCGGAAGTCTCGGATCCTCCACAACAGATAAAACAATATTCAGGGCAGCGTCTTCATCTACAATAAAATTTCCTTGGTGTGGTATTTTATGTTTGTTCTCAACTGACCCAGTATTCTTGAACTTTTTTACAATTTTTGCCACCGTTGCATAATGGAGATTTCTATTTGGATGCCTCTCATTGAATATATTTGAAGTTTCGCGACAATTTCGATAGTTGTCGCCGTGTATTAAAACTATTTCAATTCTTTCTTGGAGATTAAGGTGTGCAGCCATTGTAACAACACAGAAATGAAATGTCAAGATAATGTTCACCTACCATTTTACCAATGCTTTTCAAAGCCAACTTTGCGTATTATACCAATTTTCTGTTCACTGTAGAGCTTCGTTTTGATAATAAACGATCATTTACGGTTACCATTTATTTGGGAGACATGTTTTCACGTTGGTTACAATACAGTTGCATTGTTTTCAATTGATTTTGAACTGCAGATGTCGTTTGTTGTAGCTGATTTCGAAAAATACTTGTTTTTTTTCTGAATGGCCACAATAAATGAGGTTTTGTCAGCACCAAGTACGATTAATGCAATTTTCTAGATGACAGTTGGGCGAAACTTAAGTTTATCCGGTCGTCTAGATAATATTCAAGTCTACGAGTCTACTCTGATATTACAAATCCTCATAACTTTTTTCCATTTGTTGCCATAAATCTGCCGGTCACTGTACAATTAAAATTGAATGAAAGAAATATTTTGAATTTCTTCGCTTGAATCAAACATTTTCGATTAAACAAATAATGTTATTCATTACTGTGGTATTATTCTGGAAGTAAAGTGCGAGTGCCATAGATGGAAAAACAATTGCTCAAACAAATTCGACTCACATAACTATCATTACAGCCGAAAGAGTTATAGCCCACTGTATAACTTATATTTAATAATAATAATAGATTTCATTGTTCAGGATGGTAATAAGTCATGTTATACGAAACAACCAATAAGGAAGCAGACTACATAATCGAAAACACATCATGTAAGTATTCAACAGCCAATGACGAGCATATTATATAGAATAATCATTTCAAAATATCCTCATCATCTTACTGGCAATAAACAAAACCCCAAACGGAAGCTTGCGACTCCAAATTGTCAATTTCTTGGAGTTACACGTCTACATTAATACACCCAAAAGTTTTATAATCTCGCAAAAAATCAAATCATCCACCGAAATGGTTTCGCATCCCACCTCATTAGTTTTTTGCTCATCAATGATTCAGTTATCTTAATCCTTACTCTCTCCTCATTAGTATTCCCGATATTGAGGTAACAAATGAGAGCACGGGCCAGAAATCGTTATCGCTAACACGAGGAGTTAGTTTTTACCGGCACGAAGAAATTCCATTGGCTGTTATCTTCGTCGTCTGTTCCAATTATTCCGACTACCCTTACCGTAGACCTTTCGGTTCATAGGCCAGTAGAGATAGACATGGAAAATCGAAAATTTAACAATAATTCCAAAAGTTCCGCAAACTTATAGTAGTATTGAATATGATATTTCATATCACGAGTCAAGTTTGCAACCAATTCAGGTATACGGAACATTTTTTTTATCGACCTATGTTTTTCTTTGATGCAAAAGGCAAATTAGCAAGGACAGTTTCGGAGCTTACACAGTCAGCCCAAGATATAATCGACAGGTGGTGTACAGCTGACAGTGAACCCTCAATGATGACCCATGATAACGTATAGTTCGGTGGTATGGTGGCCAAAGACCAAGCAGGTAGGAATGATTCGACGGCTCGGAGGACTGCAAAGACCAGCATGTCTGAGTGCCACCGGGGACATGAGAACCACCCCAACAGCCGCCTTAGAGGTCTTGCTCAACCTGCCACCCCTATACATACCGGGTGTCAACGAATCTATCAGACAATTCATAACTTCTAGACCATTAGGTGTATCAAAATGAGATTTGGTATAGGTAAATGGTATGTGAAGAGGAGAGTTTTCACATATTTTTCACTTTCCGGTCACTTTCGATTTCACCGGAAATGGCTCCGGTTCTAAATTTTTAAATGGAACACCCTGTATATTGTAACATTTTTGGATTTCTGAGACAATTCTAGATCAGAATGTGACATTTTCGAAAGTTTTTATGTCTATTTAATTTTTTTGGAGTCACTTTTGAAATTCAGTCAGCTATCTGAATGAAAATGCAAATTTTCACTTTCAGATTTTTTCTTTCCTTTTCAGTTAGAGTCTTTTCACAATATCTATCAGATGTAGTTCAATGTCCAGCGTGGCTTGTGCCGGGGAAGTAGTTGTTTTCTGTTAGATATTACAAATGAATCACTTTTTTCATTTTTCAATTTTCATGGAGAATGTTCCCCTTTTCAACATGAATACCTCCCAAGAGGTTATCTTGAACGATGGAAAATAGCGACTAAAGTTTGTCTTTCAGTCGCAGATGATTCCACAATAGATTTTATGAATTTCCTATTCATATTTTCGAACTAAAATATTCGATCTGTTTCGTTTTCGGTGCCCCACCCTGTATATATTTCAGCCCAATGGTAAGGGGGTGTTAACGCAGGTTTGGCAAGAACTTGTCAAAGGGCTTGCGTCACATGAAATTCAAAAACATGTTTTCGAGCATAGTAATGCTCATCTTCAGCCAACATCTTAAATGAAGAAGGCTTCTTCGCTACCCGAATATTGTTCTCCGATATTTCAAACAACGAATAAATAAATTTATAATTATGTTTTTGACGGTGGTTATACCACTAGAATGGTCACCAATCATTCCGCCCTAACGTGTAGATGTTGGCCCTAACCTGCGCCACACCCCAGTTAATTTAATCTTAAATTTTAAATTGTTTTTACTTCGAGTCTCCATGCCATTTTAACCCTGTATTACTTCAACTGAAGATGAGCATTACTATGCTCGAAAACATGTTTTTGAATTTCATGTGACGCAAGCCCTTTGACAAGTTCTTGCCAAACCTGCGTTAACACCCCCTTACCATTGGGCTGAAATATATATATATTGTGGAGACGACTTTGAGTTTTACTTAACTTCTGTTAGAGTACTTTTAGTTTTATTACAATATAATTCCTTGAGAAAGTCACTTAAAATGTCATTAAATAATCAATAAAAGTTTTGGAGTGAAAAAGTGGGTGTTTGCTGACTCAGCAGAAATACGCCAATTTTTTTTTTGGTGTTTGATAAAACCTGAATAGTGGAATTTGTAGGAAATTTTATATACTTCCGTTATGAAAAAAAAAGGGTTTCACGAAAAACTAATAACTTTTTAAGCAAAAAACTTTTAAAAAATAGATTTTTACCATTTTTTGCAATTTTTTTAATATTCCGTCAAGAAATTTTCAAACTTCAGATTCGGATTCAGCGCCCCAAAAAACGTAAGTAATGGAAGAAATCAGAGCTACCCCAAAACTTTCCAGCCAGGGGCCCTGTCGAATACAAAGGACACTTCTTATGAGAAATGGCTTTCCGTGAATTTAGCTGAATTTTTGGTATGTTGCAGATCTTGATGAGCTGATCAAAAGTGTCCATAGCTCAAAAATGGACAGTTTTCGAGATATGGAGCTATGAAAATTGATTTTTTCAATTTTTTGGGGTATTTGATCATCCGTAGGAGAGCTCTCATTTCTTGTTGGGATGGAATTTCAATATCCGATGCCTAGAACCCAACTGAGAAATGGTGTTCCTGAGTTATACTAGGCATCGTTATCGAAAATTTTTCATACACTGCTCCACAGTGCCTATGGAATGAGGCACAAATTCCAAGATCTTCCATACAACTTTCCATACTCAGGATGACGCTAGAAAAATTTAAATTTTTGGAAAAATACATATTTCGGGTATTTTTGGAAGAGGAAAATATGTCTGATGCCCAATAATATCTAATATGTTTTCAAAATGTTCATAACGAGGCCCAGCGATCTGTAATGAGGGAAAATGAAAAAATCTTAATCATGTATCCTCAGAGATAACAATTGTTATTATTATTGATGTCATTACATATTCGAAATGGATAATAGCTCCTCACAGCCAAACGAATCCGTGAAAATGTCTGATACGTGATAGTACTTTCCAGGTAGAATGGGGTAGTTCAAGTATTGGAAGCAAACTATGAAAGAACTTTCGATATTTACACCCAAACTCTTGAAAACTACCTTTTTTATAAATATTACATTAAAGTTTACAAATATAAATAACTATTTATTCATATGATCGTTTACAAAATGAATGAATGAATCAAAAACCATATATTAGTAAGAATAACATTCATAATAATAATAAAGAACATCGACGAAAACAAAAAGCAGCCATTGAAAAAACAGCCAATTGGAAATCGCCAGGTTTGACGGCATAACCAATTTTCGGCTGAAAAAGCTTCATGCAACACATAAGAATTAACAACAGAATGATCAACAACAACCAAATCATTCTGGATTGGTTAGAAGGAAAGAACATACCTATTACCCAAAAATGAAAACACAGAACTAGCAAAGATGCAGACATTTTCACGGATTCGTTTGGCTGTGAGATGCCATCATCCATTTCAAGCCATTCTGAGGAAAATGTCTTGGCACCCCATTGTCATATTATCGAGATTTGTGAGAAATAAATGACATATCATATGTGAATGACTTTAATAGTGATCACAATTGTTATATCTTAGGATTTATGATTAAGATTTCTCCGTTTTCCCCCATCCCAGATAACACAAAGACGTCCTCAGTACGTCCACAGGACATAAATCTAAGACATTCAAGACGTCCCGAAGGATATCCTGGGGACATCCGATGTTACAAATTGGAACGTTCTGGGGATGTCCATTAGGTGTCCCTGTAAGGTCTTCCATGGACTTCCCTTTGACATCCTAAGGATGTTTTTAGAATATCAATTTTCAAGGTTTTCTATAACCCATGATCCTAGTCAACAGAAAGTGACATACCAACTAGAAAAAGAGAAAAGTATAATGATAGAAAGTGATTTTCGAAAAAACATTTATAAATTATTTTAAATTCTGACGCAAACATTTACATTTACAATTACAATACAGCAACAGCAATAAATACAGGATATTGTATTTTCTCAGATCAACGTACTCTTTTGAATGTAAAAATAACTTCAAATTCCGCCACAACCAGAAATTATGTTTATAAGTTAGGTTAAGAAACCACAAGGCAAGAGATAAGACACAGCACAGGACCACAAATCACAGATTTCACGATGCACTCAGTCACAGGTTTGGAATAAAAGTCTATTTTTGAAAAAAATAATTGGAGAATTGTTAGAAAAAGAATTAACAATCAAGAGTGTGATTTAAGTCGCAATCCCAACGACTCGAGACTGTGGACTCACTGAAATATAGACGACAATAAAAGGAACGCAATAAGCGCTCTGTGATTGGTCACTGCAATGGCGGGAAGTTTAAACGAAAAGATAAAAATAAGGCAAATTGAGTTGAAAATGCGTCAATTAATAGCAAACCTAACCTGACCTGACTAACCTAGCGCGAACAGAATAACCATACTAAATTGATAACGATATAACGACTATTCATCTAATGCTGGTGACAACTGAAGACACTCACTGGAAAATGTATGAAATTTATGACGGAAAATCGAAGCAAAACACGTTTCAAATTTTTGAAAAAGGCACAAGACACTAAAATAATGTTGTAAGTCGGTAATATGAGTTTGGACGTCCTGGGGACGTCCTGAGAATATTCGCATCGGACGTTCCGAGTCGTACGTCCCCAGGATGTCCATATTAGGTTCTGGGACGTTCGGACCTAAATGGGACATGAAATGGACGTCCAGTGCTATCTGGGATTACAGCTCACTGAGGAAAACATATTCGATATTATTCGATATTAGACATATTTGGAATCAAACATTACGGCCTCTCTTCAAAAACTACCCGAAATTTGACATTTTCCGAAAATATACATTATTCTAGCGTTATCTTGTAGCATGGAAAGATGTATGGAAGATCTTGGAATTTGTACCTAGTTCCATAGGCAGTGTAGAGCAGTGTATGCAATTTTTTCAAAAACGGTACCTAATATAACTGAGGGAGACCATTTTTCAGTCAGGCTCTAGGCGCCGAATAGTCAAATTCCATTCCAACAAGAAATCAAAAAATCCATTTTCAAAGCTCCATAACTCGAAAACTGTCCATTTTTGAGCTTTGTAGCTGTGAACACTTTTGATCATCTCATCAAGAACTACAACATACCAAAAATTCAGCCAAATTCACGGAGAGCCATTTCCCATAAAAAATGTGCGGGGTCCTTTACTGAATTAGATTGCAACTAATTAATTTACGTTTGCGAAGAAACATTATTACCAGCTCTTGCACTAACAGGCCCGCAGAAGAAAAATCACAAATATTCCGTGTTTCTGTAAATTTCAACAAATAGGGTATCATTGGAAAGATAATTTTATGCCCGTTCAAATGATATATCACTCGACCCCACGTTCCATTTAAAATTTTAGGGTTGTAACACCCCCTCGCTAGGGGGTTGAAGACACAAGTTGCAAAATATATCTAAAATGCGTCCCCCTCAAAGGCACACTTCACGTGTCCGAGTATATTTGCTATGAATTCCAAAAAAAGGAGAAAAGCTAGGTGCATACTTTTCGTTGGACCACTCTATATTAGATATTATTGGGCATCAGATATATTTTCCTCTTCCGAAATATGTCATTTTCCGAAAATTTAAATTATTCTAGCGTCATCCTGAGTATGGAAAGTTGTATGGAAGATCTTGGAATTTGTGCCTCATTCTATAGGCACTGTGGAGTAGTGTATGAAAAAATTTTGATAACGGTGCCTAATATAACTGAGGAAGACCATTTCTCAGTCGGGTTCTAGGCATCGAATATTGAAATTCCATTCCAACAAGAAATGAGAGCTCTCCTACGGATGATCAAATACCCCAAAAATCCATTTTCATAGCTCCATAACTCGAAAACTGTCCATTTTTGAGCTTTGTGGCTGTGAACACTTTTGATCAGCTTATCAAGAACTACAACATACCAAAAATTCAGCCAAATTCACGGAAAGCCATTTCCTATAAAAAATGTGCTGGGTCCTTTACTGAATTAGATTTCAACTAATTAATTTACGTTTGAAGGAACATTATTACCAGCTCTTGCACTATCAGGCCCGAAGAAGAAAAATCACAAATATTCCGTGACATTTGATGGAAAAGTTGACGTCCACTCGGTAAAACCGTTTCGGACTAAGGACTCGGCGATCACCAGTGAAGCGCAACAAACTAGTCGAACGTCATTAACACCGCGCGGAAAATCAATCGTCTCTCGACAAAAATCAAAAAATCAAAGCGTTACCAAAAGGGGAGTGTTCGACGAGTCAATAAAGGTGAATTGTGAATTGAGTGGCGACCGCGCTCCGCTGCGTCGGAAATGGACGCCCGGAATATTTAAAATGCACTCGTTTACATCCGAATACTCATGAAGTTCGGTGCGGAATTAATGCCGAACGAATTCTTTCGTTTTAAATCATTCTCTCGACAGCGGAGATTTTTCTATGTAATTCGGGAATAATTCAACGAAACTCCGATGAATCGAGGTTGGAAAGGTATTATTTTCGCGTTACATAAAAAATTGAATATCCGAAATATATGAATAACGAAACGTAGCCGATGTGTGAGATAAATCATAGATTTTTTCTTGACGGGAAAATAGTTTGACATTTTATCTCTGTTGACAGGTACTAAGATATGACTTTTCAAATAAATTTTTCCCCGACTTTTTTCCCGGATATACAGTGTGTCCAAGATAACAATGAACAGCATGGAGATATCGGAAACGGTAAGCGACACGGGGTCGATTAAATTAAAGGAAAGTAGCGCATTTATGTGCCTAATAATACAATTGTCTTGTCCTTCCTCGTCGCTTTTACAAAAGCCACATGGTGTGAGTTCTAACATGTTTTTCGTTAGTTCTTATGCAGTATAACATGATTGTAATTTTAAACAATGTTTTTTACATATTAGAAACTTCCTGTTGCCTGACATGAAGCACTGAAGATGACGAAAGTCGAAAGCCCTTTGCAATAAAGAGAATTTATACACTTTTATATGTTTATTATGTATTCAGCTTCACGCATTTATTCTATTATTATTTTAGTTAATAATATGCCATTTAGAAAGTTTTGATATTCCGAGTAGTTTTGGAGATATCCGAGAAAAACCGAAATTTGTGAATTTCGTTTTAATTTTCTCCTAGCTTCGTTTTCAAAGGAAATGTAAAACAAATAGCACTTCGCCATGGCCACTTTTTAAGGACTACACGATGACGCACGCAGAATTTTTCTGCAACGTTTCGTCTTTTAGAAAACATCATCAACTTTATATTTTTATATGGGCCGAAACTAAAGTATACCCTGTATACGACTCCATTTTTCATTGTGAATACAGCAACGTATCAAACAATGTGATTTCGGAAAAATTTCTCGCGCAAAATGTAAACTTTTACATCTCGTTACCTACTTAATTTGTGTTAAAAACGGCAACTTTTCGAATACTGAAAAATTTTATATGTTGTCATGTGCCAAAGAAATTGTGTTGATGCTGAACGTGCGTACTCTAATAAGTATCCAGAGAGGCGACAACCTGGTAAATCAATATATAGACGGTTAGTTTTTAATTTAAAAGAATACGGATCATTTAAAAAATCGGTGGTTTCCCGACAAAAGCAATCTAATGAAGGAAGTCAGCGTGATGTGTTACAGGCCAGGCCGTTGTAGAACATCCTGAAATATCCACTCGCACTATTGAAGATAATACCGGAGTAGCCAAATTCACCGCTCACTTCATTTTGAGAAAAAATAAATATCATCCATATAAATTTAGGATTTGTCATGGACTCGGACCAGGTGGCGATGCAAGGCGAAGAACCTTTTGTGAATGGTACACTAGAAAATGTCAAGACGATGAAAATTACCCTTTCAAAATAATTTGGTCTGATGAAAGTATGATCACCAACAATGGTATTTTTAATAGGCGGTCACAACAAAATCCGCGTGTACACAAAGTGTCCAGTCATCAACATCGTTTCAGATATCAACATGTGGGTTGGTATTCTCGGTACGAATGTAATTGGGCCTTTTATCTACCAAAACAATTTAACAAAAGAGCGGTACCTAAATTTGTTAGTGAATAATTTGGATGACGCTCTAGATAATTTGCCTTTAGCGGTTACTCACAGCTGCTGGTTTCAACAAGATGGTGCTCCAGCACATAACTCTAGTATTGTTCGTGCTTATTTGAACCGTCGCTTCCCAGGACTGTGGATTGGTACTCTGATATATCAAAAATCAAGTGTACTCTAATAATAATTTTCAAAATGAAGAAGATTTGCTAAGATTGGTTACTGCATCCTTCAACAATATTTTTCCGAATATGTTAACTCAAGTTTTAAATTCGTCTGTGAGACCAGCCTACTTGTGCTTAGAAAATAACGGCGGGTTATATGAACACTTGTTATAAGTTTCTGTTTATTTCCTGTAATTCATATTAACTTTTTGTTATTACATTAGTTATATTTATAAACTAAACTTTTGATATTGCGACTAATCTTTTTATTGATCAACAACGCATAAATTCCGACCAGTGGTAAGCTTAAATTTATACTTGTATAAATAAGACTAATCAATTTACTTCATGTATCAAAATATGACATTTTTTCCAGCGCCTACTGTCTAAAATTGAAGAAAAACAGGTTAAGTAATCACTAAATTACATTTTGCGCGAGAAATCAGGTTTCGAAATCATATTGTGTGATACGTTGCTGTATTCACAATGAAAAATGGAGTCGTATACAGGGTACACTTTAGTTTCGGCTCATATAAAAATACAAAGTTGATGATATCTTCTAAAAGACGAAATGTCGCAGAAAAATTCTGCGTACGTTATTGGGTAGTCCTTAAAAATTGGCCATGGCGAAGTGCTATCTGTTTTACATTTCCTTCAAAAATAAAGCTAGGAGAAAATAAAAACGAAATTCTCAAATTGAGGTTTTTGTCGGATATCTCCGAAACTACTCGGAATATTGAAACTTTCTAAATGGCATATTATTAGGCACATAAATGCGCTACTTTTTTCTAATTTAATCGACACTGTATCACTTACCGTTTCCGATATCCCTATGCTGTTCATTCTTATCTTAGACACACTGTATACATAGGTAAAGGTAGATATCTGCTATTGCAAAAGCTTATTTCGCACGCATCAGATGTTCAGCTCGGGGCACTACTAACCTAACCGGCCTTTATTCCTAATAGTATAAGAGCCGATAAGAGGTCGACCTTCACCGTCCTGTTAAACGGATGAAACATACTTCTCATCTTGTTTCATAAATAGACGAATATACACAAAATGAGCCTATCAAAATGTGATCCAGACTAATATACCAGCAAGTTTCAAAAATTTGCACCATATGGAAAACTATTTTATTATCGATCTGTCAGAAAATTGTATTCTTCATAAAAATTAGCGCATTGCAGAATACTCACATAAAAGTTGTCAAAATTTCAAATCTTCAAATGGTGTACAGGGGGAACAAAAATAGAAATTTTGATTGAGTGTAAAATACCCCTTATCATTGACATTATCAAAAAGTTCATTCAAGGAGGTTGTTCACAATTGAAAACAATATTAAAATTTGGCACAGCCAGCGTAGTTTACTCTTGATAAAGATCCTATTTTTTGTTCCCTGTTGTCCTGGGAACGTGAAAATTATTACCAGTGCTAAAATCCTCAAAAAAGTACTTATTTCGCCCAATTTTGTGATCTATTTCGTTTCTAAAAGAATAAAAAAGATAAAATTTTAGGCTGAACGTTATTGCCAAAGTAACTAGGCTATGTATTTGAATCTCATTTTAATCTGAAATGGTGTTTCATTTTAAGAAAGATCTTAAGTAATCTTTTCAAGTTTTTTTAACGAAAGTTTTTTTGAAACCTATATCTGTGGAGCGGTTTCAACATAATCTTAATGAAATTCACAAAATTTCCACAAAAATGTTAGAACTTGCTGAAGCTGAGTTACTTTACAAAAAATGCAGATTTAAGTCGTATACTAATTTTTTTTCTGAGCCGACCAGCCACTATGTTGTCATTTGAAAATAAAATAGTAGGAATGAATTAAAAATTAAATTTTACACAGCAGGGCATTTTAACTGACAATAAAGTTGTATTTTCCCCATTACGTACTTTAGTACTAAAATTAATAATTTGAACGCATCCTTAGCTCTCTAGATTAAAAATTAAATACCAAAGTAAAAAACATTGTCTCAAAAAGTAACGAATGATACATGGTTGTATTCAGAATGATTTACATTCCCTTTGTTTGATTCACAAAGTTCTGAAAACTGGAATCCCCTCATATTTGAACCAAAAATTAATGCTATCAGAGTAATACTAGAAAAAAGACCACCTCATTGTACCAAAACATTCGACGACATACTTTACTCGTAGCTTCTCTTATCGTGCTTGCAACCTGTATAATAACTTGAAATCTGAGTTTCGTCATTATACATTACTCAACTTCAGGAAAAAATTGAAAGAGCTCTATTGCAAAGACTGCACTGAAAACTAAATAATGATGAACTGTTTTTCCTTTTTCGGCGTACTGATACTCGATTAAATATTGACTGCTACTCTAGCAGGATCCTTGTGGTATGCGTTACTATAGCATATTTTTATGATAGTTTGTTTCGTTCAGAATTTACTGTTTCAAAAACTTCTTGTTACAACTTGGGTATTTATATGTATTTCATTGTATTCTCAGTAACTAAATTTTGTATTTTTTTTTTCTTTTCTTGTTAAAGTTTAAAAACAGCATCAGCTGACACTTCACCATTTCATCATCAATCTATTTTTTTCTCTATATACAATGCCAATTTATGTTCTCTTGATTGTGATGAATAAAGACATTATTATTATTATACAGTGACCGCCAAAAAGTATGTACCATATGGGAAAAAAGTTTATTATTAGAGAATTAAAAAAAAGATTCTTGAGAAAAGTTTGTGCATGTCCGATAACCTAAAAATCGATTTTGACACATGTCACGTGATCGCTGGTATGGCGGAAAATTGAAAAAAATTACCATGAATAGTCAAAAAGTCGGATAAAATGCAAGATATCGAAAAAAGTTATTTGAAAAAGTTGCTTAGAATTCAATTTTATACACATATACAAAGTTTGAGAAAATTATGTGGGAATATTGAAAACAGCAATTTTTTTTAAATAGTTTTCTAGCTGTAGAAAAATATCAAATTATTTTCTTATGAATTGCTTGACCATAGTGAAATATTTGTATTCCGATGATAATAACAGAACTTTCTCATTTTCTCCACACCAGAGAGCACTAAATTGAAAAAATTGAATTTTGTCAGAACCCTTGCTGTTACATTGGTTCGTATCTAATAGATATATCACAATTCCACTATTATTGCGATGATAGGGAGATCCAAAAATATCGTGTTTTTCAGATTATAATCAATTTTTGATGAAAATCGTGCACGAACGTTTCACTTCGCACATAATCTTAAAAATAGTGCGTCAAATTAAAGAGGCTTGAGTTTTCAACATTGCATGCGAAGTGAAACGCTCTGGCACGATTATCATCGAAACTTGATTATAATCTGGAAAACATCATGTTTCTGGAGTGTCATGTCATCACAATGGTCGTGGAATTCTGATATAACCGTTAGATACGAACCAATGTAACAGCCAGGGTTGTAACAAAATCCAATTTTTTTAATTTAGTGCTTACTGGTGTAGAGAAAATGAGAAAGTTTTGTCATTATCATTGAAATACAAATATTTCAGTATGGTCAAGCTATTCATATGATAATAATTTGATATTTTTATAAAGCTAGGAAAATATTTAAAAAAAATTTCTATTTTCAATTTTCTCTCATTATCTTTTCAAACTTCGGATATGTGTATAAAATTTAATTCTAAGCAACTTTTTCAAATCACTTTTTTTGATATCTTGCCATTTTACCCCACTTTTTGCGTTCTCATAGTAATTTTTTTCTATTTGCCGCCATACCAGCGATCACGTGACATGTGTCAAAATCGATTTTTAGGTTATCGGACATGCACAAACTTTTCCCAAGAATCTTTTTTCTAATACTCTAATAATAAACTTTTTTCCCATATTGGCGGTCACTGTATGAACACAAAAGAGGTCAAAAAATACCGGGTGTCTCATTCAAACAGCGAAAGTTTATATCACTTCCGGCGAGACCGGAAATTGCACGAATCTGAGTCAATTCTCAAAAAATGCAGTTTTATGTCTCATACAGATTCTCCAAATTTAATTTCAATATCTGCAAAACCAAAAAAGTTATAGGTGCGAGCGACTTTCCGTTCACACCCGGTATTCTACCATGCGAAGTGGAGGTCATCCACTATCTATAGTCACACCTTGTTGTCATTTTTCAGCTACACCCGCATCAGTCAGCGCATTTCCATCCAAAAAAGTAACGAGAGTAGAACGAGCAGCGCCTTACACGCCTCGCTGAAAAATTTCCCGTGTTTCGATCCGTAATGGCGGCGAATCTTCGGATCCGACACGTAATGCCCAGTCAGCATCGGCGAACTACAATGTCAGAGAGGCGGGCAGAGGTACGGAAATCTTTCCGGGGAATCTTCCAGGAATTCACATACGCACGACAAATAATAATCCTCCGACCGTAAAATCACAGACGTAAAGGCAATTCGACTCAATTAGTCCCTACTTTCGGGCGACCTGTTCTGGCACGAATTTATTCCGTTTCAGCAAATACCTCGGAATGAGATATAAGTGGTTATTCTTTCCGAGGTGGATCGGAAAAAGGAACTATATGATTTCCTGGATTCAGTTTCTATTTCAACGATCAGAGGGCAAGAAAGAGGATATAGATTTTTCCACATCGGGATCAGCTGCTAATCCACATGCCAGACGAAATATTTAGGAAAGGCTGCTGTGCCTTGATCATAACGAATCTTCGAACCAGAACAAACCTATTGCGTTCATAGAAATTATAATATATATTCTTACTCTAGAATGCCAATCCCCTCTTCGTGGGACAATGAAAAGTGTTGTGAAATTCCAAATGTTTTAATCAATGCGCATGCCCATAACCAGTCTCCTAGCTCTGCAGCGTTGACTAGTTTCAGAAAATTTATTCTGTGTTGTCGAGATTCTGTCGAAAATAATCTAACATTACTGTGAAGCCTACTCAAATTCCCGTTGAATTGTTGGGATCGTTGAACAGTGTTATCAGTTTTCAATTGTCGCAGAGGAAGGCAGGTAATTTGGCAGAGCCGGTTTGGGTTAGTTTGGTGGTTTAGGCGATTTGTGTTCATTGTGAAATTAACCATTAACGTTATTGTGTTTATTTACTTAGATGTGCTTTTCTTATTACTGTTGTTTACTTCAATTCAATTATTCATCGGTAGTGTGTATGTTATTGGTTTTCGGGTTTTTCTCTAGTGAAATTTTAATTTTGACAATGTTGACGTGCTTGGTTATAAAGGAAATATTCCTGGAATCCATTATTCGAACTTAGTTGAACTTATATTGAGTCACTCAGCTCTATAAAAAATCCATTTATTATTACTCTACATTTTGTTTTATTTCTCATTTTATTTCACTTGCTGTATTAACTCACCAAAAACGAATGCATTGGGTATAACCCTTAAAATGTAGACTAACAGTCGACACGTGCCTCAGACTGTTGGTCATCATCAGTATGGTGTAGCCAAGTGCAAAGATGTGCATATTGCTGAACTAAACCTTTAGTTTAATTAATATAATTATGTTGAATGTTGTATCCTATTTTCAGTTCAGATTCCAATTTGATATTTTGAAAATGGGACTGGGATATTTCTGTATGAATCATTCATCTTATGGCTTGCCTTCCCAGTTGTGTTCCGCAGGATCAGTTCTAGCACCAACACTTCCTTCTTCACATCAATGATTTGTTGGGAGCTACCTCATGTCCAGTAATCAGCTTTGCAGATGATAGTACTTTTCATACCTCTTTCTCTTCCAAAGCTCCGATATCAGCCAGTGAATGCAGAACGGGGAAAAATCGTGAATGAAATAAATAAGCACTTGGCAATAATTCTAGAATGGTGATCCAACAACTTCACTCACAAGCTAGCTCACTTCTCTGGAACATCGCAGAAAGGTTGGCGCTCTGTCTGTGTTTTATAGATATTTCCATGGACGCTCTTCCGAAATATTATCAATCGTTCCACCGTTAGCGGTCCCTTCGAGACTGACCCGTCGAGCTCCAATCCTCAGTACATTACCGAGAGAAATATCTATTAGCTGTAATACAACATTATATAACCGTTGAATGATTTCTGAATTGAATAGGCGCCAACAAAGTTCACTTTTCAGTATGAACAACGTCTTTTTCTCAAAACAATTGTATTACTGTTAAAAATCTCTCACTTAATAACGTATTTAAATATTGTTTTTTCAATACCATCTTTTAACTGCAATCATGTTCTTTGTCAAAACTAAAAGGTGACATTTAGAGACAAAAAGAACGTTTTGAAAAAAAGACCTGTTTCATGTTGAAAATGTTTACATTTTGCATTCATCCGAGAACATTTGGTGGTTACAATATTTCAATTAGCAGCTATTAGATTTTTTTGAAAAAATACTTGTATAACTAGATTTTTCTGGGTGATCCATTTGCCGTCACTTTGGAGACATGCCGAACATCTGTTTCCCAGAATATCAATTCCTACCTACCTTCCTTTGGTTCTCACGATGTTCTCTGGACAATACAGGATGTTTCTTTCCGTGGGAATCAGAACTTAAAAAAAATCATAAAATAGGTATATTTCAGAAACGTCAACAATAGTTACCTACTCAAGATATATTTTTTTCATTATTTCATTCGATGAATTTCTCTGATATAATCAGTTTCACAACATAGGTATGCCCACCAAAACCTTTCGTGTCTCATAGACTGCCTTGACACCAACGTATTATCAAATCGATTTTACTCAATATCATGAATCATTTAAAAATCTCACTGAAACCCACCCTGGTATGAATGAAACTGGTCCTGATCATGCGCACTAAATAATAACTTTGTGTGACTTTGAGTGACTCAATATAAGAAATAGGAAACTGCCAATCAAAATTTTGAACTTTGCCATTTTTAATGTTTATAAATATTATATGAATACTTTGAGTATTCTGTGTTTATTTTTCAAATATGTAGTTTTTCCTGATGGCCAATAGAACTACAAAAATATATAAATGGTTGGGTAATAAAGTTCATTATATTGATTACTGAACAAACTAATTTCGAAAGAAAAATATTTTATAGTATGTGTATTTTTTTGCTACGAAAGTATATTAGTTTGATAATTCATATAATTGAGATTTGCCATCAACAATTCTTATTTAAGTAGGTACTCACTAAAAATAATGGATTCCAGGAATATTTCCTTTATTTCCACACCATAGAACCAAGCACGTCAACATTGTCAAAATTAAAATTTCACTGCAGAAAAACCCGAAAACCAATAACATACACACTACCGATGAATAATTGAAGTAAACAACAGTAATAAGAAAAGCACATCTAAATAAACACAATAACAATAATGGTTAATTTCACAACGAACACAAATCGCCTAAACCACCAAACTAACCCAAACCGGCTCTGGCAAACTACCTGCCTTACTCTGCGGAAATTGAAAACTGCAAACACTGTTGCACGATCCCAAAAATTCAACGGGAATTTGGGTAGGCTTCACAGTAATGTTAGATTATTTTCGACAGAATCTCGACTACAAAGATAAAATTTTCTGAAATTTGTCAACGCTGCAGAGCTAGGAGACTGGTTATGGGCATGGGCATTGATGAAAACATTTGGAATTTTACAACACTTTTCAGTGTCCCACGAAGAGGGGATTGGCATTCTAGAGTAAGTATATATATTATAATTTCTATGGTATTGTCGCATGATAATATGGCGACGGTGAATATGGTCAATTGAGTTTTCTTTGGGCCACCTCATTATGCTAATATCAATTTTCACAATATTACAACATAATGCCATCAATGCATCGAAGTTCTCTCCTGATTAAGTCAAAAATAAAACCTCATCACGTTTATATCCATTGTTAAGCCCACTCAAGAGACATCCAGTTATATCCATAACCATAATATATAATCGGAATTAAGCTGGTCGCTTTGATTATGTAATCGTATAATCCGCTTTAAAGGCGAATTGATACAGCGACCGCCACTAATGGATTTTCTATTTATAAATTGATACTCTCCTGGACACAATCTATTTATTGCAGATTTTAATAATCAAATATGTTATACCTTAAGTAGAAGACATGTCGTGAAAAGTTACAACGTCTTCGTTGTTCATAGGGATATCATTTTCGAATTTTTTAGAAAAATCTGGAGTCAGTCGTGGTTCAAAAAGGCTGAATCCGTTTAGGCCAAGCTATAGATAAAAACATTGTTTGAATAAGTGGGATGGTTAGTCAATGCCTGTGGAATTTGTATTGGAGCCAAACGTGAGTGCCATCTAGCGTAAATATTTTCTAACATGAATATGTGACGTCATTTTACTGCTGTACTGATGCGCCCACTATAAGAAATGTGGACATTGAGAGGAACTACAAAAATATTGTAGAAGGTTTCTACACGAAAACAAAACACTTCCTAAAGTTTCCTTCTTTGCAATTTCAACACATCTTCTTACATGTTTATACCATTTATTTTAAAGCAGTGGAAGCAGAGTTGGACTTGCCTAATGATCATGAAGAAGTTTTGAGCGCTATTTTGTTTGAACTTTTTATTGGATAGTTTTCAGTCGAGCAAATTGTCTCTGTTAATTATTGAAAGTAAAGTATATTTCATTTTATTTTTGTACTTACACAGTTCTTTTTGCAAAAGAACCTTAACACGGATAAGTTACACACAAATCTAACCTGAGCAAGCTAACCTGGTCATCAAATATCACTAGCTTCTTCAGTGGGTTCAGCGATGTCTTGTACTGTATCTGGGATATATTGTAAAATATACTAGTTTACACAGGGGCACTGCGATATAGACAAGTATATCTTTGAAGAAATCGCGCTGGTCATATAAGGGATTGGAATTTACAGATTCGCATAACTAAACTGGTAGCTGAGAGCAATAACGCAGGCAAAGTAGCTTTTGTAAATATGCTTCTGGATGAGTTTACTGCAAATGTATCATCACTCAGGCACGGATCCAAAGAAGAGTCACTCATGAGGGATTTTAAGAGATTTTTCAATATTGATATCTTGAAAAAAAAATTATTATAATTAAGTAAGACCACTGTAGTCGATGCCTTGAAAAAATAAGAAGCAAATTTAATATTTCCTATTTCATACGGAGAAGGTTAGTTTTATGTAAAAATGACTCATGAATAAAAATATGAAGTATTTTTTCTGAAATACACCGAAATATATAATCTGAGAAAGCTGTTTAAAATGGCATGAAATGTGTTATCGAATACGAAGTCTAAAATCAAGATCATTAGTTCACATATATGATAGTGTAGTGTTATTTGCTTAGGTTATCTTAAAATGTGGTTCAGGCGAACCTGTTAGCTTGATTTGATATTCTGGCACCATACCTATTTTTGAGGTTAGAAAGGGGTGATTGAAGATGAGGGCTGTTTAGAAATATCAATCTGAAATTAATTAAAGGCGATTACTTTGCAATAATGTTCAGTTATAACCAGCTAGACAAATTAAGTTCCACCTAATAACTAAACTAAAAAGTCAAAAGTAACATTTATATATTCCTGTCACCATTTACCGCTGTCCAAATTGCTTTTAATTATCAGTTATATTTAAATCACTTTACAAAATCCAAAACACAATATGACACAACAGAATAAATACTAACACATCCACTGAATCCACATTTCAAACTAACAACTAAATCACCACACCCCAAATATACCTATCTACTTTACGGTGTGACCCTAATTATAGCGGATACGGTCCATGAAACAGAAGAAATAATTTCTTCAATTGAACCATATTTCTAATTTTATTGCAGTCATTGGTGCCACCTACCTACTCTATTTACAATTCATCACATGATCCGCCATCTACTTTACGGAAATTCAACGTGACTTGGATGCGAACACCACTGACGCCATCTACATGTTGCCTCCATTTGAATCCAATATTAATCCCATAAAGTTGACCAACTATATTTAAACAATGATACAAATAAGAGGCTCTTTCAACACAAAATAAAAGACGCAAATGGCCTATACTACTTTTTATAAGATAGTTCGTAAATGGAAACCCCGGTTTTCACCCCAGCAAGATTGCTTTGTGGAATTTTTTAAAGAAGAAAAAATTACAACTTTTTTCGGAAGGAATCGTTTTACAGTCGATGGAACTCCTGTAAAGAATCATAAAATCTACAAATTAGTTTTTAAAGCGACAGATTCGGTGCATTCTCCACTGAGAAAATCCGGAAAAACCTTGAAATAGAGACCATTTTTCAAAAATTCATAATTTATACAAATCTGAAACTGAACAAACAATATTGTGTCTGATGTGTAGTTTTTGTACAATCACGTTATAAAAAATTTAAGGGCACATCTTGCAAGATGCTACTCGACTATGCCATGAACACACTTTCAAGCATTTAGAGCAACTTTCAGTGGCATTTTCAACACATTTCGAAAATACACCTATTCGGACGTAAAAAAAACCATTTCTTCTTCTTCTTCTACAACTGTCAAAAAAAGTCCACTTTTTTTTGTGTGCGCAAAGTATTACTATTAATATTTCACTATCAACATACGAACGATTTCATTATTAAACGGAAAAGCGTAAAAAAAGTGCACTTTTTTTAACGGTTGTTGCTAGGCAACCGACGGTTTCATGCAACAACAGTGACAGATAGGAATAATAACGAAATCCTGTCATAAAGCCAGTTCTCATTATCTTTGGCAACTAATAACCTATAAATATCTGATATACAAATGTTTCACCAATAATATTCTTAGCATTCTTGCTTTTAAATAAGTATTGTCAAAATTCCAAACTATCGTGGCGAATATATTCAAAATAATAGCATATACCTCAAAGGAACTATTGGACCTAATCTACACTAGGTAATCCAAGGTAGCTATGGCTGTTGGGCCGTCAGAAACTAGTTGACAACAATAATTAATGAAATTTGTGAAATTCGGCATCTATCCAGACAAAGAATTCTTGATAACTATAAAAAAAATTGATTTAAGTAGAAATGAAAAGTGATGCAGATTGAACGGAGAAAATCGTGGATAGTGCAAATATGAGATTTCCTTGACATAGTTCAAAGAAAGAAAAGGGTATTCGTTGCTTCACGAGGATTGTTTATTTATTTTGAATACAAATCTAAGAAAATGAAAAGTTACTTCGATGGACTAGTTATTCGAAAGTCAAGTCAACATTAATAATAATAATATTGATGAATATATTATTTCAATATTCGCTTAAAAGGGATTTAGACTCTGTCGAAATTATTCGTTTCATTTGTTTGAAACTCAACTCTCGCAAATCACGTCCCCATTGGGTCAGTTCGAAGGTTTTGATTTTATATCTTGGGTCTAAAATTAGAACGGCGCCGTACACCCAGTTTGTCTTCGCATAGTGCTTGAGAATTTTGTCGCGAGCAGCTTGCAGAGCTGAAATTATAGCTTCGTCTACTTCAGTTCCATCAAGTTTTTGATCTAGATGATGTGAGTCCTCTTCTAGTTAGTCGATTAGAATTTTGAGGCTATCACTACTATTGGTAGTGTAACGCATTTTTCTCCACCAAGAAGAGTAGACAAGGATTTGAAACTATGAAGATGACCACATATTTGTTTAAGTAGATCCCCCTCATTGTCATTTACGCGTAAAAATTTTAGTTTGGCGTTGTTGTCGCAAAGAGCGTTGAGGGGATGTCGTATTTTTAATGATACTTTAATCATGTCAAACGTAGAATTCCATCTTGTAGGCACGTCAGTGATAAGCGTTAACATTTTGACATTAGTTAGCTCGCAACAGGTTTTTAATTTAAGCTGCCATTTTCAAAACAGCGGAAGTGTCAACATTGGTATTTTCTTCTTCATCACAGTCTTCGTTTTCGATTTCCATTCAATTTTCAATAAGTCTTGCACAGCTAAATTTAGCACGTGAGCAATACAACGAAAATGTTGATCTTCTTCATCAAATAAATTACCATATTTTTCGTAAATAATTTTTGAATGTTCTGACATAAATAATGTGTTCGCAGAAACATTGTCTACAATAATTCCTTGAATAATAAACTAGACTTTTGTGATCTAGACAAGACCGCACTAAGCTTCTTCAGTCAAGACTTACGCGTTTACAACTCTTGTCTTGTCTAGACGGCAACACTAATAGGTCCTCTTAAAAATCAATATAGATCCAGCATCTTCAATGTCATCAATGGTTATATGTTATAATTCTTCACGGCGCGGCGACAACCTACAAATTAAAAATATTGAAATTACTACTAACCTTGATAAAACTTTAGATTTCTTTCCTCGGTATCCGACGCTTTTGTTCTTAATGAGCGGGACCAATTTTGAAAATTTCCTTATATCAATATTTTCCTTAACATTCAATGTACTTTTCAACATTGAGTAGACACTCCATAACGTAGGAGGTATTATAATTTTTAATTTTTCTTATTCACGAAATTGGTCATATGTTTTCTCATATACTAACTTGGATTTGGCCGGTAACATATTAGATACTATTGCATTTGCTTTCTCAGATATATCTGATGGAGTATCACTACCACTATCATAATCAACATCCATCTTCTTGAACATAAGTTGAAATTGACGACACAGAAAGACCACTGGATGCTCTGAAATTGTATTGAAAATATTGATAACATTAATGTTAACATGTAAACGAAAGAGAAGTGTTATTTAGTTATTTTGGACTTATTTTTTTCAGACAGGAAAAATTTTTGAAAACGATTTTACTGAAAACATTGACTAATATTTTTAACGTGGCCATTACTTGATGGAAATCCATAGTTATGACACTAAGGTAAAAACCGATTTAAAATTTCCAAAAAATGTATTGTCTTTGCGACATGTTTCAATACACAGTATCTTTTTCAAGCGAATGTAGTACATTAAACTATTCTTCATTGAAATTACTTAAATACCTTTCTTAACCCATTAACATAATTAGGGACTACTTATAATTATCGCTAATACTTACCTAGACTCATACAACTTATAAAATTGACATAACAATGAACCTACCTGGAAATCTCAAAACACAACCACCGCTCAATTGAACAAATTTAACAAAGGGGAACCGTTCAGGTCCAATTGATCATTCAATAAACAAGATGAATTTTTCAATTAATTAATTTCCAATAATTCTAAATAATTAAGCCTAATGCCCTTATTTTCCACATGAAGAATTTCGACGTTTTCATCGAAGTCATGGCCTTCCTCCAAAATATGATTGGCATATGATGAGTGTATTTTATTGTTTATATAATCCATACGGTGTTCACGTATGCGGCTTTCAAATGGTCTACCTGTCTGGCCGTTATATACTTTGGAGCAAGATCCACAATTCAATTTATAAACTCCAGGTTTTTCAGATTTCTGCGTTTTATCTTTATTATTCTTGATAAACCTTCCCAGTGTGTTATTTGTTTTATATGCTACTCTTAAGTTTTGCTTATGCAAAAATGAAGCTATTTTTTCCGTGACGGGTCCTGAATAAGTTAAAGTTCTATAATTATTGTCAAGGTTCCTCAAAGTGGGGTACACTTCCTGGATAGCCTTTCTGTAGTTTTTTAGCAAGAATATTTTCTATTAATTTAACTTGATATCCATTGTTAACTGCTATCTGTTTTATGATATTTAATTCTTTATTGAAATTTTCTTCGGGCAGTGGAATATTTACTAATCTGTGTATCATACTATGGTATGCTGATATTGTATGTGTATATGGATGTACTGAATTATTATGAATGGTGATGTCAGTATGGGATGGTTTATGAAAAATAGCAAAGTGGTGTTTATTATTGGCTTTACCTATTGTCAAATCTAAAAAATTAATTGAATTTTCTACTTCTATTTCTATTGTGTATTTAATGTTTGGGTGAATAGTGTTGATATATTTATGAAAGGTGTCTAATCGTTTGTTGGTGCCTTTAAAACAAACTATAACGTCATCTACATATCTGTACCAATACAAAATCTGTTTCGAGAGTGGATGCTTATGAATCATTTCTTCAAGATTGTCCATGAAGATATCTGCCAGTACTCAGTGGATTTCCCATTATCAATCCTTCAGATGAAGAGTAGAATTTATTGTCAAATTGAAAATAATTTTGTTCAAGACATATCGACAGAAGGTCTAATATCTCTCGTTTAATAACCGGGTTAACATGATTTTTATCTAGTAATCCTTCGACTAAGAGTATTGTATCTTGCGGGGGTATACTAGGGAAAAATGTCGCAAAGACAATGAATTTTGTGGAAATTTTAAATCGTTTTTTACCTTAGTGTCATTCTTATAACTTATCTGGACAAAAAATCCCGTCAAGATGAATTGAAAGTATTTATTTTTAATATATTTCAGACGATGTAAATTCACATTCACAGTTGTACCAAAATTTTTGTTTGTATTTCGTGTATAAAATTCGTATTTTCATGGCATATTCGAGACAGTTTTTGGCCTCGACCTGCGGTCAAAAATAAACACTCTCATGTGCCAGTAAAAAAACACTCATTTGACGCACTTGATACAAAAATAACTATTTTGTTCGCCTCATATACCATGTTCCTCATGACTATTCCACTCATGCTAAAATACGCGTTTTTGATTGGTGGAAATTTTCATATTAATAATTGAAAACAGCATGTTTTCGATTTTCTAGTTCGGCATTTGATTGGCTATTAGATACCTTTGTAGTTCGCTTCGTCATTGGTTGTTTTATAAAACAAACTTACCCCACCAGCAAGTTGGTATAATGACACAATACCGAACTTTGACCCAAACCATGATGTGCACTAACTATTAATTCATATCAACTTCACAATTTTCGACACATTTTTGACACAACACCGAACTTTGACCCAAACCATGATACGCTTCACTTTTCATTCATGTCAACTTTTCGACAAATTTTGCATACACGTAAACCAAAACTCCGCCCTTTCAATTCCCGTAAAAGCATGAAAATAACCGATGAGTCACTATCTATCTACCAATGAACTAAACAATTTAATAGGCTTGTTCGCGTTCGACGCGTTCACAAAATAAACTATCCGAAACCCGAAACCGTCATAAGCATGCGTAGTCCCACAGAACTCAAAGAATGCGTACAGTTCTGTGAAACTGCGCATGCATCCGATGGTTTCAGACTGTTTGTTTTATGGACGCGAACAAACCTAAAGACAACCAACGAAAGACGCGCCATGTGAATGGTCACTGAAATAGCGGGAAGTTTGAAATACCAAGACAGGTGCTCTGCGCAGTTTATTCCAAATAGTACTTTTGCAGACGGCTTTCTTCATTATGACGGCAGTCCTCAATTTGATATTTATGTTTTGTTAGTTGCATAGTTTTAGAAATATTCAACAGCACTAACTGTACTTTCAATATTAACATTAATAATAAATAAAAATGGTTTTGATTTCATTCATGGAATAGTCTTAACAAATACAACTCGTGTACCGTTGATTATCATAAATTCCATCTTTTTTTTCGAAACAAATTATGTTGCTTTAGGAAACCAGTTGCCAAGCAACATAATTTGTTTCTCAAAGTCGAAGGATTTTTTATTTCGATAATCACCAATACACTTGTTGTATTACCTACGAATATTATGTAAGAGCCTCCTGAGATTATACTGATTAAAATCTGCTAGCCCGATGAAACTGCATCCTGTCCCCTAACACTTGACTGAAACACTATTCCCATGTTACAAAAAATTTAATTCAAAGTACCTTCACTTGATAACCTGTCAGAAATGGGAAAAATGCGTTCATTGTTCCGGATATATTCACTAGTTCCAGCTATGTTTGTTCAATTTCACGCGTTTGTTTGCACAGCGATGTGAACAACAGGATGAAGAATGGGCAATCATAACACTGCTCGGCGTGATGAATGCCACGATGCAAAGATATAACTCCCATAAACACTTCCACGTGTAAAGGTGCCAACAATCTGCATATAATATGCGCTATGTATGAGTGGCGACAGGTGTGGCTTTAGAAAACATTTTCTTTAAAAATTATTTTTGCTTTGATTTCGGTAGAATCCTGTATCTTTTTCGAGCGTAAAGGAAAGACGTCTGAAATGGGGACAATAAGTATTTCAGCTCATAAATTAGAAGTTTTCCGTTACCAGCTCTCTTCTAACCCAACTGATGAGATGTAATGAAAAATGCTCGCTAATACATCTCATCAGTTATTACGAAAGCGCTGAACGGACACGATGAAAAAAATATTATAATTGCCAGTTTAAACTGACAATTAGCTATAATTGCCAGTTTGAACTGACAATTAGCTATAATTGCCAATTGTCAGTTCAAACTGGCAATTATAGCTAATTGCTCAGTTTAACAATATAATATACAGTGCTAGTCTAAAGTCCGTTCCCCCCCACTAATTTTTGAACTACCTGGTATATCGCAACGAAATTTGGAAATCTCAAATAGGAGATAAAAACCTACTTTTTCATGAGAAAATTCCAGCTAAAAGTTTGAAAATGGCAGCTGAGCGCCATCTTCAATAACTTTTTTAAATAGAACACCCGGTATATCATTGCATGATCGGTTAGGGACGATCATAAGGAATCCAACAATACCAAGTTTGTTGCTATCATCTCCAAGGACTATGGAGATATCGCCTATTATTTTCTCCATAAGCCGAATGAGTATGAGAGAGAATTTATTGACACGCCAGAAAAAGTTTCTCTCTCCCACGCATTCGGCTTATGGAGTAATAGGTGATATCTCCATAGTCTTTGGAGATAATAGCATCAAACTTCTTATTGTTGGATTCCTTACGATCGTCCCTAACCGATCATGAAATGATATACCGGGTGTTCTATTTAAAAAAATTAGAAGGCGCTAAGCTTGCATTTTGAAACTTTTAGCTAGAATTTTCCCATGAAAAAGTAGGTTTGTATTGAGCCTTCCAAATTTCGTTGCGATATACCAGGTGGTTCGAAAATTAGTAGGGGGGGAACGGAATTCAGACTAGCAGTGTATACAATATTATAAATGCCAGTTTAAACTGGCTATAGCTAATTGTCTGTTCAAACTGGCAATTATAGCTAATTGTCAGTTCAAACTGGCAATTAGGTATAATTGTCAGTTTGAACTTATTTTTTTCATCATGTCCGTTCAGCGCTTTCGTAAGTTATAGTTAGGAAACCGTCAGTGAAAAAATGCGACGTACAGCTATACTCCTTCCGAGCGTAGGAATGGAAGTACTTACATCGAAGATACCAAATCCAAAATATTTTTGATTTAGAGTAGGGCCCAGCCGGGAAACAAGGGAAAATATTTTGATAAATTTTAGCCGTCTTCTATATTCCTTCCGTTGAGATATGTTGTTCAGAAAGTGATCAATTATCATCTGACAAAGCGGAAGGAAATTTGGTTAGAGACGGGGCTGGATTTTTTTTTTTAATGTTCCTTCCGAAAATGTCTCAGGTCAAAAATTAGCCGGTTTCCTATATTCTAACTTTTTAGTTCATTAGTTTCATTTTGGCCCATGGATAGCTAAAATCGAGGTAGAAGGAATTTTTAGCAGGACCGGGTCACAGAAGGGCGGCAAAAGGGGGCACTCGAAAAACTCGCGGGACCGGTTATGTTCAAAAATTGGAAAAATGGACTTGGAATGATGATTAAGCTCTGAAATTTTAGGTGTCACTTCTTTAGGGACCTAGAAAAGCAACCCTCCAAGGGAAGGAGTTTTCGTCCAGTTTTCACCCCCTACCACCTCTTTCAATTATGGCCCTTTTTATGACTATTTCCTCGACTGTGTAGGATATGAAAAAAAATCCTCTGTATTAAAGTGCATATGGACGTAAACTCCTTCCCTTGGAGGGTTGCTTTTCTTCAAGTTACTTCAAGTTACAGTATACTGAGTATTAAATAAATCAGTTTATATATTTCTCAACATTTTTTTTCATTATTTATTTGATATGAAAATATCATAAGTGAGTAGTGAAAATAAACAAATAACAAATCTACAGCAAATGCTCGAATTGAGTTCCTTGGGGTAGTTGATGAAAAAAATGTTTAGAATGATGAACACTGGTTTCTTTTATACTCAGTATACTGTAACTTGAAGTGTTAGATATGACATTTGTGGTACGGTTAAACTCAGAAAAGTATGAGCTTTTAAATTTTTATATAAAAATATAACCTTTCAATTAAAAAAAATATGGATGACGTCATATCTTGTTAGGTGGTGAGAAAAAAAAATCAATTTGTGGTAAAAAAAAGGTGGATGACTGAAATATAAAATCGACTTGCCCGAGCTTTACCTCTGAAAATAATCAACTCGTAAGATAATGGAGCATTTCCACTCTTTATGAACGCACTGTATATCTCGTTTCTATTATGAGATTTGAATACCGATCACTATTTATTTGTATACAAACCATACTAACTGACAGCGCTACTTGCCTTCTCTGTGGTTAGGTTGATCTAAATTTTGAATGATACATACCAATTTAAAAAATAGAAACTACCCAGAACACCAAAACTACGTCACTTTCACTCGACGCGCGTTTCGCCAACAGAGTTGACATTCTCAAGAGCTATGAAGAAAAGTATTTCCAAACTATATCTGTTCTGATGATGAATAACGATGTTCATATTGTCACGAATATTCAGACTTCGAACCAACTTATTCGAGTAACGGCTGGCGCCACCTAGGGAAGAATAGCAGTAATAGCGGTGGCGCGAGTGATCGCTGGAGCAGTGACATTGAGACTCCTAGACTGGAAGCAAATGGAATATTATAGAAATATCCCGAAACGACGAGAAGAAATGTTTACAACTATAAATAGAGGACAACCGCGCGGAAAGTGAAGTATTGGAAGGCCCGAATGAAAATAAATGACAGTCCAGTGATTGCGGTTAATCAAATCACTTTATTAATCCTGTAGAACATACAAAGTTATAGGATAAGTCAACTGTCTTAGCATTTTGTACGTACATAAAATGATATTAGAAATAAAATTAAATCAAACATACAGAACATGAAAAATTGTCATAAGAATCCAATATAAAATATACAATATACAATGAGGGACAAAACATTTCAACTTCATTCACACCCAATAAATAAATGCGATAGCTAAGTATAATCACAAATTGAAAAATTCGTCAGTATTAAAAAAATTATGGTCTAATAAAAACTTTTTAAGGTTGCTTTTGAATACTTGAATTCTATCAGTAGTTTTCAATGATTCGGCAAGTTTTTTATATAGTTTTAATAACAAGTAAGAAGGTGAGTTAGCAGTTATGTTATATTTGTAGGGAATTGCGATCATATTTCGACTCATTGGTGTGTATGAATATACATTTCGAAAATGAAAATATCAGGAAATGTTAGAATTTTTAAATGTTTGTATAAGTCTCTGCAGGAGGTTCTCTGATCAACGCCTGCTAAAATTCGTACAATCTTTTTTTGAGTAATAAATACATTTGGAGCCATTGAGGAGCTTCCCCAAAGGCAAATGCCATATCTGATTCTTGACTTAATATGTGCATAGTAATAGATAGTTCACTAACTATTCAGTCGTTAATATTGGCTTGAAATTTCGTATCAGATACGAAACAGAACTTAGCTTTGATATCAGTTTATTACAATGACTCTTACAGTACAGACAATTATCGAGCGTGAGACCCAAAAATTTACAGCCATCGGTTAGAGAAAGTGTGTTTTCATTATCATTAATTTTGATTTCAACGTTGGAACAGATTTTTGTCTGTGATGAAACCGTATTGATAAAGTTTTATGAGAGTTAGCTCCACATCACGAAACGAATTGATTTGAAGCTATGTTACATTTTTCCTCTAAAATGTTATCGTCTTCGTCCGAAATTAGAAGTGATGTGTATATAACGCACGTATTATCAGAAGCCGCAGCCTCAACATGATTGCAATATAATATAAATAGTAACGGCCCCAACACTGATCCTTGAGGTACCCCAATATTCAAAGATTGAGTATTTTAATTAAATCTATAATAACTGTTGTCAGATCTGTGATTCACCGAAACAAATTGACTCTTGTTTCCAGTGAAAGACTCTATCCAGTCGAGGGCATTTCCTCTTATTCCATTGAATTAAATTTATTTAATAGGGTCGTATGATTGACCAGCCAAAAGCCCTGCTGAGATCACAAAAGATTCTAACAGGGCATCCACCAGCCTCGATATACTCCAAGATTTTTGAGTAAAAAGCTGTCACAGCAGTGATAGTGGACATATTAGATCTAAAACTATGTTGAATGGGGAGATAACATTATGTCTCTCAATAAAATGAGATAAACGATGTACGTATGCATATTCAAATATTTTTGAGAAACTAGAAGGAACAGTAATAGGCTTATAGTTCTCTAAAAGATAAGGATCCGATTTTTTGTGGACTGGTACAACTATTCCGATCTTCAGTTTGTTGGGAAATACCCCCGTACTGAAAGACATATTGACTTTGTGAGTCAAGGGATGAATAATATATTGTAGACTATTTTTGATCAAGAACATTGGAACTTCATCGGGTCCAGAAGAACTTTTATTTTCAAGTTTGTTCATAAGGAGAGATAACAATTCATTTATTAAAACAGGCTCAAGAAATTGTTATAAAAATTACTTAGATGTGAGTGATTATTAGATGGGTTATATTTAATCTCATCAATTATTTTTATAGGGGTAGTGATGAAAAAGTCATTGAAAAGGCAGGATATTCTTTGTGGATCATTCACAACTTTACTTTCATGTATTAGGGAAATATTTTTCATATTTGCAGAAGAGTGTGTTATACTATTTATCACCCGCCAAGCCGTTTTTGTGGGATTATTGGAAGCTACTATTTTATTCTGACAATATATCTCCTTGCTTAACAAGAAATCAGTGGATTTCAAATTTTGAAATTCACCCAATAGAATCGGAATTACAGTGAAAATATAGCTTGTCGCTGTATTTTCACGGTGATAAACCTGCTTAGTTTATGTTTTACTATCTGTGAAGTGAAAATAATGATTTAATTTATAAACGTCAAAATTATGTGTTTTGAATAGTCATCTTTATTTTTCAATATGAGCGATCGTTGGGGACAAATGTCCATTGGTATCATAGATGAGGCCGTGGAAAAGAGTATTCCGTTGAATACGGCTAGAAGTAAAGCATCAATTAACAGGTGACACGATTTTTCTTCATTTCAAATCGATATATTGTCGTCCTAAATATAATTCGTGGTATGATTAAAAACCTATAATTTTTTGGAATATCAATTCATTGGCAATCCCAATGCAAGAAAATACAACTCGTCCTGCGGACTCGTATTTTCAGCTTTGGGATTGCAATTCATTAATATTCCAAAAAATTATCGGTAATAATCATACCACTTATTATATTACCCCTAATAATACAGCGTTATGAGTTTAGAATGTTGTTTTTTCGCATTTTTATATTTTGTCATGAATTCTGGCAGAGTATTTTTTAGAATGAAAAGATTTTTCAAATTTTCGCTAGATAGTTACCGGTAGTTTAGAGTGATTGTGATAATTTTCTACAATATATCTTTTATATTCATAATGAAGGTTTTTTCGTGACATATTTAAAAAAAACATCGTATTTCGTGCAATGATGTTCAAAATTATTAGTATATGAATAGCATTGTGTAAGTCAGTGTCAGATTCATTAATGGTTATTTAACGAACAAGTATATTAATAAGGGCGATTAACAATCGAGATAATTTAACGCGTGAGCGGAGCGAGCGCGTTAATATTCGAGATTGTTAATCGCTATTTTAATTCACGAGTTCGTTACAAAACTTTTCCGTTGACTGTAATTTTCCAAAAAAAAAAAATCGGTTCCATTTGGGTCTTAAACCCTCGACATCGCAATCACCTCAAGTCTCACAGGAACATTTTACCAGCCGGCTGCGTGACTACCTCTTAACGTTACTGACAACTGGTATATTGAATGTTTTCTGAATATTTTTTTTTACACAACTTTTCCGTCGAATGTACATTTCAAAAATAAAAACATTACTTTTATTATTATAAATATTGATATTAGAAATTGTACAACCATTGAAACTTAATGAATTTTAATAAAATACAACAATGAAATAAATAATGACAGATAGTACTAACACAGCTACTTGATTTCAAAATAAATGTAGCGGGTAAGTATATGGTTGCCTACGCCACAGGCCACTGATAAGTATAATATGTATTGGAGCAATGTACGTTAGGTTGCATATAAGTAAATCGTTGATTAATAGAAAATCATTCATTAACAGGGGTCATTAATCAACGATTTTGAGTGCGTTAATGGTTATTTAACGAGCAAGTGTATTAATAAGGGCGATTAACAATCGAGATAATTTTGAGATTGTTAATCGCCATTTTAATTCACGAGTTTGTTACAAAACTTTTCCGTCGACAGTAGTTTTCGAAAAAAGAGATATCTCACTTTCAATGTTTATTTATTTAACGTTACGATAAAAAACAATCACTATTTCCTATTTATATTAACTCTACTCAAAGATAGTTTAATTTTTCTCAGTGGTAGTTTTATTTTATTTTTTATTATTCATTTTCAAATTGAAATAAAAAAAAAATTACCCTCGGTGGGTTTTTAACTTTCGACCTCAGTGTTGCATACCATTACGCCACGGGACCATATATGGTATTGAGTGACAACTGGTGTAATGAACATTTTCTGAAATTTTATTTGAAAATTGACAAATAATGACAGATAGTACTAACCAATATAAAATGTATAAGAGCAATGTATGTTGGGTTGCATATAATCAAATCGTTGATTAATAGAAAATCATTCATTAACAGGGGTCATTAATCAACGATTTTGAGTGCGTTAAAATACATCATAAATGAACGGTCGACGGAAATAATATATTAAACCGCTGCATCACGTACTCTACTTCAAATTCTAACCACTGTTATGTCAAATTCAAGTTTACGTCGGAGATCTAAGAAGTTACTTGCCTCTACATGAAGAACATGCGGTCGAGCAATGCATCGTGGCGGTGAAACGTTCATAAAGGCGAACACGCTTTCACTAATTAAACACGGTTAATTAACCTGGCTCATCGTAAACAACAATTGAAATATGAAATATTACACTACCGGGATGCTTCTCCTTGAGTATCAGTATATTCTGACAGATGACCAAACACTTGGGATGAACAAAATAAATATTCCGTCCTCAATGTGCATTATGAGAATATTCTATACAAATGTCAACACATTTCGATCAAATACATGAGTATCTTCTTTAATCAAAACCGGCGATGGGTTTATCGGACGCCGCAAGCTATCAAAAATTTTTTTGGTACTCACGTATTTTGGTCTCCTGAACAAAATATCCAATTGAAATTTTCGGGCCGGTTCAAGTATTTTCGGGGAAACGGCCTATTTTTGGGTTTTGACTGGCATTTTCTAGCGCGAAAAAAACAGTCAATAGGTCTCTTTTTTTTTACCAGCCCGATATACACATCCTGGTTCCTCCGTCTCACGCTTTTTTTTTTTCATTGAAAACAATACTTACAATAAGCTAGCGATAATATGACAGACAGATATTAGTGAATTGTATATTGTACCTATATATGGTTGGTAACACTGAAATCAGTTATTGCCAACTTTTCTGATTTAAGCCATATTTTCTCGATACATAGTTTTGAAATAATTTCAAAAGTTTACAGTGAGCCAGCCAAGTTATGTTCATATTTGAGAATACTTTTGTGAATTCATTGTAATGTACAACTGTAAACTTTTGAAATATTTCAAAACGATGTATCGAGAAAATATGGCTTAAATAATAACGAATAATAGCTGCGGTTTTTTGGACTCCTACAATAGTAACAGAACTACATGTGACAGCTATAGATCCAATCACATTAACCAGAGAAATTCGTGCAGTTAGATCAGGACGGAAGGCTGGATTTTCATGGATTTTCTTATTAACCAAAAAGGACATCTTTGTATCATCGGATCGTCGGATATCATATGCATAAAAATCCGGCCTAATAAGAGCGAGCAAAGCGAGCCTATCAATGGAGTGCAGCGAGCACCTATTTTTATTTACGTTTACGTAGGGTAGGTTAGGTTAGGTGGGTGGGTTAGGTTATTTTCCCTTACTTTGTCTTAAAAGTTTGGATCTGTGTGCAGTTAGGGGTAGACGTAATAAGGACGAGCGAAGCGAGCCTAACGATGGTGAGAGCCTACTTTTATTACTCACGTTTAAGGTTAGGTTAGGCTCGCTTCGCTCGCCCTTACAACGTACCGACCTAACTGAACACAGATCCAATTTTTTCAGGGCAAAAGAAGCGAAAATAACCTAACTCAGCCACCTAACCTACCCTACTTAACATACCCTACCTAACCTGCCTAACCTACCTAACCCAACGTAACCTAAAACGTAAATTAAAATAGGTGCTCGCTGCGCTCGTCGTCATTAGGCTCGCTTCGCTCGCTTCTAACTGCACATAGATTCAATCTTTCCTGGTTAATGCGATTGGATCTGGAGCTGTCACATATCATCCCAAAAAAACGCAGCTATTAATAAATCTGAAAAGTTGGCAATAATTGATTTCAGTGTTACCAACTCGCTGCGCTCGTCGTCGTTAGGCTTGCTTCACTCGCGTCTAACTGCACACAGATCCAATCTTTCCTGGTTATTGCGATTGGATCTGGAGCTGTCACATATATAAGTCATGGATATTTTAGTTGATATGAAATAATTATACTGAAGCAGGAATCAGTACCCTCTTTGCACCATATGCAACGATTTGAAACTAGTCAGGCAAGTCTCACTTATACAGAAAAAACTGGTTTTTACTCCTGCCTCAGTTTTCAACTCACCCATAATCCCGGCAATTTCTTCAGTAAATGTTGAAAATAATCGCTCGTACACATCCTATATAAAAAATTAAGTATGTGATTTCAAGTTTGAGGTTTGCACTTCACAATAGTGTTATCAAATATACACAGGGTGTCCCAGAATAAAGGGGACAAACTCCGAGAGTAGAATCCTCACTTCATTTTAAGGCTGAAAGTTCCAATAAACATATACCCTAAAATGAGTATTAACCGAGTTACAGGGTGTTGAAAGTGACACAAAAAAATAGATTTTCCAGAATAACTCCATAACGGCTTAACTTTTCTTAATCAAATTTGGTATGTCACTTGACAGCATTCAGTTTCATATTTCAAGGAAAATCATGTGTTTGTAACTCTAAACAGGGGCGTAAGGCAGGTGGCTACCCCTATTCGCCCCTCCCCAACTTTCACGCCACTGGATTAATATCGATTTCGTCTTCTTTTTCTTAATCCCCAATATTTCCTATACAAAAAAGGAATACGTTTCGTTTCACAAATATCAACGGTTTTAAAGATATTTAAAGTTGAATAAGTGGGTGCGTATGTGATACGGATACTCATTAGTGATTATTTTGTTAGTGGCTATGTAAGTTTTAAATATCGGGAAATTTTTGTGAACTGAATCCCTCGCAAATGCCAACAATCTTCGAAATATTTGAATTTATACTCATTGCATGGTATGAAATATGTTGGTTATAATGTTATAAATAGTTACCGTCATATTCCTTTCAAAAATAGTAAAGATTTTGATACGCACGCACTTAGTCTACTTCAAATTTCATAAGAAAAGTTAAGCCGTAATGGAGTTATTCTGGAAAATCAATTTTTTTGTTTCACTTTCAACACCCTGTAACTCGGTTAATACTCATTTTAGGGTATATGTTTATTGGAACTTTCAGCCTTGAAATGAAGTGAGGATTCTACTCTCGGAGTTTGTCCCCTTTATTCTGGGACACTCTGTATATTCAGGATATGAATAAGCGATTATTTTCAACATTTAGTGAAGAGAATGCCGATTTTATGGGTAAGTTGAAAATGAGGCAGGAGTAAAACAATTTTTTTTTTGCTTCAGTATAATAATTCCATATTTACTGAATTATTCATGATTTTCGGATCATCCGCAAACATCTCCGTGAAGTGCGACAAAACACATTTTAAGTACTCAAATACTCGCATATTATATTTGCATGAGAAGGTAGGAGTCTTCAGAAACGATATGAACTTTTGAACCTGAAATTTGATGTCGGCGTTCAATCACGTTTTCTGAGAAAACGAGCGCATTTCATAAGAAATGACTATGAATAATTTTTGTGGAAAATTGAATTGGTTTTTACCCTGTTGAGTTGTTTTTCCGATAAATCATATACTTTCCAAGATTAGAGCAAAAATCTCTTTATATATTTTTAAACGAAAAAAAAAATATGTTCCACCCCTGGAATTTTGGTAAACAACTTTTTTTCGTGTTTATCGTGGTTCCAACTACTAGCATACCAAGTTTGGTGGTGCTACAATCGATTCTTGTCTCAAAGTCCAATCGTACTGGATTATAGCAACCAGTAAATAAAACTTACCGTTTGGACAACAGATACCGTAGGTAATCAAGAAAATTGGATCTTCAAAAAAGTGTTTTACACTTTTTATACATTTTGAACAAAATCCGCCCTCCTATGAACCGTAATCCCATCGCAAAATGAAATGATTGTTATGTAACATTACAACATAATATCGTCCGGATTCTAGTAGCGTCCGCAAAATGTACCAAGGGCCGCACAAATGTATTCACAAATGGAGGAACGTAGGCAGTATGGTCGTTCGTTCAGTTTGTGCAACAAACCACGTTCGCAAACACATACTGGTGTGTGAATTCGAATTTCCCCCAGGACTCGCCAGCTCCGGAAACAATAAACATCATTCTGAAAAATGTAACTTCCTGTTCAAACGATTGATTTTGTTCGGCCATCTATAAGTGCACTCAATGCCGTCGAAAATACTTGGAATCTTGGAATTTCCAGCATAATCCAGTAACGACAGACAAACTCCAGCAAAAAGTGAAGAATGAATTGTAACACTCTCTGAAACTCGGCACATGACATCTCGACATCATGTATTATTAGAAAAAAAATGTTTACCAAAAAACAGGGGTGGAACCTAAAACATGTTTCATAAAAAAAACGTAATTTTTTTTTGTTGCTATTTCAGAAAATATAAGATTCATCAAAAAACGATTTCGATAGGTTGAGAGATAATTCAATTCTCCAAAAGAATGATTTAAAGTAATACCTCATGAAAAAGGCTCGTTTTCTCAGAAAACGTGGTTTAACGCCGACGTCACATTTCATGCTCGAGCTAACCCGCCACTGCAAGTTTAGGCAGGGCCGAAAATTAGATTTGTCATAACTTTTCTAAAAATTATAGTAGAAGGAAAAGAAAAAGTGCATATCGTTCCTGAAGACTTCTACTTCCTCATGCAAATATAACATGTGAGTATCTGAGTAGCCAAAATGTGTTTTATCCCACTTCACATAACCCTTCTACGATATTTACGGAGGATCCGAAAGTCATGGATATTTCAGTTGATGTGGAATAGTTATACTGAAGCATTACTCAGTACCCTCTTTGGACCATATGCAAAGATTTGAAACTAGTGAGGCAAGTCTCACTTATACATGCCAAAGAAAAAACTGGCTTTCACTCCTGCCTCAGTTTTCAACTCACCCATAATCCTGGCAATTTCTTCAGTAAATGTTGAAAATAATCGCTCGTACACATCCTAGATAAAAAATGAAGTATGTGATTTCAAGCTTGAGGTTTGCACTTCACAATAGTGTTATCAAATATACAGGGTGTTCCTTAAAGACATGCTAATATTTGAGGGTGTGATTCTTCGACTTATTTTAAGGAAAAAACTTTCTATAAACGTATGTCCTAAAAGTCCTAACTTTTGAGATACAGGGTGATAAAGTTTTGAAAAAAAATCAGTTTTTTAATAATAACTGAGATAATATTGTAGACGTTTCTATAAAATTTGGTACATGTCTTCTATGCATCAAGGTGCATTTTTTAATGCACAAACATTTTCATTTTCTCAACCAGTGGCGTCCGTACGGGTTTTGCATTGAATATTTTTGGAGAAAAAAATACTACGCCACTGCTTTCTCCTGAAAAAAAAAAAATACTTTTGAGATCCTCATTTATTTTTGAGGAAATTTGATCTCTTGAGTTTTCTTTGTCCGCCGCATGGTTTTCGCTTAAAAAAATAAAAATCGTTTCATTTCAGGATCAATTCTTCAAAAATATGATGCGGTGAGATTGCAATTGAGGGATCAGATTTGTTCCAAAATGAATGAGAATCCAAAAAAATGTGTAATTCTTCAACGTGTGCGTAATTCCATGCGTAGACGGGCGGAAGCATGCCTATTAAGTGAAGGTGGCCATTTCCAACAATTTTTATAATCAGTGTTAGTATTGTCAATAATTAATGAATTTGATCCGTTCATTTAAACTTACTTTTATAAAATAAAATTAAAGTCGTTTTTGTACAAGCTGAAATCCATATTTTTTTTATTCTCATTTATTTTGGAACAAATCTGATCCCTTTATTTGCTTTAAGTCGATGCACAATCATTTCCACACCACATCAGATTTTTGAGGAATTGATCCTGAAGTAAAACGATTTTTATTTTTTTAAGCGAAAACCATGCGGCGGACAAAGAAAACTCAAGAGATTAAATTTGCTCAAAAATAAATGAGGATCTCAAAAGTATTTTTTTTTTGGAGAAAGCAGTGGCGTAGTATTTTTTTGCCACTGGTTGAGAAAATGAAAATGTTTGTGCATTAAAAAATGCACCTTGATGAATAGAAAACATGTACCAAATTTTATAAAAACGTCCACAATATTATCTCAGTTATTATTAAAAAACTGTTTTTTTTTCAAAACTTTATCACCCTGTATCTCAAAAGTTAGGACTTTTAGGACATACGTTTATAGGAAGTATTTTCCTTAAAATAAGTCAAAGAATCACCCCCTCAAATATTAGCATGTCTTTAAGGAACACCCTGTATACAGGGTGTCCCAGAATAAAGGGGAATCAATGCTCTTGCTTAGGAGAAGACAGACAGAGGTCTCTCTGTCTGTCTGTCTCTTTGGCCTGGTGTGGTCAAAATAAAAGTAATTTTAACAATTTTAAATGTAACGTATTTTATCAAAAAATTTTATGACATCCTTCCAATTTTACATGTTTTATATCAACTTTCATCTTGCACAATGTGTCACTTATTGTTGAATAACATGGCGTCTTACAATCTCAACAAAGATCATCCCTGATGATGGAAATGATTTATTAAATTTCCGAAAGCTTGGACAAACTTTAAAGTAGTACTCTTTGATTTTGCTGCAAAGCCCCACTATTTACTAGTTATATATATATATGTCTGTCCTCTCCTAACCAAGAGCATTGATTTGGCCTGGTGTGGTCAAAATAAAAGTAATTTTAACAATTTTAAATGTAACGTATTTTATCAAAAAATTTTATGACATCCTTCCAATTTTACATGTTTTATATCAATTTTCATCTTGCACAATGTGTCACTTATTGTTGAATAACATCGCGTCTTACAATCTCAACAAAGATCATCCCTGATGATGGAAATGATTTATTAAATTTCCGAAAGCTTGGACGAACTTTAAAGTAGTACTCTTTGATTTTGCTGCAAAGCCCCACTATTCACTATATATATATATATATATATATATATATATATATATATATATATATGAAATGTTTTAATGAAATGTTCTATATTTCATGTTGAAAAATGGAAAAATTACTTTTCAATATTTTGTACAATTCCTTCTGTGTAACTTTCATGTGAATTCGTTACTGTGCGCCCCCCCTGAAAGAAATCCTGGATCCGCCACTGACTACGAGGTACACATACTATTTTTTCTGAAATCGCAATCAACCTTATCATAAATAAGAAATTTTTATGAAGGTATAACAATTTTTGATTAATGTCATTACTGTTGAGACGCCGGCAAAAATTAGACGGATCTTCCAAGACCTTCCCAAGGAACGAAATTATCAGTCATTCGTCCATTTGGTCATAAATCCGATTTTTTTCGCGATGTCAAACCAATTTGGACCGCCCCAGTCAAGATGGCCGAAGTTTACAGCTGACTAGGCTTTTCCACGATTCAAAGCCTACTTGAAGAAAAATACGTGCTTACCATCATGTCGGCAAAAATCCGTGCTTGATAAAGTTGTCTTGAGCTCTTGAATGCTCTGTATTGTTAAATTAAACTAAAAAATATGAGAATATAGATCGAAAGCACCCACACTTTTTTTACATTTGAGAAATTAAATTGTCTATTATTTTTTACTTTTTAGTCAATGGGAAGTAAAGCGTGTTTTTTAGTGTTTTCAAACTATTATTTTTATTGTTTTATGTTTCCTATTGTTGGCCTTTTTCCTAACAACTAACGTATCCAAAATTCGAAAATAATCCGCCTGCTGCCGCTCTAATAACGTTTAATGAATCGCCATTCATTATAAACATACCGTGATCACAAACACGTTGTCTTCGTCGGATTCGCAGCGATGACGTCCCCTTCGAAATTACCCCGAAATCCGTCGGCTCGACAGGCTCAGGTTGACCGCCAAGTCGTTATACGCCATCCCCGCGGCGATGACGTCACCGGCACGGCATCACCTATAAATCCCGGTTTCGTTCTTGTGGGGATTCCCTCCGGTTCCCATTTATAAAAGGATGTAGTGTTCGGCGACAGGTGGAGATTTACCGACGGAATCTCGATAAGTATCAAGTTAGCGTCGGCGCTAGGGGTCAAGATCCCTTTTAAACTGATTTCGTTTTTCGTAGAAGATCAAGTTTCCAACATTTTCTTTTTTATTTATCTACTAGCAGTCCCGGCAGGCGTTGTCCTGCGAATATTTCTGTTTCGCCGACTAACGTCCGAATGATTTGAAATTTGGCAGGTGTTCATAGTTCCGCTGACAATGCAAAATGACATTTTTTTGTAATAAAAAAACAAAATGGCGGCTTCAAGATGGCGGACAAGATTGGTGATAATGGCCCGATTCCATTCAAAATTGGTATACAAGGTTTTTCGGAATCAGAGATTATGATTTTTTCATCAAAATTCATTAATTCAAAATGGCTGCTCCAAGATGTCGGACGAGATTTGTGATTATGGTCAGATTCGATTCAAAATTGGTATGTTTTCGGAGTCAGAGATTATGATTTTTTATCAGAATTCATGAATTCAAAATGGCGGCTCCAATAGGGCGGACGAAATTTGTGGTAATGGTCCGATTCCATTCAAAATTGGTATATAAGTGTTTTCGGAGTCAGAGATTATGATTTTTTTATCAAAATTCATGAATTCAAAATAGCGCCTCCAAGATGGCGGACGAGATTTGTGATTAAGGTCAGATTCGATTCAAAATTGGTATGTGAGGTTTTTTCAGGTCGTATATTTCGAATTTTCTGTCAAAATTCATAAATTAAAGATGACGGCTCCAAGATGTCATTATGGTCGGATTCGATTCAAAATTAGTGTGTGAGGGTTTTCGGGGTCAGAGATTATGAATTTTTTGTAAAAATGTATGAATTCAAGATGGCGGCCCAAGATCATGGACGAGTATTGTGATTGGTAAGATTCGATACAAAATTGGTATATAAGTGTTTTCGGAGTCAGAGATTATAATTTTTTATCAAAATTCATGAATTCAAAATGGCGGCTCCAATAGGGCGGACAAGATTTGTGATAATGGTCCGATTCTATCAAAATTAGTATATAAGGGTTTTCGGAGTCAGAGATTATGATTTTTTTATCAAAATTCATTAATTCAAAATGGCGGTTCCAAGATGGCGGACGAGATTTGTGATTATGGTCCGATTCGATTCAAAATTGATATGTGAGGTTTTTTAGGTCGTATATTTCGAATTTTCTGTCAAAATTCATAAATTAAAGATGGCGGCTCCAAGATGTCATTATGGTCTGATTTGATTCAGAATTAGTGTGTGAGGGTTTTCGGGGTCAGAGATTATGAATTTTTTGTAAAAATTTATGAATTCAAGATGGCAGCCCAAGATCATGGACGAGTATGGTGATTATGGTAAGATTCGATTCAAAACTGGTATGGTTTTCTGGGTCGGAGATTTCGATTTTTTAGTAAGAAAAAATAAAATAGTTTAAAAAACTAAAGAACACGCTTTACTTCCCATGGACTAAAAAGTAAAAAATAATTGACAATTTAATTTCCCAAATGTAAAAAACGCGTGGGGTGCTTGATAAAGTTCTCTTGAGCTCTTGAACGCTCTGTATTGTTAAATTAAACTAAAAAATATAAGAATATAGATCGAAAGCACCCACGCTTTTTTCACATTTCAGATATTAAATTGTCAATTATTTTTTACTTTTTAGTCCATGGGAAGTAAAGCGTGTTCTTTAGTTTTTTTAAACCATTATTTTTAATGTTATTGTCGAATTCATTCAACTTATAACCAAAAAATTTACCAAAAAAACATTTTGGACCTAACTGTGAATGTAAACCATTCTCGAATCCACTGAGGATCTATTAGAAGTGGAGTACCACAAGGGTATATTTTGGGACCTGTTCTAGTCCTATGTGATCATTTACATTCTGTTACCCTATGATTGTAAACCGATATTATTTGCTGATGATGCATTTTGTATCCTTCCAGGAAGAGATGATCCTACACGTTTTCAGAATTTGAATGACAATATGAATAAAATAAAATATGGGAGTATATCGAACAACATAAACCTGAATATTGACAAACCATCTGCATAAGAGTCAAAGAAAATTGAAATTGAACCCTACCGACAGCGCTCTAAAATATCTCCTTTGTGAATGAACACAAATATATGGGTCTCATCCTTTAGTCCCAATTGAACTGGAAATCGCATATTCGCACAAAAAATGTAATCAAAATTCTTCCAGGCGTTTAGGAGTTTAATGACTTTTATATATAAAGATTTCTGGATACACCAGACGTAAACTCGACTTGATTTCGCAGTTAACGATAATAGTATCTCAAATAACGTACATTTACAGATATACAAGAATTGGCCTATTTCGAAATAATGAGGGCTATAATATCGAACACATCAAGACCGACGAACGGCCCTTTGAATAACCATTTGTGTAGTCGTTACGCATATAGTACACGACGTCCGATGGACGTCCATTTTAGGTCCAAGATTGTACCAAACATTCAGGGACTCGATATGGATGTCCAGTGGATGTTGTATACTGGATATGCTTTGTACATTAGGTATTGTATATACATGGATGATCAATGGACGTACAATATTGGACCAACTTAAAACATCAATAAGAAAACGATTTTGGATGTACATCGAATGTACAGTAATGGACCAATAATCCATATGTTTCTTATTATACACATATGTACTTAACAGTACTGGATCAACTTGATACGTCCATGAACTGTTTGTAATGAAATTTTTACATTGAATATTGAAGACTGGGTTTGATCTATACGTTAGTAGTAAGAGGGTGTGTATATCGAACCCCCTCCACTTTTCTCTGACCAATCAGAGCGAAGCTCGTTTTTTTCACAAACCCCGCCTCCAGAGGAAACTCTTGTTTTTATAAAGAAGGGAGCAACTAATAGCAAATAATCACGCCCTCTAAGTAACGCCTCTATTTTCTTTTTAGCCAATCAGATCTGACCGTGGCCCACAATTGTAAAAATATCATTCTTATAGTAATTTAAATCTAGTACATGTAGAAAATAAGTATATCAAAAAACAGAAGCTTGGCGGTTTTCAGGTTATATGTCAAAACAGCATTACTAAAGCGAAAACATTTGTATTTTTAGGTAAAGTTCCATGGCTGGTTTCAAACTCCAACTTGATATCCATTGTGGAAGATTTAACGGAATGAGGTTTGATGAAGACAATCGATCACAAAAATTGGGTTTTCATTGAACATGTCAGTATCGCTGATGTTCTTGCCATAGTAGCTAGTTTGGAATTTTTCATAATCGTGATACATTCGAAAAGAAACTGTGTGCATCTGCCTATCACGATTATGAAAAATTCCAAACTAGCTACTATGGCAAGAACATCAGCGAACCGTTGATGGATATTGACATGTTCAATGAAAACCCAATTTTTGTGATCGACTGTCTTCATCAACCTCAAAAACGAGCTTCGCTTTGATTGGTCAGAGAAAAGTGGAAGGGGTTCTATATACAGACCCTCTTACTACTTACGTTCAATATGTCGAATACTCTACATTAAATTGATTCGATAATATCCAATGTATAACCTTCTGTTGATGAAGTAATTGTTATGATATGAATATTAATATCTTCAACGATGATAATCTTCTAGATCCGATTTTTATAACTAATCGTGATATGGTTGCAATAAGTGGTGTAATTAATTCTGATCTTATATCAGATCACCAGCTTGTGTTTTGTGAGATTAAATATGAAAAAGTGGAAAATCCACCCAAGTATATAACCTTTCGAGATTATAAAAATTTTGAGTTCGAACAATTCAACAGTGACTTGCAAAGCATTGATTGGATGGATGTTGTTAGAGAGCATGATATAGACCAGAAAGTCCATATTTTCACTACTTATTTACTTGATTTATTCAACATTTACGCACCACTACGAAGGACGAGAGTCACCAAACCTTGGATCAACGATAATTTGAAGCGTATACTCAAGAGATTCAGCGCAGAAAAAAATCAAAAAAGTAAAAACGAAGCTGATTTTTTGAATTATAAAAACTTCAAAAACTTTGCCTTGAACGCTTTACGCAATGTAAAAAGGGCGTATTTACTTCTAATAGAGATATATGGCAGGCCTTAACAAATCTGAATGTAAATATACAATATGAAATTAACGTGAAAAATATTTAAAAAAAAACAAAAATAATATTTAGTGTATTTATTAATATTTTCTTAAAAGCTTGAAGCGTGAAATGTCATTACACTTGAAATGAAGCCTCAAGCTTTGAACGAAATTTTTTACTTTTCAGTTCAGTACTTATAGTTATTTATGGTACTAGTGTGTTATGTTGAAAATAAGTCACGCGAGAAAGATTTATACCACGAGGACGTCAGGCCGAGTGGTATAAATTCTAGTGACTTAGGAAGCATAACACACGAGTGGCATACAATGTTTTATCCAACAAGTGGAAGAAATAATTTTTTATGAGATAATAATTAATAAGTTTTGTGATCAAATCAAAGCTACTTGCGTCTCAATACCCTGTATATGTCAGAATGACTTGACAGTGACTTTTTTACATTTTGGTCAAGGTAGGTTGTTTGTTTAGTTGCCACGGGCATGACACATTGTTGCAAATGTTTAAATAAATTTTGACACTTGTCAGTTTTCCCTTCAGAAAAAGAAACCTTTTTTAAAGAAAAAAACGTATAGAAAATGGAGGAAATCGATGAAAATTACGTTCCTGAGGATATCCTTACGGAAGCGGAAGAAGCAGCGATGCAGATTTTGCCAGAAAAGTCCCGAGATGCGTACGACAAGGAGTTCAAAATGTTTGAGTCTTGGATGAATTCACGGAAAATAAAAGGTATCGACGAAAATGTTCTATTGGCTTATTTTTTTACATTTGCAAAAAAAATTAGCCCCATCGTCGCTGTTGACCAAATACTCGATGCTTCGCTCGACTATTCACCTTTATAAAAAAATCGACATTTCAAAATATGGCAAACTAACGAGCTTTTTGAAAAGCAAATCACAGGGATACAAACCAAAGAAGTCTAAGACATTAGAACGACCTGAAATAGAGAAGTTTTTGAACGAAGCTCCCGATGACGAGTACTTGATGAAAGTGGCTTTGATAATGGGGATTAGCGGTGCTTGTAGATGCGATGAATTAGTCAATTTGAAAACAGAAAATATTCAAGACAAAGGGAAATATTTTCACATAGTTTTGCCAGACACTAAAACCAAGAAATCGAGAAGTTTCACCATACTTGAAGAAGGATTTCCAGTCAACCCGATCAATTTGTGTAAAAAATACATGTCTTTGAGACCAAAGAATAGTTCTAGCCGCTTTTTTGTTTTTTAGAAAAATGGGAGCCAGTGTGTGGGAATAAATACGTTGTCGAAGATACCTTCAAGAATTGCAATGTTTTTGAAATTGGAGGAACCAGCGCTCTACACCGGTCACTGCCTGAGAAGGTCTTCGGCGACTCTTTTGGCCAATGCAGGGGCTAACATGACTACTTTGAAGCGTCACGGAGGATAGAAGTCCTCGACGGTAGCAGAAGGATACCTAGAAGAATCGGTGCATAACAAAATACAAATTGCAGAAAAAATACAAGGCTGTACCGATATGGGAGCGTCTGGTTCCAATGAACCGACCAATTTTACAATAACTTCAAATTCGAATAAACCGTTTTCCTTTAATTTCAATATCAATGTGAATTCTGCTTGAAATGGTAATAAATAAATAGAATTCTACTTTAAATATGAACGTGAGTTATAATCCATAACTCACTAGTGAGTTATGGATTATAACACACTAGTGTGTTATTTGATAGTTTACTTGTCTAAAATGACATTAATAATGACAGTATAACTGTCATGTGTTGGATACATAAATAAAAGCTCGTTCTATCAAAAAGATTTTTTACGTGTAATTTATTTCATATGCTTTTCAAAGAAACACTCTGTAGAATGGATGAGCAAACAAGACGAGCTCAATAGCCACATAAACGGTTCCTAAATTCTGGGAAGTTAAGTGCATCGGGTGAGGTACAACAGACAGAAAATTAGAAGCTAGATTGGAGACGTGTAACTTTAACCAAGCAGACAAAGTTTGACGAAGGCTCTTACATGGGATTTAATTTGAGATAAGCCCTCGAGGAGTTTTATCTCTCGAAACGCCAGTGTAAAAACTTATTCGTTCGAGTGAAATTTAAGTACGAGAAATAAGGCACGTAACCGATGGTATTTCTAATTTCTTTTTTTGTTCGAATGTTATCTTCCAGTTCGGAATGAGTTGGGACAGTTTAACAAGTTCTCTGTAGACACAATATGGAGTGTTTTGAAGGTTGTAGACGATGTAGTAACTTGATTACTAGTGCTTCGGACTTCCATCGTCTTAATGGTTGAAAGATTTCTACTTCTTTCAATTTTTCACTACGTTTCAATTGCTTGAATCTGCAATCGTCTTCAGGTGAATACTGACAAATTTTGAAGCTCCCGATGACGAGTACTTGATGAAAGTGGCTTTGATAATGGGGATTAGCGGTGCTTGTAGATGCGATGAATTAGTCAATTTGAAAACAGAAAATATTCAAGACAAAGGGAAATATTTTCACATAGTTTTGCCAGACACTAAAACCAAGAAATCGAGAAGTTTCACCATACTTGAAGAAGGATTTCCAGTCAACCCGATCAATTTGTGTAAAAAATACATGTCTTTGAGACCAAAGAATAGTTCTAGCCGCTTTTTTGTTTTTTAGAAAAATGGGAGCCAGTGTGTGGGAATAAATACGTTGTCGAAGATACCTTCAAGAATTGCAATGTTTTTGAAATTGGAGGAACCAGCGCTCTACACCGGTCACTGCCTGAGAAGGTCTTCGGCGACTCTTTTGGCCAATGCAGGGGCTAACATGACTACTTTGAAGCGTCACGGAGGATAGAAGTCCTCGACGGTAGCAGAAGGATACCTAGAAGAATCGGTGCATAACAAAATACAAATTGCAGAAAAAATACAAGGCTGTACCGATATGGGAGCGTCTGGTTCCAATGAACCGACCAATTTTACAATAACTTCAAATTCGAATAAACCGTTTTCCTTTAATTTCAATATCAATGTGAATTCTGCTTGAAATGGTAATAAATAAATAGAATTCTACTTTAAATATGAACGTGAGTTATAATCCATAACTCACTAGTGAGTTATGGATTATAACACACTAGTGTGTTATTTGATAGTTTACTTGTCTAAAATGACATTAATAATGACAGTATAACTGTCATGTGTTGGATACATAAATAAAAGCTCGTTCTATCAAAAAGATTTTTTACGTGTAATTTATTTCATATGCTTTTCAAAGAAACACTCTGTAGAATGGATGAGCAAACAAGACGAGCTCAATAGCCACATAAACGGTTCCTAAATTCTGGGAAGTTAAGTGCATCGGGTGAGGTACAACAGACAGAAAATTAGAAGCTAGATTGGAGACGTGTAACTTTAACCAAGCAGACAAAGTTTGACGAAGGCTCTTACATGGGATTTAATTTGAGATAAGCCCTCGAGGAGTTTTATCTCTCGAAACGCCAGTGTAAAAACTTATTCGTTCGAGTGAAATTTAAGTACGAGAAATAAGGCACGTAACCGATGGTATTTCTAATTTCTTTTTTTGTTCGAATGTTATCTTCCAGTTCGGAATGAGTTGGGACAGTTTAACAAGTTCTCTGTAGACACAATATGGAGTGTTTTGAAGGTTGTAGACGATGTAGTAACTTGATTACTAGTGCTTCGGACTTCCATCGTCTTAATGGTTGAAAGATTTCTACTTCTTTCAATTTTTCACTACGTTTCAATTGCTTGAATCTGCAATCGTCTTCAGGTGAATACTGACAAATTTTGAATCTACACGATGTTTTATAGGTCTGCCGGTAATTACGTTGTAAATTACGCGCGGTCTTGTGGCGCGCGTGTTTTCGCGCTAATTCTCCCTTCATGAATGAACCGTTTTGGAGGGAGAATTAGCGCGAAAACACGCGCGCCACAAGACCGCGCGTAATTTACAACGTAATTACCGGCAGACCTATAAAACATCATGTGATTCAAAATTTGTCAGTATTCACCTGAAGACGATTGCAGATTAGCAATTGAAACGTAGTGAAAAATTGAAAGAAGTAGAAAACTTTCAACCATTAAGACGATGGAAGTCCGAAGCACAAGTAATCACAATATGGAGTAATCAGCCCATCGAAAATGTTGTTAACTGTAGGAAAGACTGGAAATAAGTTGCGGGAAAAGGTATTCGAGCCAGGATTATGATGCATGTATTTGAAAAAAAGAATCGAAGCAATTGAATGGAAGAATGGAATGAACAATTTCAATTATCGGGGCAAGGCTACAATCTTATATAATATCGATAAATTTTCGATTATTTCATCAAAACTATCGAATGCATATCGTATAGAACCAGAAAGATAGACAGAAACGCAGAACGACAGACATACGATAGAGTAAGTTGAATAAAATCTATCAATAAAAAGAAGGTCCGCCAGTTTCTCCTCCAAAAATGACAAATATTCAGTTGCTTTACAAGAAATATCACAAACTCTACAGAAGGTAACGGAAAAATCCGATAAATAGATATTCCTTTATTTTCGATGAAATCCAACCATGCGTCAGTATTCCATTGACGAAAAAGTCGTTAAGCTGAATAAATGCTGAAGCGGAAAATCCAGATTCACAATATGTGGAATGATGATGTTCCCTGGAAATGAGAACGTAGTAGTTAACACACAAAAAATACGATTCGGAGAGCCCAATCAAATAATGAAAAAACTCATCATTATCTAGGTGAGAGCATAGAAATGTACAGCACAACCGATTTTTTTATACCATACGCAAGTGCCTTATTTTTCTAAAAAAATTTTAAATACAGTGAGAAATTATCATGGCAATCACTGTAAAGACCCAAGGTTTTTGAACCCGCATGATAAATTTCTTCAATATTAACAAAATTGATACTTCTGAGCCAAAGAAAATATGACTTTTCGATAGAAACGCAAGTAAAAGGAACGTATTGATTGAAAGTTTGATTTTGTGGAGAAAATTAGATTCTTGGCATGAGTTTTTGGGTTTGTAACCTTTCAAAATCTGAAAATGAAACAATGTTAATCCAAGAAAATCTGTACAAGTGTAGAAGGGGAAAATTAATTAATTTGCCCGATAAGTAACTGCGTTCACAGGCCTGCTGTCTTGAATGAAATAAATTTTTGTCAGTAACGTATCCTACACTGAATTTGTCTATCTGAAAAAATTTGATGAAATTAACCAAAAAATACTTCTCTTTTTCGAAAAATGGTGACGTTTCGGAGATTGTATCTGCATCCGTTATTAAAACCTATGATTAAGATTTTTTCGTTTTCCCACATTACAGATCGCTGGGCCTCGTTATGAACATATTAGATATTATTGGTCATCCGATATATTTCGAATAGGTTATTATCGTTTCTCTTAAAAAAATACTCGAAATATGTCATTTTCTGAAAATATAAATTATTCTAGCGTCGTCCTGAGCATGGAAAGGTGTATGGAAAATCTTGGGATTTGTACCTCATTCCATAGGCACTGTGGAGCAGTGTATGAAATATTTTTGATAACGGTGCCTAATATAACTGCGGAAGACCATTTCTCAGTCGGGTTCTAGGCATCGAGTATTGAAATTCCATCCCAACAAGAAATGAGAGCTCTCCGATGGATGGGCAAATACCCCAAAAAATTGAAAAAATCCATTTTCATAGGTCCATATCTCGAAAACTGTTCACTTTTGTGGATATGGACACTTTTGATCAGCTCGTCAAGAACTGCAACATACCAAAAATTCAGCCAAATTCACGGAAAGCCATTTCCCATAAGAAATGTGCGTGCGGGGAGTCCTTTGGGAATCAAAGCAATGGAAATATTTTCGACTGAACGCAGTTTCGCCACTGATTAAATCAATCATTCAGACTATTTTATTTTATTTCTTCTTCATGTGGCAGATATAGTATACTATTTGGTAGATTTTAAAATTGTTTTATATGCTGATGACTTATCAATTCTTGTATCTAAGGAATCACAAGATTTGAACCAAACAGCTTGTGAGGATCTAATGTCCAAAATTGCATATTGGTTTTCCAAAAATATGCTTTACATAAATACAACAAAAACAGAGTTCCTTATTTTCCATACAAAACAAAAACAAGTTCAGAGTATAACTATGAATATTAATAACAATAACATCAATCAGAATAACAGCATTAAATTTCTAGGCATGACAATCAGTGATAACTTAAACTGGGAGGGTCACATAAATAATACAATCAAGGTAGTAAATACCAAAATATTTCAAATACGGTGCATGTATAGAGTACTAACAATGCAAGTTCTGAAAAACTTCTATTATGCAGAAATTACATCAAGACTCTTTATTGTCCAAAAAAAATGCATAAGAGCTCTGCTATGCAAAAGTCAACACGAACCGAGTAAACCCCCATTAAAAAAACTTGAGATATCACCACTCACGTGTCTTTACATATTGGAAGTTGCCTGTTATATATATAACAGAAAAAACAATCTGCTTAAATAATAATATAATATAATAATAATAAATATACTTTATTGCCATTAAGAAAAAATCTTTTGGACAAAGCTTGCAGTTATGGTATAAGTTTAAAAAAATATACAAATTGTAACAAGTCGAAAAGAATAATAAAATATAGTTCATAGTCTACTTTGTTTAAAAAAGATAAAATATAAGAGAATATAAAAGTAAATTTCGACGTCAATTATATAACAATACAGTTAAAATAGTCAGTTATATTAAAGAATAATAATAATAAACAAACATATACATATATACAAATATACATATATATATATATATATATATACAAACATACACACATATATACATATATATATATATATATATACATAAACGAACACAAATACTGAGTATATAAAAATATGCACATTACATCATATAAATTTATCATTGTAATACTCTTGCAAATTATAATAGGGCCTATCAGCTAAAAACTTTTTAATTGATTTTCTAAAGTTTTCATTGTTCAAATTTGCTGCCCTTATGTCTGAAGGCAAGTGGTTAAACATCTTAACCCCATTATAATAGATAGAATCCCTAACCATATTTGTTGTGGGAATTGGCAATTTCAACATGTTAGAGCGAGTGTTATGATAACTGGATGAAGTTTCGAACAAGGACACATTCTTGTATATGAGGCAAACCGATTCTAATATGAATAATGCAGTTACTGTCAATATCTTTTCCTGCGCAAATAGATATCTGCACGAATCACGAGGTTTGAGCTTATACATACACCTCATAGCCCGTTTCTGCAGTACTAGTACAGATTGAAGTGCTGTAGAATTGCACACCCCCCAAAATGGAATTCCATAGCGTAAATGGGATTCTATAAGGGCGTAATATACAGTTTTGGCACTTTTAGATCCCAAATTATTTGAAGTCACTCTCACTGCATAGCATCCAGAAGAGATTTTACTTTTAAGATGTCTGATATGTCCGTCCAATTTCAACTTATTATCGATATGAATACCTAGAAATTTAGTTTGAGTCTTGTTTTCGATCAGAAGGTTGTTACTGAATGTGAGGTCATCAAGAGAACATCTGAATGAAATTATGTTTGTTTTGGTAAAATTAAAAGATAACAGATTTGCATCACACCACTCCTTAATTTTATCCATATCGCTAGATATAACGTTTAGTAAATTATGTGAATTACTACTGTTCCACAATATCGTAGTATCATCCGCAAAGAGGGTGAATTTCCCTGAAATGTTCAATTTTGTTAGGTCATTAACGTACAATAAAAATAACAAGGGACCTAGGACCGAACCTTGAGGCACACCAGACAAAATTTCTTTTTTTGCAGATTGTCTTTGTCGCAAAGACATTCACAATTATTTCACACGAAATCAAAATATTTTAATACCCCACAAAATAGATTGAAATTAACCCAGAACTGTCCTCTCAGCATTGGACTCCGAATATACAATAAAGTTCCTCAGGACATAAAAGATCAAAAAAACCATGTCAAATTCAAAAAATCTCTATCAAAACTTCTAAGGGGCGGCTTATTCTATACTTTGGAAGAATATTTTAACATGTAGCATACACATTTATCTTTGAATTTTATGATTGTATATTGATTGTGTATTGATGTTATAACCCATTTATATCATGTGCTGTTTCGTGTTATGTATTTAAATTTTTGACGTGTTTTTATACCAATGTGGTCTTTTTAATGAATAAATTTGATTTAGTTTTATTTGTTTTGATTTTTTCGTTTTCATCGCTATCCATTAACTTGATTCATGTACTTCCCAATAAAAACATTCATCCTTTTCATTTGACAGCCTTTTTTGTCATTGGAAAATCTGACGAGGGATACCTAATATGATGTTCTAATTATTCGCTGAAGGGGAATCAGAAATCGGGCACAGAGTGACGACATTCCTTAATTGGTGGTTGGATAAAGGATTTATGTGACGTGTGTGATACGGGTTGTTCCTCAGAGAAATGAATTATTTATCATACTGGTAATATTGACAGACAAAACCATTGACGTATCAAGAACTGCGAGTGCAGGATGATCGAAAGTCGTTGGGAAAATGCTCTCTCAGAACTGGTAAATTCTGAAAATTGTGTGATGTGATGAACCAACCCTTACAATACTTACAATACTTTGACGTATAGTGGCTAGTAACGATTTACCCATCAACTTTCGTTGAAATAGTAGTTTACCTAACAAGTGCAGAAAGTGATAATTTTCCGCACGCGTGCGGAAAAGACACTTTACGCTCGTGTTAGGTACACAATTTTGTCTACTAGCGGAAAAAACACCCAAACGTTAACATAAAGAACATTTATTATTAAATACCTATTAAAATATACAACCATACTTGGTAAGCTTTCCATTTTAACCTTCTGTCAGTATGTCAGTATAATCCGCAAAAACTGAACAAATCTACTTTTCCGCACTAAAATGTTTTTTCCGCACTAAAATGAGTGCGGAAAAAACTTTTCTAGTGCAGAAGTGCACTAGGGCGGAAAAGTTGACTTTTCCGCACGCTAGTGGAAAAATATTATTCAGAGGCAGAGCCAAACTCTTCCATTGATGTTTGATTAACGTGTTTGTTAAGTTATTGAATATCCTATTATCCTATTATTGTCTAACAGGAGAAATCCCAATTACAAGACAATGTATATATACCGGGTGACCACGAGGTGAAGTACGCCCCCTAATTTTCTACAGTTTTGAAGATACAGATTTCAAATTTGGTGTGTTGCTATAATAGTACTTGAATATGCATATTTTGAAGCCTCTACTGAAAATTCACCACTTTCGGTTCAACCGGAAGTTATCCAAAACTTTTTTTTTAAATATCACCCTGTACATATTTTTTCAGTATATCCGAAAGAGCAAGCAATTTGTGATAACGCTGTTTTTCAAAATTGAAAATCGGTTGAAGAATGGCGGAGAGACAGTTAATTGTTCAAACGAACAAAGTTGGCCATGAAACTCAAACTTAAATCATCACAATTGACAAACGACATCAGAAGTTATCAGAGGAAGATTCGAAGTGCGAAACAGTTGAAAACTGAGGTTCTCAGGTATAGTTTATCCAATATCGCTGTAATACCGGATTAACACTTCAATCACTTCGCCTCTTAGAACGTACTTGCCGATCATAGGCGGAGATATTTTCTCTTACTTGGGTATAACTTTGCGTATTGCTTGCTGTATAGAAATTTGCGAATATAATGTGTCTTGTTCTTATAATGAATAGAATTGAAGGATTGCACGTGTATGGGTACGGGACGTTGCTCGTAACTTATTGACAAGTTATCTGACACACCGAAAACAAGTCGTTCAAAAAAATAGAATAAGAAAACATCAGGAAACATTGTTAATTTATTTGCTGGTACGGCTAATACACATCAAAGTCGTGGCAAGACTCAAATCATCATAATCCTCCGAATCAGACGAATCACCCATGCTTATGATTACTGGTTGAATGAATGGCAAAAGTAAATATTCACGTTCTTTTGAAATCACATGTAAAATGCATTATGTCCAAAGATCTTTATATTCCTCTCCTAAGATTCTCTTAACATTTTCTACTACTTTTCCGCTTAGATTTGGACATTGATTGGATTTTCTCAATTTGTTTTTTATAAATGCCCAAACCAATTCAATGGGGTTGAAAACACAATATAGGGAGGTAACCTCAGAAGCGTATGACCAGAATGTTTACAAAGTTCGTCAATAATATACTTATTCTTTTTCAAAATTTTCATTTTTAATTATACGTAGTAATACCTCCTTCGTGGCTTTTTGAGGAATACTCAATTTTTTTTATAAGTCATAAATTCCAAAATGTCTCCTTTTTTGTTGCTTTCGTCGGTATTTTTATCTTTTGACGCGAGTGGTATGACGCATTATCCATTACAATAACAGAATTTGGTGGTATATTTGGTAATAATTGTTCACTGAACCATTTTTCGAATAAAGTTGCAGTCATATCCTCATGATAATCTGCTGAACATTTTTTATTTGTTTTGCTGACAACAGCAACGCGTTCGGTACAAAACCATCTTCACTACCCGCGTGTACAATAATTATACATACGTTTTCCCCTGGAACATGGTGCTTGGAGACAACAGTTTTGGGAGTTATCTACCCATCCATACCGAATCACGTCATGACTATCGAACCAAGTCTCCCAAGATATACTATATGTCTCTTCGATTCCCGATGTTCTTTTATTTGTCGCAAGTAATCTTGCCTTTGCAGAACGAGTCTAAAGTCACAGTCTAAAAGAATTTGGCGTAGTGTTTCCTTCGACTTATATGTATATTCAGGATAATCAGATAATTTGTTTTTGATTGATTTCAAGGTAGGTACTTCGTTTCGTTTATAGAAATCATAAACTTGCCTTCGAAGAAAATCTTTTGTGGCCTCATCAACTTTGTTTAATATCTGATCTTCTCGTTTTCTTTGATGAATGATCTACAACATCCCCTTGTTTAACCACTTTGTAAATAGTTTTGAATGCCCCAAACTGGTGAGATGAGATAGGTATCCTTCCGAAAATGTCATTGTCACATTTGTCGTTCATTTCCTTTTTAAGATTTTTATATATATTTAGAACAAGTCTTGGGGTCTGAACATGAAGATCTTTGTTTTTGAATTCCCATTGTTCATCCGGTTGTGAGTCTTGTTCCTCACGTTCTTCGAATGGTCGCCAAAATGCCATATTGCAACACTAAATACGCAAACGTTTATACTAAAACTTTAATGTTGATTTTCACACTTTTAGTTTAAAAAACCGCGGCATATGTTTTTTAAATACAATGGATTCTTCAAGCAGAAGTATACTGAGTTATACTATTACAATGTCCTTCTTTTATAAAGCAGCCAAAATGTTAATTTCGGAACAGTTTTATACCTGTTTTCGGATAACTCTATGATAACAAATAGTGTTTGTCAATAATTAATTACCTATTTTTACTAACTAATTGTTAAGGAATAACATTCTATATCAATGTTTGACCTAAACCTAATATTTTCAAAAAATATTTACCATTATGTTTTTAAACACAAATTATACCCCAAGATACGCAACTGAAAGGTGGCTGGTCAGAATTTTAAAACCCTTAACAATGGCCTAATCCGACAAATAGATAATGTACGGGGTGGAACTATCTAGCAAATGAAGAAAATAGTTGCTTGCATATTTTCCTAAACGTTCTACATCAAAATTTACACGAGCCTCCTTCTATGGATTTTGCATACTAAATGAGGTTTTATTATTGAGCTGAAGAAAATCATATTATACTGAGTTTGGATAAACTATACTTATTACGTTTTTCCCGCTGCTTGTTGACATTCCTCAAAATTTGCGTGGTTTGAAGTTTGTTTTCACACCCTTCGTTCATGATTATTCGTTTCGCTATATCATTCTAAGTTGCTTGTGAGCGTAATTAAGTTACCGAATAAACAGACAACAATAATATTCAAAAAGTCTCATAACCTAAAAATTAATTTAAATGAAGCTGAAGGTATGAATTAGTAAACGAATGATATAGGCCATTTACCTGTTTTGTTGCTAAGGATGTATGGACTATTTACAGTGTCGGCAGCGGGAAAAATATCTTAATGCGTCAGTTGTAGATTAAAACCAGAACAAAACCTGGAAACCAACCAGGCATTAACGCCTAAATATTCCTATACTGGCCTATTTGGACCGATTACATCATACACTACAATTCAATAAGCAACTTCATTATATTATATTCATTTATAGAAATGAAATTCTATACAATATTGAAAAAAATAAAAGTATAACAATTCAGATACAGAAGAAACTAATACCGTTCATAAGCTCCTGTCTACTTTTTCTCAGCCATCTTGGAACGTACCAAATTACTGAACTGTCCCAAAATGAGCGTTTCTCTCTTTTGCCGTTCCTCCTTGCTGAACATTGCCAAAGCACGCTTCTCGTCGGCGGAATATATCTGGTTCTCTTTTCGGATACGTACAGCTTCCATTCTTCTGTGCCTGGACCCCGACATAACGTATCCCACTGACTCGTAGGTCAGTATCTCATCGACAGTCAGACCAATTTCTCCTCTCCTCGGAATACGCTTTCCTTCTGCAACGTAAGCAGCCATGGCCGCCCCTTCGCCAGGCAACAACGCATCACCCATGTCTTTATGACCCAATTTAGTTTGTGCTTTCGGTAAGGGACCTATGAAACTGTCCTTATTATCAGACCGGGAAGTATTCTTGATTCCACTTGGTTTTTCAACCCACTCCTCTTCTTCTGAATCACTACTTGAAACTTCTTTCTTACGTTTCTTCGACTTTTTACCTTTCTTGCGGTCCTTTTCTGTTTTGGATTTTTTTTCTTTCTTTCTTTTACGTTTTTTCTTTTCGGTTTTGTGGTCTTGTGTTTCACTAACAAACTCAAGCTCATAATCTCGTTCTGGCGATTTTCCCCAAATATTTGGATAGTCCCTAACACTCAATACTTCTCTTTGTTTTCTACGCGAATTCATAAGATCATCTTCATTATACCTATATTTGTGGAGAGGACCCATAACAAATATATAAGAATGTTTTTAAAAAATTCACTTTTCTCAGGATTTGTCTACAACTGTTCATGTATTACAACGAGTGATGCCACTGCAGACCAAAAATGGAATTTATAGTCTTACCTCTGAATCACATCTTCTAATGATTGGCCTGGGCTCATAATTAGACAAATTAATTAAAATTTTAATGACATGCATAATGGCTCTGGTCGCATTTCAATATTTTCAACCCGGGGATTTCAGGTAACAAATAAATATTAATCTTCAAGAAATACGAAATACTAATTATGGTTAACAGGTATTATTTGTTGTCAATAATATTGAAGGCATTATCTACATTTGCAGGTATTATGGGTTAATCAAAATCAAGTCTAGAGAAAAGGAAAAGAACTAAACTCCGAGAAAAAATAATTTTAATAAAATAGCTTATTTTTTTCGGTTCGAATTCGAAAACAAAAATTCCATTTCTCAATTTGAAACATTGATGGAGCAACACCGAAATATTTAGTCCTCTTCTGAAATACTACTTTAGATAGAATGTCCAATTTTCCAATAATATTACGCAGGAAAAACTACAAGTAAAAATGTTTGTTAGACCACCATTTTTTTTTGCAACTGACGATTTGTAGAAATAGTTACCGCCCAAGAAAAATACTATGGAAAATCCGAAGCTTGCGAATTGGGTGCCGGCTGAGCCAAGTAGTAAAACCTATCATGCGAGTTGGGTGCCAGATACTTGGGAGTTGGGTGCCAGTAAGCCACAGGCATTAATAAAGATTTCTTTAATGATATAATCTGAACATGTATACAGTGTTAAAAATTGTACTACATATTTATGTTATTGCTCTAAAATGATATGAAACTATTTTTACAAATTCAAATTTTGTTATTTCATTTTTCGATACCTTATCTATATGCTTTTATAAAAACTTTTTCCAATTTTCTCGCATTCTTCCTTTAAATAACATAAAGCTTTTGTATAGGAAGCGGTACATTTGTTGGGTAATATAAAATACATGCACTAATGGAATATAATGCCCATTGTGTAATCCGTAGATGGTAAATAGTTGCGTAAAAAACTTACAGCAGTAATCAAAGGTCCCATCCAAATAAATGTTCTTTACGTGGTCTGCTAATAATTCTAAATTTGTTTGGCACGAGAACATCATGATGTTGGTCATTTTCTCATTCCTCAATGGAAAATCTTCGTTCTTGTTCGTAGTTAAGGGGTAATTTTCTAAATAATCATGGACTTCTGATTCAGACCTTGGAAGAGGGCCGGGCATATTGGATCTTCGAGCCCAATACATGTTCATTTTAATTCTATTTACGTCTTTTGTAGTTAACTGATCTTCTTCTCCATGGGTCCTCAGTTCTTTGCGTAAAATTCTCATCGGACGGTCAGTAATATCTTCAATTGATTTTCGTTTTAATTTATATCTTAAACATTGTCTTTCTAATAAACGCTTATCGCAGGCATGATTATGTAATAAGGATGACTCTATCACAATATTGCCGCTACCTACAAATTAAATTATATTTACTATATATTTCTATATTTATAATATAGAACTTACCTTCCGTTTTAACAAATGCCTTGCACAAGGTTTTTTTGTTAGTGCAAGCCCACCTTTTCACGGCTCCTTTATTAATTAGTTTTTGAAATCCAAACTTGAAATTATCTATCACTATAACTTCTTTATTTTTCTTACTTATTTCAAAACAAAAAGTTGACATTTTCACACGACGTGTACGCACAGCATCAAATATCACACTATTTATTTATTTTGTGTAAGTGGACATTTATAGGTGGAGAAGGCTGGTTTTTCCAGGAAAATAATACTTTCTCAAATCACCCTTAACGACAGGTAATTACGGTACCCAATTCCCATCTTTCCGGAAAATCCCTTTGCCAACACAGCTAATAATGATAATTGATTGGAATGATATAGACCACGGTTTTATGATTTTTATTCTCACAAAAAAAAATAATAACAATTATTGTACAATATGATGAAGCACTCACTGAAAAAACTGTCAGTCAAAAAAATTTCCTCAATTTTCCATCAACACTGGGAAGATTTAAATATTCGATATGATCTTGATCTTCATTCGTTAATTTTGGAAATCATCACTTCAAACATCTACAACAAAAAACTGAAAATAGTCCGACAGTCTAAAGCATAAACATGTATTTTATGGTTTGTATACGATATCACATGTAATTATTGGAATCTACTCTTTAGGAAATATCAACATTTACTTGCTTACTAACACAAATCACAAAACAAAGTAAAATCTCGATTGAAATATAAAAGAAATACAAAATGTTATGAAATGTCTCTGTGGAATCAAAATTATTGACAATTTTTTTTTTATTATTGATTCTGACTGATGCCCAAAAGAACAAAGAGGAAACTATCCAAATATCATATGATATAATGCGTAAATGTATCTGATTAGAAAGATTATTTCAGTATACATATTTTGTCATGGATGAAACACAGATAATAAAAATAATCTTATCTTTACAATCAGATTTTGACAAAGTTGAGTAGGTACAGGTCAACCAAACCTCTGAAAATTGAATGCAACTTTGTTGTGAGTTTTATCATTATTTATTCTAAAGATGCGTGCAAAGTGATCTCCGAGTCCCAAGTTTTTAATACCCTCATAGTGAAAATTGTTCCTAGAGATATTTGTTACGAGGTAGTCTATAAGTCTATAGTGCTGTTATAGGTTGGTGTATGTTAAAATCACCAGTCAGCACTACATACCTAGAAGTATGGTGTGAAGATATTATCGCTGATGTTAAGTGCTTTTCAAATATTCATATGTCACCTGTACCTGGTCTATATAGAGGGTGTTCCAAATTAAGTCGGCACCATTGCCAACTCCGTTATTTTTTATGCTATGAATTCGGTTAAATGGGCAAAATAGTAACATTTTTAATGGCCTTCTCGACGCCGAAAACAAAAAAAAATTGACAATCGCGTTTTCGAAATATTTTATAAAATGATATTTTTTTAAATGGAACACTCTATATTTTATCATGCATTTCGACTAGTAACTACATTCTCAATAACAAAGCTCCTATGACTTTTTTTCCTAAAGTTAAAAATGAGCGACTTAGGTGGAAATATTTATTTTTTTCACTAGTACAAAAAATTTCTTTGTTTTGACTAATAAAACCTCATCATTGTCCAAACACCCAATTTTGGTATTTATATGAATGACAATATTTTGTTACTAACAGCAAAATAAGACAGTAAAAAGAAAAAATTGCGCTGGGATTTGAACTCGTGAAACCCGTCAATTGACACAACTGAGCTATTTGGTATTAATTTACAAAACGATAATTTCCATCTTAAAACCATTCCACTAGCCGTATTTAGTTTGTGAATCAAAATATTTCTGCCATAATGATAACTTTGAAGCCGTTTTTGTACAGAACAGAAAATGCTGGAGCGTCATATGAATGCGGTTGGAAATAGCTATTTGTGTATTTAGAGCGCAAAGTGATGGATTGCCGCTCGAAAAAAGAGATCTTTGGAGAGCGGTAATTACACTTTGTGCTCGAAATACACCCAATATTTTTTCGACAAACGCAGATCTCAGATACAGACAATACACTCGATACTTTATTGATCATTGATTACCTTATAATAATATTCATTTCTTTTATTATTTACTAGATTAAAATTGAATGTACAATTCTGACAATTTTTAATAGATATAGCCAAAGTCGGTATCCAAATTAATGGCAATACAATCCATATCTTTAACGCATAAAAAAAAAATGGCTCGACCACGATTTGAACACTAGTCGCCGGCGTGAGGTGAAGGAGTCTTAGCCTCTAGACCAAACAGAAGGCGGTGTTTTTGAATATTTACTCGATATTTTATAGCGCTTTATCAAATCCGATTTTTATAAATGTTTCCTATTGACAAAACTGACTTATTTTCAACTTTAGGAAAAAAAGTCATGGGAGCTTTGTTATTGAGAATGTAGTGACGAGTCGAAATCCATGATAAAATATAGAGTGTTCCATTTAAAAAAATATCATTTTATGAAATATTTCGAAAACGCGAGTGTCAATTTTTTTTTGTTTTCGGCGTCGAGAAGGCCATTCAAAATGCTACTAGTTTGCCCATTTAACCGAATTCGTAGCATCAATAATAACGGAGTTGGCAATGGTGCCGACTTAATTTGGAACACCCTGTATATTTTTTACAGCCACATTATCATTATTGCATGAGAAATATAGTCCACACATTTCAACAGCTCGAACGAGAGAGCGCGTGGGTCATGATATCAAGGCCAAGCAACGTGATGCGAAGTTATGGTTTGGATGGAGACTTACGGATGACCTTTCGAGATCTATTTTCTCGGGTCGTGCTAGGAATCGCACGTTAAAAGGTAAGACCTCGTTGATCCTTAGCTCGCACAAGTTTCGACTTCTGAGGGCTGCCGTTCGTAGGGGGACGACAGCAGGTTAACGAAAAACACAATTTTAACAATTTAACAATTTTTTAACATGATTTGATATGGATAAATTTTGGATTTCAAGGATTTTGCTTGCTTTTATGCCATCTTAAATTGATTTTTTACCAAGTTATAAGTAGCTGGGAATAATAATACAGCACATATCTTCATCGAGAGAGATACCAGTGTTCCATATTACAGAATATATCTATATCGTACTCATGCAACAATACAAATTATATCAAGTTTGAAACTATTACTGAGTAAATAACTACTACTACCTACTGATTTATCAATTATGTCACTCAGAGTATCTTACCTAAAATCCTTAACATCAATAAGAGGATCAACCATCTCAAAAATTTTATAATATCTTGAACTCCTCTTAGCAATATCTGCAGCCTTCTCTCCACTATTATTCTTTATATTAGGATCAATGAAAGGATGCATTAGTAGAAGCTGAACAGTGTCATAAGAAGTACCGTGAGAAGCAGCGATGTGTAACGGAGTTTGTTCTGAAAAAAAATAATAACCAAATGAGTGACTGCAGAGATCAACAATTACCTGGGAATATCATATACTCGATAAATGAATGTAACAATATTGCAATTGTTCAAACTAAGAAATGTGTGACAAAGTATCAACAAATATCTGTACACACATACATACACAAATGAAACAACATAACAAAATAACTTATCCAGGCAAATTGCTTCATTTGCCCTTCTGCATCTTAAAGTTTTCCTTGAATACTCAAACATGTTTTCATTTTCAGACTGGAAGGTTAAAATACCTAAAAAACATGTCAAGAAACAAATTTCCTCTGCAAGATCAAACTTTCAATCAATAGTTATAATCATCCTAAAAGTCATATCACTTATATTCCATATCCAGTGATTGGTATCAAATTGACGAATAATTCACTAGTCAATATTAGCCACTTGGTCCAAATTCGTTTGTAGTAGGTATTCCATAATAATAATATAATAATAATAATAAATACAATAAGCAATTGCAACTGGGTCTTCTTGGAAGAACGTTGCACAAATATCTGTCAGATGTAATTCAATATCCGTCGTGGTATTAGCCAGGGAAGTTGTTGTTTTCTGTCAGATGTTCGCTTCATATTTTCCAAATGGTGGAAATATTTGGAGAGAAGGGTACTTCGAAATTGTCGATTTTACTATTTCATTCAATTGTAGCAGGCATGTTCAACATCTGAATACTTACTTCCTTCAGTTTCCGCATTTACATCAGCACCATTCTGAATTAATGCAGCCGCACATTCTTTATTATTCCATTGGCAACATGAATGTAACGGTTCCCACTTCAACTCAGTTTTCGCCGCAATGTTGGCTCCTTTTTGAATCAAGTACATGACAATATCGACATGGTTACTATAACAAGCCCTATGTAAAGGGGTATATTTATCTTTGTCAGTAGCATTGATAAGATCAGGGCTCTGTTCGATCAAAGACTTTACCGTTTCGAGATTTCCTTTTTCACAAGCTTCTAGAATTTTATGCTGTAATTTATCTAGAAAAAACATGTGAAAAGGCTTAGTATTATATAAACATGAAAAAGTTCGGTTCATTTACTGCTATCGTTTTTGAAATGTCTACTAAATTAAAGTTTTCAATTTTTTGCATATCACTAGAATTTGATATTTTCTTAGAGGCTTTGATATATTATACAAGATGAAAGTGAATTCATTCTGTTTTATATCTAAACGAAATCCAATAAGTTTAACTCTATTCAACTAAAAATATTACCAATCTCAGCTTTGAAATCTAAAATTAGGATTAATTGTATATCAGTTTTGATCCATTAACACAATTTTTTTTTTCTCAAGTTTGAAAGATTTATTGTTTTGTTTTGAATTATTGTGAGAAACATACTTGTTGTGATCATTGTCCTTAAACCTTAGAAACCTAAAACCAGTTCAGTAAATGATGAAACTGAGTGAAGGAATTTTTCTAGTGATATTCAAAAAGAAATAAAAGTGAATCATACATGCTGAATCATTCAAAATGTATTAAAGAGAGATGGCATGTTCAAACAGGTGAGTAAAATACAAATCAATGAAACTATGGAACAAAACCTCCAGCTATGTGGGGCAACTGATATTGCATAGAAAGCATGCGTGTATATACTTGCACTGCACTGTTTGGAACTGTTCGGTGTTGGGATAAAACTCCAGTATATTCTTTACTACACCGAAGGTTCTAAACAGTGCAGTGCAAGTATATACACTCATGCTTTCTATGCAATATCAGTTGCCCCACATTGTATATGGGTATAAATAAGGACAATTCTGTGTGTAAATTTAGTTTAATCTTCCTCTAGAAGATGATCACTTGGTGATTGAAACACGTGTCGAGGTGTTAAAAATAGCAGTTTGGTGTTAGGATAAAACTCTAGTATACTTATGCATATATATGATCAACCAGTTTTTTTTTAATAACTGCTTAAAAACCTGTTTAAAATGCTGTGACTACATCAATATTTTATTTATTATATTGCAGTAAAGAATCAAACCTACTGGCTCTAGATTGAATGAAGTAAATGTCTCATCACTATGATGATGAAACAATTATTGGAACACTGCATGTATAGAATATTTACCAACATCTGACTTAAAAACTAACAAATCCATGGTCTGTCCATTATTTTGAAGTACTGTAATCAAGGTGAAGTACTACATCTCATCATTATTACTACCAGATTCCAACAAAAAAATTGTTTTAAGATGATTCTAAAGGATACGATATTTTTTTAGCCCGGAATTTTTATCAAGTCTGTTGCAATTTATTACCCACTGGATTCCTTGATTCATCAATATCAAGAAAATCATCCTCCCATCCACTAATTGAAAATCGTTCATCATTCATATCTCAATTTTATGTATTTGGAAAACACTATTATTCACTGAACGTCCAGGGATAATTTTTTTAGGAAGTTATTCATATATCAACATTATCAACAGAGACAAATTTGAAATTCAACTTTCAACAAAAACAAATATTACTATCGGATAACAACATTACTTCTTCTTCCTTCTTCTTTCGAATTCTTGGAAAAGCTTACGTATTTTTTCAGCTCTTTCGTAATAGTAAACGGGAATCCGTCCCGTACAAGCCTTGTCACCGGCGTAATCTCCGGTGACTTCTTCCGTAGGATAAAGGGGGAATCTTGCTCGAAGCAATCCCTCCACCCAAAATCAAACAAATGTCTATAGTTTTTTATATTATTCAATGCACTTGTTACCACAACCTGTGGCGTAACGGCAGACTTAACTATTGATGACGGCAAACATCACAACACTTATTCACAAAAGTTATTCAATTTCAAAAACATATTAGGCATTAACCTGCCATCCAACGTCCTTGTGAGATCTATACCTGTGAGGAAAATACAGTTTGTTTCTCCAATAGCTGAATGACAGTCTATCGACTGTCAGTCGTGACCGCGGTCTATAACAAAAACCACCATTAGGCAATACAGGGGTGGGACGTTGTAACTTATTTTAAATAGCGATAGCGAAGCGAAATATATGCTATCTCCTTCCAGTACACCAGAAAGTGATAGCGTGTGTTTGGTTTAACTTCGTTTCGCTTCGCTATGCGAAAAAGTTACAGAGTCCCACCCCAGGACATGTGGCCACTGCTCTTCAAAAATGGCCGATTGTAGGCAGACAAGAATTAATATAGTAATATAGATCCTTTCGCCTATTGGGAATTCAACATAAGGGATACTCTCTTACTCTTTTCGTCAAAATTCCCAAGATTTTGGCTATTGTTTATGTGCATTTTATTAAACCTGTAATCATAATTGATAAGTGATGAATTTCTGGTACATATAAATGGTGAATATTCTGTTCTTCTGTTGACATAATGTACTCGAGAGTAGTTTTTGCCACTTTGGCGCTGGGATCTAATGTTGAATGCCCAATAGAAGTTGGAGATAAATATTCTGAAGCTAAATTCGTCCATGATTGTGAAGCATCGCGATGAACATTAAAACTTCTGTCGAGTTAATATTCTCGAAGCTTATGAATTTCATAAAAAAGTTGAGTTTCTGCAAAAGTATTTATATAAGGCAGCCGATGGAAGAGTTATGCTACAGTGTGGTAATGATAGCTGTGAAGTTCAATGCTTTCATTATTTGGACTGTATGGCTATCTATATTCCAAAAACCCTCTTGACTTGTTCATAATATAACTAATGTTACAATAATCGAGTTCGGTATTATTATCGCAGATTAGAGCAGATTTTAGTCACCTGGCCACAAATTGATCGAATCAGTCGGTAGTAAACGAAGGAAACTTCAGAGTATTAAAAGACATAGAGATGCCCTGCCTATACCTACACAAATAACTGTTTTGAAGTGAACATGAATTAACTATATCCTTTTCTATGCAATTTGTGGAAGAGGGGGTGACGGGTGGTGAAACGTTATGGACAGTTTGTTCATATTTGGAGTAAGAAGGACCATAATACAAACTAAGAATGACAACTTGATCCAAATGAAATGAGCGGGCACACACGAAACTACCCGATTGAATACAGACATGTATAAGGCCTTCGCTTGTAAACAAATAAAGTTATGTTGCCTTCAAGACAAGGGTGGAAAAGGCATCTCTATGGTCTTTTATTACTGTGAGAACGAAATGGACGGAATGAGCGTGGGTTTAACTTTGACAGAATGTTGTTAACCTATAACATTTAAATTTGAGTTGTTTATATTTTTGTGAAACAAGCTTCAAGTTTGGAATTTGAACTGTGGCTATTTCTAGGTAAATCTTTCATTCCAATTTTAACTTTCAACGTCAAACTATTTTGTAACAAACCACAGATATGTATAACATAAACATAACCACACATTCAAATCAATCGCGTGTCCGTAAAAATTTTCCGAGCAAAAAAATCAATTGGATTTGAAAAACCCAACGATCAAGATTCACCTCCCCTACAATCGGTTTCAATAAACGAACGATGCAGATCAATCCGATTAGGCCGGCGTAAATACCGAACCCGGTTAATTATTCGTTTCATGTTCTTTTATATGATACCTCAGAGTAATAAGACACCATCTTCTCTATCCTTGTCTTGAAGTCAACATAACTTTGTTTATAACATGTCAAGTCCGTATGCATTCGGGTAGTGTCGTGTATACCCGCTCATTTCGTTCCGGATAAAGTTGTCATTCTTCGTTTGTCATATGGACCTTCTTACTCTAAATGTAAACAAAATGTCCATAACATTCCACCACCCGTCACCCCCCTCGCCCACAAATTGTATAGAGAAGGATAGTTCCTGTTCACTTCAAAACAAGTATTTGTGTAGGGCATCTCTATGTCTTTTATTACTCTGAGTATGACACACATTCAGGGTTATTCAGGTGACCATTGGAAACAAGACAACGTTGTTTAGTAGTCAACTACTTTTCAATGCATGTTTTCAACGTTGGGCAAATTATCCTATTCAGGTGGCCACCCATTTTCAACGATGACTTCTTGTCAACGTTGTAACTACAAATGAGTGTGAAGCGTCGATTTTATTCACGGAACACCTACTGTTCGGCCTTGGCGCTAACTTCATGTTATTATTGTTAGTGCATTAAGTGCATTTTCTATTGCAAATTGCAATACTCTATAATTTATTTGCCATTTCTTTTTATTATTCTGTATTAATTTCTAGTCAGTTTTTATGCAAAATGGATAAGAAAAAACGTACCTCAAAAAAACAGTTTAGTATGTACGTGAACTACTTGGAAAGTTATGATATTTTACGAACAGGAAAATTAAACCCTTGGGATGACCCCAAAAAAATCATACAAATTTGGGAAAAGATGACTGAGGAATTGAATTCTACTGGTGACGGCCCCACTCGCAGCTGTCACGACTGGAAAAAGGTAATTGAATTATAATTTTTGTTGAGAAAGGGGTAAAATAATTCTGATTATTGTAGGTATTTCGCGAGTGGAAAAGTAGTGTAAGGAAAAGGGCTAGGGAGAATAAGGAACTGACTGGCGTGGAAAAAAAGTTATTGGAGTTAACTGGATTACAGGCTGTGGAAGGACTTGAATTGCTTGAAACAGGTCTCACTGGAGAAGCTAGTGGGGCAGAGGCAGAAGAGTTGGTAGTAGTTGCCGCGGAATCAGAACCCGCAGATAATGCAGCAGGTGAGACAAAGAAGCAATCTGAAAATGAAGAAATTATATTGATTGAAGTGGAGGATGTGGCATCAGTTCCTCAAGAACAGAAATCAAAAAAGAAATCACAGCAAAATCCTCTTCTCGTCGCTTACCAAAATGGGCAAGAGACAGAGAGAAAGGGTCTGGCAGGAATTGCCAAAGCCCTTGATAATGTGGCAAACAGTATTAACAGGTTTTGTGATATTTATGAGAAGATTCATTTGAAGTAATCTTTCATTTTACATGGATTTGTCTTTTGTGACGGCCTAGAATATTTTTTATTATTTGTTATCAGAAAGAACATTTTATTTATATTTTGAATGTTTACCATTACGAGACTGATTTGTAACTTGTAACTGTATTGCAATAAAGTATACATATATTTGTAAATATGGATAACTTATTTCAATTTTGTAGCGAGATCCAAAAAGACCAGTGCAGAGCAATTTAAAATATATCTACAATATCTAGAAAAATTCAAAGTTAAGGGAAACATTCCAGAGGATGAATTCAATAAAATGTGTACAGAATTAAATACTTCAAAGGGGCCAATTAAAAATAAAAATGAATGGCGTCAGGTACAGTATATGTGTTTGCTCAAGTTGTTTGGTGATTTTGGTTTCCTTCATTAGACTTTTCTAGAATGGACAAGCAGAACTAAGAAAAAAGCTAGAGAAATATTCAGACACCAACAAGAAACAGGTGGTGGGCCACCATTGAATGAATACTTGAGTAAGTTGGAAAATTGGCTGATAGGTATTCTAAATGAGTTGGTAATAGTTGGCATGAATATAACCGAACTCGGGTTATGCAAGCCGAAAAAGAGTTGAATAAAAGAGTAACCTCGTATAAAATATTTACTTTATTGACAATTTACGTATTCAACGTTTCATTTTAGAAGTAACAGACTCCTGACTTAGTCACTAACTCAATGAAGGTAGGTATATAGTGAACACAGACACTTCATTATTATTATATTGATTAAAATAATTGGTATAATTTTTCTCCTGTCTGCTCTTGTTTTTCTATAAGTTACGATACGGAGTTATTGTTCGGAAATAACTTCATCCTCGCCATAACCCGCCGTTGCTATGGATGGAGATCAGTCAGGACAATGCGCTGCATTATTGTGACGTCAGAAACTGAATCCAAACAAATTTGTTTCTTATGTGGTTTTGCACTGTTCCGAGTTAGTTTTGGTGATTTTAATAATATATTTCATTTACTACGGATACTTTCGTATCATCAGGACTTTGTAAAAGCTTGTAATATACATTCCAGTCATGTCCAGTATTTTCTAAGGTAAATTTGAGTCAATATTCCGCATAATAATTGATATGTTCCTGTATTCGACCATAGAAATTGTAATATATATACCTACTCTAGAATGCCAAAATTGCCAATCCCCTCTTCGTGGGAGACTGAAAAGTGTTGTAAAATTCCAAATGTTTTCATCAATGCGCATGCCCATAACCAGTCTCCTAGCTCTGCAGCATTGACAGATTTCAGAAAATTTTATCATTGTAGTCGAGATTCTGCCGAAAATAATCTAACATTACTGTGAAGCCTACCCAAATTTCCGTTGAATTGTTGAGATCGTGCAACACTGTTAACAGTTTTCAATTGCAGCAGAGGAAGGCAGGTAGTTTGCCAGAGCCGGCTTGGTTTGGGTTAGTTTGGTGGTTTAGGCGATTTGTGTTCATTGAGAAATTAACCATTAACGTTATTGTGTTTATTTAGATGTGCTTTTCTTATTACTGTTGTTTACTTCAATTATTCATCGGTAGTGTGTATATTATTGGTTTTCTGGTTTTTCTGTAGTGAAATTTTAATTTTGACAATGTTGACTTGCTTGGTTCTATGGTGTGGAAATGAAGGAAATATTCCTGGAATCCATTATTTATAGTAAGTACCTACTTGAATATGAATTGTTGATGGCAAATCTAATGAATAACACAAATAGAGCAGAAATAACTGATAAAACTGAGAATATTAATCCTTTCTTTACGTTTGGCTAATATAATAAATCATTTTAAGCTTGACGAGAGCAAGGCATGACATTCGGATGAGAGCATTGGGAAGAGATGCTACCGTGGAGCATCTTACTGAAAAAAATGTCATTTGCAGCAAACATTTTTCTTCAAACGATGTATATATGAAGGGTAGTCGAATGTTATTGAAACGAAATGCAGTTCCAAGTCTTTTTTAACGAAAAAATTATGAAGTTCCGACCCAAAAGATACAACTGTAGGAATTTTCAAATCTTTAAAATCTGTTCAATTTATTCATTATGTAAGTTTTATAAAGGATTTAATTTCTTAAGGAATTCTGATTGATAATTATAAAACCACATCTGAAATTAGGCAAATCAATACTACTTAACAATTTTTTTTAAAGAACTCTTCAAGAATTGCATGACCATACGATGCAAAATATAGATCCCCAACGTATTGAAATGAATGATAACTTGGAAGTACTTTTTGTTGAAAACAAAGGAAATGTTCCTGGTGTTAGTCTTTATGTTTCTTGTAACACGTACTATTGAAATAGCAGTCAGGTAAGATATTTAGAATATGCATAAAATTTGCTTTTGGTGGCATAGCCTGTGGGGGTAGAGAAAATAATGTATAATATTATTGCTTGCTGAACAAGTATGTTTTCATATTTATTCAAGTGGTCCCTGTTAAAAAATAATAAAATAGGTATATTTTAGAAACGTCACCAATAGTTACCTACTCAAGATATATTTTTTCATTGTTATTTTATTCGATGAATTTCTCGGATATAATCAGTTTCACAACATATAGGTATGCCAACCAAAACTTTTCATGTCTCATAGACTGCCCTGACACCAACGTATTATCAAATCGATTTCACTCAATATCATGAATCATTTAAAAATCTCACTGAAATCCACCCTGGTATGAATGAAACTGGTCCTGATCATGCGCACTAAATAATGTATCGAACTTTTTACAACACTTTCGTCCCATTGAATTGGCATTCTAGAGTAAGTATATATATTATAATTTCTATGTATTCGACCAATATATAATTCCCTTTGTGCACAATCCACTGCTAGAGATGAAAACAATAATGTCCAGACCATTATTTACGTGAAGTTAGCCACACTTTTCTGGCCACAGTTTTTTGTTTTGAGTATACCTTAGGTGGAATTGAGGAGTTACCGTCTGCGGTGTTGCCACATCAATTGTTTTTACAGATATGTTCATTACCAGTTTTTTAGATTATTTGCAGCTAGGTAGCATTATTATTCAACAAACTATTGAAATATGGTAGGTAAGAAACATGGAACTGTCCGAAAAATCCTGAATTGAATATGAAATAGAAATACTGTGCGATAGACGCCTTCCAGAAATGTTTGTATTTATATGTATGTGGCGTATGTGACGTAGAAGACATAGAAATGAAGTACGGTGACATTTTCAACAATTAAAATCTCTTTGCATGGCAGTAGGAGAGTTGAAATAGTTATTTAACGAACAAGTGTATTAATAAGGGCGATTAACAATCGAGATATTTTAACGCGTGAGCGGAGCGAGCGCGTTAATGTTTGAGATTGTTAATCGCCATTTTAATTCACGAGTTTGTTACAAAACTTTTCCGTCGACAGAAGTTTTCAAAAATAGAGATATCTTATTTTCAATGTTTATTTATTTAACGTTACGATAAAAAACAATCACTATTTCCTATTTATATTAACTCTACTCAAAGATAGTTTAATTTTTCTCAGTGGTAGTTTTATTTTATTTTTTATTATTTATTTTCAAATTGAAATAAAAAAAAAATTTACCCTCGGTGGGTTTTGAACTCTAGACCTCAGTATTGCAAGCCAGGTGCACTTTACCATTACGCCACGGGACCATATAAGGTTGTGAGTGACAACTGTTGTAATAAACATTTTCTAAAATTTTATTGAAAATTGACAAATAAATAATGACAGGTACTACTAACCAATATAAAATGTATAAGAGCAATGTATGTTGGGTTGCATATAATCAAATCGTTGATTAATAGAAAATCATTCATTAACAGGGGTCATTAATCAACGATTTTGAGTGCGTTAAAATACATCATAAATGAACGGTCGACGGAAAAAAAAATTAAAATATTTTCTTGGGCTAAAAAATATAAAACTATGTCAAGCAGGTACGGTGCACAAAAAACAAAAATAACATCGGAAAGAGCATGAAAATCTTGACATTTTCAAAACTTCAAATCTCTTTGGATGGCCGTAGGAGAGTAGCAAAAAAATTAAAATGTTTTCTCGGGCTATAAAATATAAAACTATGTCAAGCAGGTACGGTGCACAAAAAACAAAAATACCATCGGAAAGAGCATGAAAATGTTGACATTTTCAAAACTTCAAATCTCTTTGGATGGCCGTAGGAGAGTAGCAAAAAAATTAAAATGTTTTCTCGGGCTATAAAATATAAAACTATGTCAAGCAGGTACGGTGCACAAAAAAAACAAAATACCATCGGAAAGAGCATGACAATCTTGACATTTTTTTATGCACTTATGCATGATCTATTGAAAATGTTTCTTAGACTAAATTTGTATTCAAAGTGGTAAATTTGTTTTAAAGTATACAAAAATATTAGCAGCAAGATATACTTCCCTCATATAATCGTATGGTGCGATGATTTTTTTTTCTCTAATCTTTCTCCTGTTATTTTGTTTTGCAAGTGTTACCTCCTTAATAATGCTTTGAAGCCCGAGAAAATATTTTAATTTTTTTGCAACTCTTCTACGGCCATCCAAAGGGATTCGACCTATTGCCGCAGATTGAATATAAATAGTGTTGTATTGCTTTTCATGCTGTTTCCACTGGTATTTTTTTTTTGTGCACCGTACCTGCTTGACATAGTTTTATATTTTATAGCCCGAGAAAATATTTAAATTTTTTTGCTACTCTCCTACGGCCATCCAAAGAGATTTGAAGTTTTGAAAATGTCAATATTTTCATGCTCTTACCGATGGTATTTTTGTTTTTTGTGCACCGTACCTGCTTGACATAGTTTTATATTTTATAGCCCAAGAAAATATTTTAGTTTTTTTGCTACTCTCCTACGGCCATCCAAAGAGATTTGAAGTGTTGAAAATGTCAAGATTTTCACGCTCTTTCCGATGGTATTTTTGTTTTTTGTGCACCGTACCTGCTTGACATAGTTTTATATTTTATAGCCCGAGAAAACATTTTAATTTTTTTGCTAATCTCCTACGGCCATCCAAAGAGATTTGAAGTTTCGAAAATGTTAAGATTTTCATGCTCTTTCCGATGGTATTTTTGTTTTTTGTGCACCGTACCTGCTTGACATATTTTTATATTTTATAGCCCAAGAAAACATTTTAATTTTTTTGCAACTCTCCTACGGCCATCCAAAGAGATTCGAAGTATTGGAAATGTCAAGATTTTCATGCTCTTTCCGATGGTATTTTTGTTTTTTGTGCACCGTACCTGCTTGACATAGTTTTATATTTTATAGCCCGAGAAAACATTTTAATTTTTTTGCTACTCTCCTACGGCCATCCAAAGAGATTTGAAGTTTTGAAAATGTCAATATTTTCATGCTCTTTCCGATGGTATTTTTGTTTTTTGTGCACCGTACCTGCTTGACATAGTTTTATATTTTATAGCCCGAGAAAACATTTTAATTTTTTTGCTACTCTCCTACGGCCATCCAAAGAGATTTGAAGTTTTGAAAATGTCAATATTTTCATGCTCTTTCCGATGGTATTTTTGTTTTTTGTGCACCGTACCTGCTTGACATAGTTTTATATTTTATAGCCCGAGAAAACATTTTAATTTTTTTGCAACTCTCCTACGGCCAACCAAAGAGATTCGAACTATTGGAAATGTCAAGATTTTCATGCTCTTTCCGATGGTGTTTTTGTTTTTTGTGCACCGTACTTGCTTGACATAGTTTTATATTCTGTAGCCCGAGAAAACATTTTAATGTTTTTGCAACTCTCCTACGGCCAACCAAAGAGATTCGAACTATTGGAAATGTCAAGATTTTCATGCTCTTTCCGATGGTGTTTTTGTTTTTTGTGCACCGTACTTGCTTGACATAGTTTTATATTCTGTAGCCCGAAAAAACATTTTAATTTTTTTGCTACTCTCCTACGGCCATCCAAAGAGATTTGAAGTTTTGAAAATGTCAATATTTTCATGCTCTTTCCGATGGTATTTTTGTTTTTTGTGCACCGTACCTGCTTGACATAGTTTTATATTTTATAGCCCGAGAAAACATTTTAATTTTTTTGCTACTCTCCTACGGCCATCCAAAGAGATTTGAAGTTTCGAAAATGTAAGATTTTCATGCTCTTTCCGATGGTATTTTTGTTTTTTGTGCACCGTACCTGCTTGACATAGTTTTATATTTTATAGCCCGAGAAAACATTTTAATTTTTTTGCTACTCTCCTACGGCCATCCAAAGAGATTTGAAGTTTCGAAAATGTTAAGATTTTCATGCTTTTTCCGATGGTATTTTTGTTTTTTGTGCACCGTACCTGCTTGACATAGTTTTATATTTTTTAGCCCGAGAAAATATTTTAATTTTTCTTTCAACTCTCCTACGGCCATGCAAAGAGATTTTAATTGTTGAAAATGTCACCGCACTTCATTTCCATGTCTTCTACGTCACATACGCCACATACCAATTTAAAATCGATTCGTACAATAATTACAAATCTCGTCCGTCAAGTTGGAGCCGCTATTTTGTTTTTTTTTTTCTCTAGAAATAATTCTATAATGCATTTTGTCACTGGAATTATGATAACTTGCCAAATTTCAAGTTAATCGGACAACCAGAAGTGAGTCAAAATTCGCTTTCAAAATTTAACCAAAACGAACGAACGAACGAATAAAGTAAAAAATTAAACTAAATAAAAACTTGTAAATTATGAATATAATAAATCGTTGTTTCTTTCAATTCCCTCTATAAATACTAACATTTCTGGAAGGCGTCTATCGCACAGTATTTCTATTTCATATTCAATTCGGGATTTTTCGGACAGTTCCATGTTTCTTACCTACTACATTTCAATAGTTTGTTGAATAATAATGCTACCTAGCTGCAAATACTCTAAAAAACTGGTAATGAACTAAACAATTGATGTGGCAACACCGCAGATGGTAACTCCTCAATTCCACCTAAGGTATACTCAAAACCAAAAACTGTGGCCAGAAAAGTGTGGCTAACTTCACGTAAATCAGACCATTAGGGTATCAAAAACTGAAAGGAATAGAAAAAAACACAACTCCAAAATAATACCAATGCAAAACGCCATATACGATCTTTTTGTTTGGATTCAGTGCTATGACATTTCTCAACAAAATGACAGATGTGACGTTGACAGTAATTATGCGTATCTGAATCCTTCAATGCAGATAGTTTGTCTACAATATACTTTTTTTATATAATAAAAGTTAACAAATATATCAAAAAAAGTTGTTACACTGACTCAACAAAACAGTATTTTCCTTACCAAATACAAAATGTTTGCTGAACAGTCTACTGTACCCTTATTTCGTACTTGTTCAATCTACTGTTTTGATGCGTTTTTTTACTGCACAAAGTCGCGATATCCATGGCTTCTATGGTTCACAACAACTTAACACGTTGTAGGAATGTTTATTTTTTCTTGGAGTTTCACACAAAAGTAGCAGTCCAAAAGATGTAAAGTAGGAAAAATCAGTTTCGTCTAAACATTAACAAATACTAAATTACCCGATTGAATACGGACTCAACATGTATAAGGCCATGGCTTGTAAACAAAGTTATGTTGCTCTTAAACAAGGATGGAAAAGGCCTCTCTAGCCAATTATTCTTCTGAGGAAACTACTTATCGTTTCCGTCATTTGTCACCACAGAGCTATTTTTGTTGTCTCTTGTCAGTTGTCAGTGTTGTCAGTTCTGTAATAACGGTAGGGGTAAAAATTATATAATTTTCATTTGAGATTTGAGTAGAAGAGTGGTCTTCAAAGTGAATATGGCGTATTTACTGAACCAGAGTATTCGCAGATTAATGCAAACATCTGCCAAAAAAGCAGTACAACTGGAAGGTGCATCAGCTGTATCCGGACAACATGAGGGTGGATTCAAAATTTGGAAGAATCTTACCCTGTTCGTAGCTTTCCCTTCAATACTTCTATGTACTGTAAACTGCTACTTGACTCATCAGAAGCATGCTGGTCACCCAAGACCAGAATTTGTGAAGTACGATCATCTTCGAGTGCGTACCAAACGCTTTCCATGGGGTGATGGTGACCATTCTCTTTTCCACAATCCACATACCAACCCCCTCCCAAATGGCTATGAAGATGAGCACTAATTACTTTTTACTCAGTAGAAGTTGTGTGATTTTCTTTGTATAAATAAAGTATATCTAGACTCGCCGCTTTTCATTTTTTTGAGTAGTAAAAGCCAGTTCATCCAACCCCTCGACTAATAATTCAAGTAACAATCTCAACTGAAAGATCTGTGTAAGAAACATATGAACGTCATTACATTGAAAGAGTCATGAATAAAATTAACACAAATTTATACATACTGTTACTCGGAGGATTCACTAGCTCTCCTACTATCATGTTGAGTGCTTTCTCACTGGATATTTTACGGACTTCAGTACGTTGTGCGACGAATGTGTATCCAGTTTTCAGTGGTACAGACCCGCGGAAAAGTTAAAGGTTGTTATAAGAGCGTGAGTTCGAATCCTACTGGTGGAAGAATTTTTTTTCTTTTTCCCCTCAAGCATTTAATTATTCATGTACAATTGTTATTCTTCCTTATATTGCTTTTTAATTTATACTACTTTGTGGTAATAAAGGCAATAATTTCGATGAGCATTACTTCTCGGATAGTTCCAAGAATAATAGCTCTCATTATACGCTCGTTGAAGAATATACTGTTTTCTATGATTTAATGTGCATTCTCTTTACTGATGAAGAATTTATTCCTGAAGTACTCTGGGCTCAGGCTGAATTGCAGAGATGAAGGTGTCCTTGTTGTAATAATGGGTGCGCATGTATTTTATCTTACTGTTGAATCAAGTTGTTTTTGGTGGTAGTATGGGTTTTTCTTCGAATTGAAATAGAAATGTGCCACCTACTTTGTCGAGCCCTAGAGCAGAGAGCATATAGCATTGGTGTTCTCTTTTTTTTGGGCTGATGTGTAGATGGAAGAAATATCACCATTTTAGTTTATAATTATTAATTTAAAAATATTTTTTATAATAATTTTGTTAATGAAGTTCTGTGTATAAGTTTTCAAACCGAGATCTAATCTTCAGTTGACAAGTTATCACAAATAAATTATCCGTTAGACCATCTTCGATAAAATTAATTAGTTTCTGGTCATTTATTGCTCCAAAACCTGCAGCAAAAATAAAAGAAGGGATTCTGATATAGAAAATGTCCCTAATTATATTAAAGCTGCAGCAGAGAAGGTCATTTTGAACATATTACTGAATAAATCTGAACCAATGATTTTCATATTCACACTAGTGCAAATATGAACTCTCATATTCGCACAAGTGCAAATATGAAACAAAATTACAAAAAGTATATTTTGACTTTGTACGATTTCTGGTCTTAAGTTGGTGGTTTGATATCAAGGAATGATATTTTTATCTTGAATTCCAGAGTTCCAACGTATGACTTGTATTTGAGGAAATTAATTATTCTTGAATAATTTATAAATGCAACAAATACGAATTTAATGGTATTTCATATTTACAAATATTAAAAACAACCTAAAATGGAGCACTAATAGATCAATAACCCATCTGACATCATCAGCCTCTGTTTGCTAGTAAACAGGATCTCTTCATATCCACACATTCTTGAAAAGCTTGAACTATCTTCGCACATCTCATTGATTCATTGGGATAGCATTGATAGCATTCCATCACTGCTTTCTCAGTGTCTTTACAAGGAGGTAGATTTCTTTCTGTCATAGCTTTCTTGCTTCCTTTGAATTCTTCTGCCTGCATAATAAAAATAGCGGTAAATACATCAATGTATGTCAGAAAACAATGGTACATGTGGCGAAGTCTATAAAACTATTATAGTCTCCCAACGAACATTCAATTACATAAAAAAAAAGAGATAATAAGGGAGAGGTACAAAAATTTCTGTTTTCTGAATGCTAAGGGCAACTCTTTACCAAAACATCGTGACATTCAGGAAGCCCAGAAGTGGAACTGAATGTAATGCGTATTATAAATAAAATGTACATACAGCCTTATTATACTCCTGGTCCATTACTTCGTTCATCTTCTTATGACTTGCTTCCAGCGCTCTTATTCTATTTTCCCAATATTCATCATTTTTTTTCAGCTCTGCAACACTTTGCTGTCGAAGTTGAAGTGTGGTTAGACTAGGTTCATTCAAAAAGAAAGGTGGAGCTACAACTGCAGTTCCTTGCATGGGGGAGTGTATCGGTTGGTTTCTTTGTGATTCCTGTCTTACCGCTGTAACACAAATACGCATTATATGAAATCATTTTTGATAAATGGTTATGGAGAATATGTCTTTCAGATTGTTGGTTATTATGTAATATGCACCGTGCGGAGATAGCTAGAAAAAATGAAACGATAGCCGAAAATTAAAATTAAATACATGAATCTACTTGAAGAGAATTCACTTGAAGTATATTTTTGTCAATGGAAATTCGTACAGACGAAAAGTGATAAAGTTTAACCTTACTTTGATTTCCTCGTAGACGATCAACAACATCTTCGGATACTTTGATGACATTATTTGGATCATCATTTTCAACGGTTAATTTTCTGGTTTTACTAGACGAACCACCCATTTTAATTTATAATTTTAAACTTTCAGACAATCAAAATATGAAATTGTGCGGCCATAACAAATCCTTTCTGACAGTTGACAGTGTTGACGTTGACAGATTGACAGGCATAACTTGATACAAAAGACTGCGTTCGCGATAACAGTGCTCGTGGTTCTGACGTCATTATCAAGTTCTGAAAACTTCATTTCAAAACGAACAAACTCGGGTCATTATAATTACAGGGTGGCGAATTTATTGGACACGTGAAGTTAAACGTTTTGAAATTATTTTCAAGTATACATGGTGCCCAACACATTTGGTATCTTTTTGAAATGGATTTCCCTGCATATTCTTTCATTTTTAAAATCTGCTTCATGTGAGCTTCGCAAATCAAATTTATTTTCAGGGATAAGATGCAACGTTGTCAAATACTTAAAATTTTGTGGGAACCAGAAATAAAAAAAAATCAAATTTAACGAAAAATCATTGAAGAGAAAAAAACTTCAGAAAAACCTCATTATGAGAGATCAATACTAACGAATATGGTAATGCAAGTACCCAAGCTATGCCAAAACATACATAATATTTGGAGGCACCTAGTACACAGGGGGTTCTGAAATATCGAGATTGGCTATTTTCAAATGGCGAAAACTTTTTTTTTTTAATGGATCACCCTGTATATAGTTCATATTCTGAGAGCTCGTCTATGAGCTATTCAATGGTACCATATGAACTAGTCTAACACTTTTGATGGGTAAATATATAATAATGATACAATTAAAAGACATGTATTTCAACATCATTCGCATATATAATTAAAAATGAAAGGTCTCGCTTTGGGTCATACCTTTGCTGATCTCATCATTTACTGTATCAAACATTGAAAATTACCACTTTATTCACTCCTATGCTAAAAAATTTCTTTAACCCTATATATATGTGGCATCTTTTCCTTTTACAAAATACTTGAAAGGATTCATTTTCTCCAATAATCATATTGGAGTAGGTAATTATAATAGTTTTATAGAGTTTTGTCGAAAATTTTCTAAATTTCGAGGTTATGAATTCATAAATCTAGTGGAATCCGCAAAAAGTTGAACCAACATCAACTTATTTGCGTATCCGCAATTATATTGGCGGGAAAATCTTTCAGTTTCGAATCATCCAATAAAATGCTGATACTGAAAATCCGCTGTTGATTTTCCGCCTAGTGGAAACTCGTCTTTACACATGACATATTGCAATGACAAGCAATATGCAATGACACATGACATTTCAAATACTTTTTGTGATTATAGTAATAGTTGTAATTTATTATCATTTGTGAGTTTTTGTCATGGGTCCTTACACCAAGAATAGGAGTAGATCCAGATCGCCCTTGCATAAGAGTAAATCCAGGAAAAGTCACAAACATTCTTCAAGAAGCAGATCGAGGTCGCCTCTACCAAAGACAAACAAAGGCAAAATTGATATTGAATCAGATTATACAAGACATAGGGAAGAAAAAGGTAGATATGGGCATAGATCTAGAGATTCTTCTAGTAAAAGGTTCAGTGAAGATGATTTCATGGAATCGCGCAGACAGCAACGGGAAATATTAGGTGTACGGGAATGTTCAACTATTTGGGGAAAGTCACCTGAACGTGAGGATTCTGCTTCTGAGCATGAGTTAGTCGATGAAACACAAAACCACACAATCAAAAAAGGAAAAAAGAAGAAACAAAAAAACAAGAAAGAGAAAAAGTCCAAAAAAGAAAAGAAACGCAAGAAAGATAAGAAGATGAAGAAACGAAAGAAAAAAGCTTCTAGTAGTGATGACAGCAATGATTCAGAGGAAGAGAAGTGGGTAGAGAAATCAAGTGATATCAAGAATGATTCTCAATCCGATAATGAAGACGGTATACTAGGTCCTTCACAAAAAGCTCACACTACATTAACCCATAAGGAAATGGGCAAGGCTCTGTTGCCAGGTGAAGGAGCAGCTATGGCTGCTTATGTTGCTGAAGGAAAACGTATTCCAAGGAGAGGAGAAATTGGTCTGACTTCTGATGAAATAGAAACATATGAATCAGTGGGGTATGTTATGTCTGGATCCAGGCATAGAAGAATGGAGGCTGTGCGAATTAGAAAAGAAAATCAGATCTATTCAGCTGACGAGAAGCGTGCTTTAGCAATGTTCAGCAAAGAGGAAAGGCAAAAGAGAGAAAACCTCATTTTAGGACAGTTCAAAGATATGATAAGTTCCAAATTGGCTGAGAAGAACAAGTAGAAATATTAGCTCCTTTCAAATGAGCTAGTGAAAGGAATTAATTTCCAGTTTTCCACTTAACTTTGATTGTTTGGCCCTGGAAGGAGTAGGGTAGAAGTGGAAGAAAGATTGTGAATGTGATTTCAGTTCAAGTTAAGGCATAGCTACATGCCATTTGAATTCACACTTGGCCCCTAGGGCTGAATTGAGTAAAATGTACTTTTACTATCCAATAATCATTATGATTGTAATTAAATTTTGAAAAACAATGATAATAAACGATACCAAGAACGTTTTTTTATAGCAAGTCAACTTTTGAACAGGGCCATTCATTTTGAAAGACACTGAAAGGGTGATATTCAAGCAAGAATATGGAAATCAGGTAAGAATTATAGATCTTTTCATATATTAAATATGTGAAGGTTGAAATACCAGAACACCTGTCAAAAATGTATCCTGTAGGAAAAAGTTCATGCCTTGAAAAATAATACTTAGTTTAAAAATTATAATATTCTTTGGTCAATTTTGGGAAAAATCGTTAACAGGTTACTTGGGCTTTGATTATTCAGCGTGACCCACTTAAGACCGGACCACCCGTATAAAATCTACATTTTCTAACTGATTGGAATGATTTTTTTTCGGCAACCGTCCGGGAAGTACATACTTCCCAGACGATTTTTCTTTGAGACAGTATCCCTTCCCGGACTAGTCCGGGAATTACGTACTTTCCGGACTAGTCCGGGAAATCCTCAAATTTTAATATAAATATTGATATAAATAAGAATCAGAATGTTTCTGTTAGTAAATATATTGGGTAAATTGCACAATATGGTCACCAAACCGATTTTGCTGAAAATTTCACAGAATGTTTAAAATACGATAAAATCACTGTATCAGTCGAAATTTCAGCGCGGAAAAGTATGTAATATACTTTTTTTTTTTAAATGTGTCATAGTGGTCACTTCACAAAAACATGCTTATGGATGGGAACGTCCTACGAATTTTACTTCCAAATTTAACTATTAGACACTAAATCTTACGAGAATAAAAAAAATCGTTGCCTAAATAACACCCAAGAAGTTAAATACAAAAATAATTTTTGAAACTCAATTCATTTGATTTGACAGAAGCAAGTAATCATATTTGACAACCGGGCAGCTCACTGAACTCCCAACAAATGAAAAATACGACGTTGCCAAATTTCACGAATTCATCTTTCTTCTGGTAATTTATGAATGCGAGCATCTGCTTTGCTTTCACTTTTCCATACTAATTACTAATTAGTAATCTAATTACCAGCAACTTGGATAGCTATTAGCTAGGTTAGTTAGGTTAGGTCGAGTTGTGTCCCTTCTTTTTAGGTTAAGAAATTCAATCCATTCTGAGCAGCCCACGGGGCAGGCAGAAAAATGAGACACGCCGGATGAAATAATAATAGAAGAGCGACATCTCGCCATTCCGCGCGTATGGAGGAATTCTAAATGTCGGCAGAGCGCGCTCGCTTCGCTCGTGTATTTCTGGCTATAGGCCTTCACCAAGGAATAAGGGTTCAACGTTTCTACATTAGGTAAATGAAAAAGGAAAAATAGGCTGACATTTCGCAGTTCCGCGCGCTTTGTTCGTTCTGTGGACCTTCATCAAGAAATAAGACGATTTATTCCATTCCGGTACCATTTCAGGAAAAAATTCACATATGATATAGAAATAACGCAACATGAATGAAAAAAAAACTGTCATGAATGACAGATAAATACTAGAATATATACCGGTACCGAAGTAGAATAAACAACACACAGTCATTCTCTAAAATATTCCATGTGATACATGAACTGAATATTTCTGAAATCAAATGTCGCGAAATTAACTTCGTTAGAGAGCTGTCATTTGCTGATCAAAAATATTTGCTGTCTATTTAATAATGAGTTGTTTTCTATTTATTTATTAATTCTTGAGGGATATTTTACCCATAAATTGTTACAAATGTATGAATGAAAGTATTTTCAGCTCAACACAGAGTGCGTTTCAATCGAAAAATGTAATTAATACTTCTTCCATCGAATTGTATTTGTGTTTTGAAGTATCGACACACTTTTCAAAAAAGTGAGTAATAAATCTTTCCGCTCAAAGATTTAAGTTGTTCTAGTGTTTGTTGCAAAACACTCTCTAATCTCAGGGTTTTTCGTTCGGGTTCTCAGAGTGAAAAAGATGTGGCACACAAAGTGGCGAAAAAACGTTTATTAATAACGGGTCCAACAATGCAGTCCGGAAAAAAAAAGGCCGTGAGACAAATCTAAAAATATAAACTATGATAAAACCTAACTCGTTTACAAAATGCCGGACAGAAAATACATAACAACACTTTGATAATAATTACATGTATAGTAAAAGAAGCCACCTACCTAAAAATGCAGGCACCGATTCAGAACACGAAATGAAGTGTTTGAATTCATCTAACCACAAGCAATTCGTTGATTTGCTCACTTGTGAAGTAGTGAAGTTTCGCAGTACGTCAAAATATGGTTTAACCGCTCTTCTAAAAATCGTTTTCTCAAAAGGAAAGAAATGCCAACAAAAACTCATGAAAAACTGAGTTCGAGGTCCGGGCGACACAATTTCACGACGTTGCCGATGTGATAAATTAATCGGTCAGACACGGAAACTATAGGACGTTTCGTCGCATGTTTTTATCATAATTTGAAGCATCTGTGGAAATTTCGTCAAAATCCGAGTTCTACCCATATTCCATACCTTTTCACATATTTTTTTTGTTGTTAATATCTGAAAAATAACAGATTCTAGAATCACCGATACTGTGAAATCTGATCACAACATAATTTTTTTTACTTAGTATGCAGAAATTCGAGAAGAACCGACAACGTCGCTTTGCACTCTTCCAAGTATTCGCTATATTTGTGCATTTGTACACACTACCACTGAGCATTTTTTTCAAAAAAAAATATCTTCCAGGCATTTCCGCGGAAAAATATCAACGAATTTATCGTTTTTAGTGTTTCTGGAATCATCTGTGAAATTTTCAGCAAAATCGGTTTGGTGACCATATTGTGCAATTTTTCCGAAAACAGTTTTTTTGGACTCGCAGACTTCCAGTACTCGCTACGCTCGTCCTAGAATCTTGTCCACTCGTCCAAAAAAATAGTGTTTTCCGGACTTGTTACGTAAATTACTATTTTTTCATTAGATAGACATTCAAAAAGTCTACTAGGGCAACAAATTTCATGAATAAATCTCCATTTCCAGGGCCTACTAATCTGATTTTTCAAGGTCAAAAATATCAAAAAATTACTAGCGATTTTTTTAAAAAAATTCTAATTACATCACTGGATTCAAATGGTTCATATGTGAATTAAGTTGAAATGCGTCAATCAATAAAAAAGTTACAAGGGAATGAAATTTGTAAAATATATGCCGTTTAATCAACCCACCAATTTAATTTCAATCAAAACTTCTATCAGAACTTTGACTGCGCCACTGGATTCAGGGAGTCTCGAAATATCACTAACTGTAATTTCACAGAAATCTGTTGATGAATAAAAAAAATAAAAAATTGTGATGTAAAATGATAATTTTCCTGAAATTCCATTAAGATATTTTTCAAATTTTATTATGTTATTATTTTCTTATTTAGTAGATTTCGATGAAACTTTGACCAATGATATATCAAGACCTCCTGAATGCGGTGGTGTATTCCGAATTTTGATAAAAATTCTGAAATTGAATTGGTGGATTGATTATTTAACGGCATATTTTTCAAATTTCATTCCCTTATAACTTTTTTATTGATTGCCGCATTCCAACGTAATTCACAGTTAAACCATTTGAAAATGTCACGAATACAGTGGTGTAGTTAGATTTTTTCTAACAAAATCGCGAGTGAAATAAAACACTAAAACGCATGGTGTAATCCTGCAATTCTGTGACATATGACCTTTATCTACTTAGGTCTTCAATTGATGATGGGACAAGTTCTTCAGAAAGAAATTACAAATGCCTGAATATTTAACTGAATTTATACAGGGTGTCCCATATAAAACTCCGCGGGCAAATATCTGGAAAATTAAAGAAGATATCAATATTTTGTTAAGGCAGATCTCAAAGGGTCCTTTACGTAGAGATTCATTAATCGGCGTCATCCGTTAGGGCGTCGCGACACCGATGCAAACTTTTTTGAATGGCAACCTGGATTTTATAATGCCTCCTGCGATTCTGCATCAAATTCGGAATTCAGCCATACAGGGTGTTCCAAATTAAGTCGGCACCATTGCCAACTCCGTTATTATTGATGCTACGAATTCGGTTAAATGGGCAAACTAGTAGCATTTTTAATGGCCTTCTCGACGCCGAAAACAAAAAAAAATTGACACTCGCGTTTTCGAAATATTTCATAAAATGATATTTTTTTAAATAGAACACTCTATATTTTATTATGCATTTCGACTCGTAACTGCATTCTCAATAACAAAGCTCCCATGACTTTTTTTCCTAAAGTTGAAAATAAGTCAGTTTTGTCAATAGGAAACATTTATAAAAATCGGTCACGCCAGCGACCCGTGTTCAAATCTTGGTCGAGTCATTTTTTTTTATGTGTTAGAGATATGGATTGTATTGCCAGTAATTTGGATACCGACTTTGGCTATATCTATTAAAAATTGTCAGAATTGTACATTCAATTTTAATCTAGTAAATAATAAAAGAAATGAATATTATTATAAGGTAATCAATGATCAATAAAGTATCGATGTATTGTCTGTATCTGAGATCTGCGTTTGTCGAAAAAATATTGTGTGTATTTCGAGCACAAAGTATAATTGCCGCGCTCTGCTTCGCGTCGCGCGGTAACTCTCCTTGTTAGAGCGGCAAACCATCACTTTGCGCTCTAAATACACAAATAGCTATTTCCAACCGCATTAATATGATACTCCAGCATTTTCTGTTCTGTACAAAAACGGCTTCAAAGTTATCATTATGGCAGAAATATTTTGATTCACAAACTAAATACGGCTAGTGGAATGGTTTTAAGGTGGAAATTATCGTTTTGTAAATTAATACCAAATAGATCAGTTGTGTCAATTGACGGGTTTCACGAGTTCAAATCCCAGCGCAATTTTTTCTTTTTACTGTCTTATTTTGCTGTTAGTAACAAAATATTGTCAATCGTATAAATACCAAAATTGGGTGTTTGGACAATCATGAGGTTCTATTCGCTAAAACAGAAATTTTTTGTACTAGTGAAAAAAATAATTATTTCCACATAAGTCGCTCATTTTCAATTTTAGGAAAAAAAGTCATGGGAGCTTTGTTATTGAGAATGTAGTTACGAGTCGAAATGCATGATAAAATATAGGATGTTCCATTTAAAAAAATATCATTTTATGAAATATTTCGAAAACGCGACTGTCAATTTTTTTTTTGTTTTCAGCGTCGGGAAGGCCATTAAAAATGCTACTAGTTTGCCCATTTAACCGAATTCGTAGCATCAATAATAACGGAGTTGGTAATGGTGCCGACTTAATTTGGAACACCCTGTATAGCACACTCATAGTTTCCCTTGAATACTGATGCGTCACAGCAACTTTATGGCATAATATAAAGAGGGCCATGAAAGCATCAAAATAAATGCAATAGGAGTATTCATCGATATGTCAGAAAAACCTGTCAAATTTACGGAAGTGTATTCAGTTTTGTGTCGGTTTTTCGTGAAATTGAAATCGAAATTGAATTTTCGAATGCAGAAAACTTGGAAATGATGATATATTTATTTACGGCGAAGCAAGAAGATACAAAGAATCCTTTGAAAATTGAATCATTTTTCAATTTTACGAAAAAGCAGCACAAAACCTAATATACTCCCATAAAATCTGACAGGTTTTCTGACAGATCGATGAATACTCGTATTATTTTGACGCTTTCATGGCCCTCTTTATATTATGCCATAAAGTTGCTGTGGCGCATCAGTATTCAAGGGAAACTATGAGTGTGCTATATTCAGAATTTGATGCTGAATCGCAAGAGGCATTGAAATATCCGGGGTGTCATTCAAAAAAGTTTGCGTCGGTATCGCGACGCCCTAACGGATGACGCCGATTAATGAATCTCTACGTACCCTTTGACATCAAAAACATCTGCCTTCGCGAAATATTGATATCCTCTTTAATTTTCCAGATATATTTGCCCGGCGCGGAGTTTTATATGGGACACCCTGTATATATTGTTGGTCTCCGGGTTCTGCCCTGATCTTCTTTGGTTAAAATCTCCAAACGTTTCAACTACAAGTGCGGCAGTCATCTTCAATGGCATTGTCGAAGTGCTCTTCTTGACGTATCAACCGAAACTCAGTTGATTCAGTGATTCAGTTCGACCACGCCACTGAAGATGACTGCCGCAGTTGGAGTTGAAACGTTTGGAGATTTTAATTTATTTATATTTATATCCAAACAGACCTGATGGTCTAATTACTATGGATATAATGTGTTCTGGGTAGGCTTTGTTATTTACTCCATACGTCACCTTAGGAGCAGCACTGTTGATTATTAACGCAACAGTGAATCGTGGAGGATTATCCCTAGCCAGCAACAAGATTCAATCACTCACAGATTTATATCTGAAACTGAAAAAAACCTTGCCACGCCTGGGAATCGAGCCAGCGACCTTTCAATCACGAGCCCCGGCGTTAATGGTTGTATCGTTAACAATTTTTATGGGTATTCTGTTTAGGCAAGGTTCGTAAGCAGGTTAGATTGACTAATAATTTGTGCATTTTCAACTGAGAGTTTGTATTTAAACTTCCCGCCATTATGGCGACCAGTGAAATAGCGTTTATTTCGTACATTTTCTGTCATCTTTCGAACACAATACAATTTTGATTTTTGTTTGAAAATATGAATAGGATATTCATAAAATCTGTTGAGAAATCATCTGCGGCTGAAAGACAAACTTTAGTCGCTATTTTGGATTACTTCTGAAGAGACTGATTTCCAATTTCATCAATCTCCCTGATGAGCTTGGCAAAGCGAAATAGATTTTCGTCGACCAAAATGTATTGGGGATTAAATGCGAGAGAAGCGAACCTTGCTTCAATGAAATGAACGATTTCTGTGAGTGATATTTTTTAATAACATTCTCCCTATCTGAATGAAAATGTGAATTTTCACTTTCAGTTTTTTCTTTTCAGTTAGAGTCTTTTAACAATCTACCAGATGTAGTTCAATGTCCAGCGTGGCTTTACCCAGGAAAGTAGTTGTTTTCTGTTAGATATTACAAATAAATCACATTTTTCAATTTTCATGGAATGTTCCCCTTTTCAACATTACAACTTACAAGGCATGTTTGGGGGTTTCTGTGGTTAATTTTTCTAATATCTAATTTCGCACATAATGAATAAATCACCCTACCCTGTAAATGGTCTACGTGACGCAAACAACGTGACAACGTGACTGCCCTTACCTAATAATAAGACCCAGTTGCCGCATATCAAAAAATGTCTGGTTAGTTGTGATATTAGTTTTGTAGGTCGGAAACAAGATGTAATCTCTAAACTTGAATAAAAAACAATTTCATAAAACGATCAGTAAAGTAAGGTCTGCATGTCGTATTTGTGGTAATACCAAAGAGGGAAGGTGTGGTGGTGGTTTCTTTCAAGGGTCTTTTAAACGGTTGAGATTGAAACTTTTCTCATTCTTGGGGTAGGTATCTAGAAAAAATACTTTCCCATAATCCAGATGGATCATATCATATTGAAGGCTCACGTCGTTCAAGAAAATATGAGCACTAGCAAGGTGCAAGCTTAAAAAAAATACCGTTAAGCTCTGTAGTGGGATTATGTGTACCATAGAATTCTATTATCGACAGTTTTGTCTCTTTCTCTCCCATGAGTTCAACCATAATGTCATCTCACTTTTTCTATCCATGTGCCTGTATCTATCATTTCACTTGGCAACACCGCAAAGCTAAGATTTCTGATTTGTTGTAATTTCAGAAGTGGGGATATGAATTTGACAGTAGTCAACTAGTCAGAAGAGGAGAAGAATAAACAAACTTCCTTGTTTCTTGTGTATTGTTGTTTTTTAAATATTTTTTTTAAAGTTAATAATTGAATTGTTGGTGCACGAGTAAACACTGTGAAGAGTGAATGGATTGTGTTTTAAAAAATCATATAAATAAACTAGTACTCAAATGTTTTCATAACTTCTAGTGGTTTTAGCCCCTGGATAACAAAATATGAGTAGTGATAAAAAAAAACGGGAAACTAGTCATTTCAGAAAATATGATTTACAGTTAGAACAAATACCAAGAATACATTATCAGGATCCCAAAGTAGATGAACTCATCAAAAACGAAGTAAATATGTTTTGCGTATTTTCATAACATAACCTCCATTTAAAAAAACTAATTTGGATTTTTTCTATAAACCCAATTTTTTTAGCAACCTGTTCTGATCACAGGGTCGAATCTTGTCAAATCTGCTTTAGAAAAATGGGACATGGAATATTTGGAGAAAAATTTGGGCAAATGTGGACACACCGTGTATTTGTCCAAAGACCACAATTTCAAATATTTTGATGAGAAAAAGATACTCACTGCCAATAATCCAAAAGGCGTTGAATTCACAGCTAAAACTAAGAGAGTAGATATGAAGGTTTCCGAATTTACAAAAAGGTTGCATGATTGGAAGAGCGGAGAAGAAAGGTATACCTACCCACTACTGCAATTTTCTAGTGTTATAGAAACGTTTCAAGCACATGCCTCCATCATCAATTTTTTTAGATTCACAGATGTGTTTTTACAACATTCATATTAGTCATCCACACATTTGGTTTTTACATTGAGCTTGTATCTGGACACTGTACATAGGTAAACAGAAGTAAGTTCACTTCCAGTCGGTATCTTTGATTTCTCTGGTTCAGATTTTGATCTTTTATGGGGTGCAGTGGGACAAGAGGGGTCAACTGAAAGCTGTTCTATCTCACTTGGTCTCACGTACGGTGTTCAATCTCAAGGGCTACACTCACCTCGTTCTGCTCTGGCATTTTCAACTGACCGTTAATACGGTGCGGGTAAAACTGCCACAAACCGAGGCGAGGTGTGTGAACTAGAACCATCTGTTTTGCATGTCGTTCCAGAATTCAAACTAGGCTTGATTTTGTCGGTTATCGTGCCAACTGTTCTGGTAAACACGATATGTGTGGACTTAAACAGGTTGGCGGTCGGCAGTTTTTGCAGTAGCATTGTGATCATTTGTCTGTGATGCTAGCTAGTGTTTAACAATATGTCTGATATAAGACAGTGGAGCAGGGACTTTTTGATCGAGTTCGTAAGATTTTTTTAGGTCTTTTCCTTGTGTGTGTGTGGTGTAGCGTTCATTTTGTCGCTAAATCGTTACCAATAAGTCATTGTGAAATATTTGCAAATAACACCCTTCTGCTGGTACAGCTACTGCTTAGTAGGTGGCGCTGTCATGTAATTGATGTTTAGCGAACGGTATTTTGAGAATAATTGTGGAATACTTTTACAGGAATCTGTCTGTGCTATGTGTGTGTCTCAGGAAACCTTCAGGGGAACCATAATGATCATTTACTATTCGTAAGCAAAACAAATATTTTTTAAACTCGCTCGAACTACTGACTTTGTTTATACAGATATTGTCTATTTCCTGGGCAATCGTTGGTAATCTCCATTTGTTAGAGAATGAAATGATCTAGAAGTGAAATATTTTCACACAGCTTTGGCGAAATACCAGACCAAATGGGGCTCAGTTCAACGAGTTTGAATCGTATTTTGTCAATCTCAGCCTATTTTGAGGACCGATCTAAAACAGTACAAAAATTAATCAATAGCTGTACCCTCGATCCTTAGCAACAAAGAATTTCAGTAGCTCCTTTTCTATTCATTTTGATGATGTTGAAGACCACTGGCCCATCCATTATATTTTGACAGTTAATAAAATATCCCAGAAAAGTAATTTCTAGACCTTGGTACAAAATAATAATTTTTTTAGGTTATATCTGCAACAAGCTCTGAATGCCTCGATGGGAACTGCCATAGTAGAAGATTACATGAAATTTGACTGGCGCTTCGTGGCAGACAAACGACTCAAACACAATTGGGGCGAACTAACCTCCAATGTCCTTTTCATCTCGATGGAGGGAAATGTAACGCCTTGCCACTATGATGAACAACAAAACCTATTTGCTCAAATACAAGGTTACAAAAGATGTATTTTATTTTCCCCCAGTCACTTTGAGTGCTTATATCCACACCCGGTTCACCATCCCCATGACAGACAAAGTATGGTAAGTCTACTAATTACTCTGAAACTGTCAAAATTTGTAAAAGTTTTAATCAAAAGAATAAAATATAAGTATTGGTCCTTCGAGCCGGATCCTATCCAATACCTCAAGACATGATAGAAAACTGTGTACACTATTAGCAGGAAATCTGAACATTTTCAGAATTTTTGTAAATTTTCAATCAAAAAGTCACCACTTGCAATTTGTTTTACTGTTATTATTTACCGAAACTCTCATGGAATCGGCAATTATTCCTTCACAGTTGATATTAGTAATTAAACCAACTTTATTACAATATTAATTTCATTATAATGTTGAGAAAGTCAAATTTTGCATGTTTTTTCTTATCATCTGTTGACATCTCAGTTATTGACAAATCAAAATGTAAGAGACATTTTGAAATATATTTTCTGTTAAGTAATTATTTTCGTTTTTCTCTTCAGTTACTCTTATGCAAACAGTTATACAGTGACCGCCAAAAAGTATGTACCATATGGGAAAAAAGTTTATTATAAGAGTATTGGAAAATAGGTTCTTGGGAAAAGTTATGCATGTCTGATAACCTAAAAATCGATTTTGACACGTCACGTGATCGCTGGTATAGCGGCAAATTGAAATTTGAAAAAGTGGATTAGAATTCAATTTTATACACGTGTATGAAGTTTGAAAATATAATGAGAGAAAATTGAAAATAGCTATTTTTTTAAATATTTTCCTAGCTGTATAAAAATATCAAATTATTACCTTTTGAATAGCTTGACCATACTGAAATATTTGTATTTCAATGATAATGACAAACTTTCTCATTTTCTCCACACCAGTGAGCACCAAATTAAAAAAAATTGTATTTTGTCAAAACCCTGGCTGTTACATCGGTTCGTATCTAACAGTTATATCAGAATTCCACGACCATTGTGATGACATGACACTCCAGATACATGGTGTTTTCCAGATTATAATCAATTTTCGATGATAGTGCATTGTTGAAAACTCTAGCCTCTTTAATTAGACGCACTATTTTTAAAATTATGTGCGAAGTGAAACGTTCGTGCACTATTATCATAAAAAATTGATTATAATCGGAAAAACACGATATTTTTGGATTTCCCTATCATCGCAATAATCGTGGAATTCTGATATAAGTGTTAGATACGATACGAACCAATGTAAGAGCCAGGGTTCTGACAAAATCTAATTTTTTTAATTTAGTGCTGTCTGGTGTGAAGAAAATGAGAAAGTTTTGTTATTATCATTGAAATATAAGCTATTCATGAGAAAATAATTTGATATTTTTATACAGCTATAAAAATATAAAAAAAATAGCCATTTTCAATTTTCTCACATTATCTTTTAAAATTTTGCATATGTGTATCATAAAACTCAATAGAAGGAACTTTTTCAAATAACTTTTTTCGGTATCTTGCCATTTTACCCAACTTTTTGTCTTTTCATACTATTTTTTTTTAATTCGCCGCCATACCAGCAATCACGTGACATGTGTCAAAATAGATTTTTAGGTTATCGGACATGCACAAACTTTTCCCGAAAATCTTTTTTCCAATACTCTAATAATAAACTGTTTTCCCATATGGTACATACTTTTTGGCGGTCACTGTATATTTCAACATATTGTTTTTTCCAAGTGTTCATCAGATGTTACTATTATTATTTTGAGTTCTAAGAAAATTTTATAGAAATTTGTGGAAAATACATCACAAATAAAGTAAATAAACATTCTTAAAAATTTATAAATTTCTAGGTTGATTTTGATAAGCCAGACTATTCCAGATACCCCAAATTCAAAAATGTCAAAGGCTGTGAAGCAGTTGTAGGCCCAGGTGATGTATTGTATATCCCGATATATTGGTGGCACCATGTAGAATCTTTATTGCAAGGGGGGCCTACCATTACTGTAAATTTCTGGTACAAGGTGAGTTGTGTGTAATCAAACGTAAAAAACGTTATCTTTCGGTGCTTCATTTAGAAAAACAATTTTCACCAAAAAAATGCGTTGAATTCTGATCAATTTCGCCCACGAATATAGAAAAAGAGAGTCCATGTTTGTGTAGGTACAGGCATGACATCTCTGTCTTTTATTACTATGAGATCTGATCAGGTATTTTTGACATTGAGGCTTATTTGACATTTCATATGATAAAATGGGAACTTGGCGTTCGTTTTAATAGCAGGGTGTTTTATAAAATTGAAAATTTTCCAAGTTTCTTACTGCATTTCACAAGGATTAGGATGTAGGTACGTTAAAAAAATCTATTTTGCAGTTTTCTTAATCATTATTGTACGGGACTTATGCAATGGATTGTAGTTTGATAGTAAAATTTAAATCAAGTGACACAGGAAAAGTTAATTGAAAAGGCCAATTGTGTATACAGGGTTTCTTGATACTGAAGCTTAAGAGTCTAGTTAGGACTCTATTTTGAACAGCGAATAAGTAATGATATATAATAATATTGTTTATTTTCATTAGGTTCATACAGTATTGAAATTATCACCTTAAAATTAAATGGCAATACCAGGACTCAAAAATCAAGTGATCACTAAAGCTGAAAACATAAGAATATCATGAGAGAGAGTTGACTGATGCCAAGTTGACACAAATCACTGAAGCAAGAACTAATTTTTGAGATTTTTTTATGTGAAAAATTCACCAAGAGGGCAGAAAACAATACGTCTCAAGCGTTTTTGACAGTATTCACAACAATCTTGAAAAAGAACAATTTTGAGTTTAAGTTATTTAGCTCATTTATCATAAAGCGATCGTAAAGAGAATGTCCATTGAGCCAATTTTCCTCTTGCCTCTTTTTCATGCAAATCACATCTCAGTTGGTCTTGCACAGATTTTATAGTTTTGGTCACCCAGGGGCGTACTTACAATCCTTGTGCCATGAGAATATTGAATATGGAAAAAATGTAATTATATTTAATTAAGTCGTACCTTTAATTATGATCTGATAAGTTATTTAAGTAACAAGGAATGTAAAGACGTGCTAAAATTTGAGTTGAATGAGTATGAGCTGAGGCTTGTCGCTTGCCGAGGATGTTAACAGTCGATACATTCCGTGTTACTTATTACGTTCTTCCCGCTGCTTGTTGACATTTCTCAAAATTTGCTTGGATTAAAGTTTGTTTTCTTACCCTTCCTTCATGATTATATTGAATTGAATTGAATTATATCTCAACCTATCAAAATCGTTTTTTGATAAATCTTATATTTTCTGAAATAACAACCAAAAAAAATTATATTTTTTTTAAATAAAAATTTTTTTAGGTTCCATCCCTGATTTTTTTTCTAATAATACATGATGTCGAGATGTCATGTGCCGAGTTTCAGAGTGCTACAATTGATTCTTAACTTTTTGTCTGTCGTTACTGGATTAGTAATGTTTGAAAACTTTCATTGATGGGCCACATTTAATACTGTTTGGCAGCTTGTCAAACTAGTCAAAACCTTATGATGAGCTTATTAGGACTTCACTTTTCAGTAAACATTATGTTTATGCTTGAGAGTGTTAACAAAAAGATGGATGATATTTCAGAAGAGTTTATTACCACAAATTACATTGAAATTAAATTAGGAATTTAGAATTTGTTTGTGGCTTTACGACTGATGTCCATGGCCAAGACAAAAAAAAGACTATTGCTCGTTGTAATTTTGTTGAATAATTCATGTTTATATTCAAATAAAAATTACTTATTTGTATATAATATATCAGAGTTCGATCGATCTTACCCCAAACTGACCGACCTGTGTCCACTTTCACCAATAATCATCTTCCTCAGCTCACCACTCAAGTACCCTAATAAAAATACCAAGTATCGGCCAAGTTTGCATTCTGTTTCTAACCTAGCATCTAATATATTTTTTTCTTAATAAGCCCTGTTATCAAAATATCCAGATGTTTTCAAAATTAAAGCAAAATGTGACGAAAATTTTCTTTCAGGGTGGTCCTACCACAATACAATATCCACTAAAAGACCACCAAAAAGTGTCGATAATGAGGAATGTGGAAAAAATGTTACTGGAAGTCTTGCAAGATCCCAAAGAAGTCGGCCCTTTGTTAAGGTCGATGGTGGTAGGAAGATACATGGATCCTTGAATGAAATCTACAAAAAAGTTTTGTTTCAAAGATATATTTCGTATAGTTTACCAAAATTTTAACAAATTTCGATAGCCCAAAGAACAGCACCCGTAGTACTAGTGCTGAAAGACAAGAAAATTATCAAAGCTTTAAGTAATTCTAATTCTGTTTTGTGTTATATTTATTTTTTCAAACTATTCAGCATATTTCAAAATCGAGTTGACTAAAATCGTAGAAATAGTGTCTGGAACAAATGATGCCAATTTGAGATAATTGATTGAGTGTAGGTTGAAGACTGTCAGATATATTTCATCTTCTGAGTGATATTTTGTTATGTTGTATTACCACAGTGATGGATCTTATACTAATGCATGACTCAGAGTCGCGAAAATTGAAAAGTGGCAATTGTCAGTTCAAAGTGACAATTGCCAGTTCAAAGTGACAATTGCCAGTTCAAAGTGGCAATTGCCAGTTCAAAGTGGCAATTGTCAGTTCGAAGTGGCAATTGCCAGTTCAAAGTGACAATTGCCATTTCAAAGTGGCAATTGCCAGTTCAAAGTGACAATTGCCAGTTCAAAGTGGTAATTGCCAGTTCTAGGTGACAATTGCCAGTTCAACGTGGCAATGTCAGTTTAAAGTGACAATTGTCGGTTCAAAGTGGCAATTCCAAATGTTTCGAAAAATATTTTGTTGTTGGCCCTTCTACGCCTTCGTATTATTCTCCTTTGGAAAATGTATATTTTGTAGGAACGCCAATTAGTCAAAGATCAAAGAATAAAAGGAAAGAAGTTTTACATTGTTTTTTGAGTAATTATACGTAATATTTTCAAAATACAATTTATAATTTATACCATATCAAATTGTTGGAAATATTTGCAACTAATATCTCCCAGGATAGCTTTTGGGTTTCAAGAAATAACAGAGTTATACTGAGAAACGAATAAAAGTGAACTTTACTAGAAATTGCGAAATACAATTTTCAGTTTTCCAAAAATCATCAATCAAATATGTCAACCCCTGAAAGTCCTCTCTTCCCCCTGGAAACGGCCTCCTCCTCATCGCAATATAGGGTGACTTGGAAATAGATAACATTAAATAGATAACATTCGGCCATCCTGTATTATGTTTGTCCTCAAACATAGTCTTCTAATTTAGCTGGCTTCTTTATTTCTCGTTTGGGTCTCTCTTTCTTCTCGGGAATCTCTCCTACATCCTCATCACTTGGAATCCAGTCTTCATCACTAGGGCTGCCACTCTCTGAAGCCTCAGAACTTTTCCCAGAAGTCACAGTTTCAGTAATACCCGATTCATCGCCAAGCTCTATGTCAAAAAAAACAGTTTCTTCTGTTTCTTCCTCATCTAGATTATCTTCTTCATCATGATTTTTATAAATTTTCATCTGTGAAATATGTGCAATTCTTACTTTACAATTCCCTCCATCTTCCTTATTCAACTTCTCGAGTTTATAGGTATGACTGGGTAGTTTCTCGATTACTGCAAAGGGTCCACAATATTTCAATTGAGTTTTCGTTGGTTCTCCTGTAGATTTTGGAGTCGTTTTTATAGCTACAATATCTCCAATATCATACTCGACTCCTTCATACCTCTTCTTGTCATAGTAGATTTTTGACTTTTCTTGCATCTTTCGAACTTTGTCTTTGGCTTTATTTCTTATTGTCTCATGCCTTTGAATATCTTCCTCTCTTTCTGTTAAATGCACCATAGCTGCTTCCTCAAAAGTTGGTTGATATCCATACAGCATTTCAAACGGAGTTGCTCCCGTTGTTTTGTTCACAGCTGAATTCATTTTTCTCTCAACAGAAGATATCATTTTGTCCCATTTTTCATTTTTGAAATCTAAGGATGTTACCACTACAGGAATGATGGATTTCATTCGCACCTCTGCCATTCCATTTGCCTGTGGAAATTTTGCTGCTATCAGTTTATGCTCAATGTCATACTTCCTACAAAAAGCTTCAAAATTTTCTCCTGTGAATGCAGTTCCTTGATCACTCACAATACTTTTTGGGGTGCCATAATTATTTATGAATGATTCCATATGTGTAACAGTTTCGTTGGTAGTTGTACTCCTTGTCGGAAACAGTTTGACAAACCTAGAAAAGGCATCGACTACAACCAAAATGTACATTTTTCCTGAGTTACTTTTTGGAAAAGGTCCTAGGTGATCCAAATGTAGCTTAATCATTGGTCTCTCGGGCATTCTTGGACTACAGAGTTTACCTGGTTTCTTTCCTCCCGGAATTTTAGTCAGTATACATTCAAAACACCCTTGAATGTGTTTTCTCACATATCTACGCAACCCTCTGAACCAAAATTTCCTAAGTATACTAGAAACAGTTCTATCTAAAGACCAGTGACCCATTTGATCATGAAACTTCACAACTGTTGCTTTTCTCATTGAATCAGGAATAACATAAAGCCATTTATATTCCCCATTGACTTTGACTTTCTTGTATATTCTCCCTGTATCTAGTTCATAATCTTTCATTAAATTACTTTCTTCTTTAGTTCTTTCATTTTCAGTCTTTCTCAGAATTTCACTCAGTTTCTTCAATTTTTCATCTCCTCTCTGAATCATCAAAATTCTGTCTTCCTCTGAAATGATAGTGAACATATTCAATCTCCTTTCATACACTTCCTCAATCATTCCTTCTTGACTTGCTTCTTCAACCGCTGCTCTGCTCAGACTATCTACATGTGCCATTTTCTCGCCTGGTCTATGTTTTATCTCAAAATCATACTCAGACAGAGTCGAATACCAACGTGCAATCTGGGGTATTACAGTTTTCTTAGCATTCAGAAAAACAAGCGCTTGACAGTCACTCACAATTGTGAATTTTATACCTAGTAACATAGGTCTCAATCTTTCACAACACCAAACAATGGCTAAAAGTTCAAGTTTTGAAGAATGATACAATCTCTCAGCATCATTTGTTTTCTTTGAAACACAGTATACTAAATGCAGTTTTCTATCTGTTCCTTCTTGTAACAATAAACCTGCTACCCCTAATGATGATGCATCACAGTGAAGTTCTGTTTTTGCCTTGGGATTATATAATTGTAAAACAGGTGCTTTTTGCAAACAGTTTTTCAACTCACAAAACTCTTCCTGTTGCTTCTGTCCCCAAACAAAATCCACATTACCTCTTGTCAAATCTGATATTGATCTAGTGATTGTGGCATAATTTTTAACAAATCTACGAAAAAAACCTGTCAGTCCAAGGAATCTCCGGACTTCGTGTTTGTTTTTTGGAATTGGAAACTCCTCGATTGCCCTCAGCTTTGCTGGACCTGGAAATAATCCATCTGAAGTTAATTGGAATCCCAAGAACATAACGCTTTTCTTTCCAAATTCACATTTACTCAACTTGAAAGTTAATTTTGCCTTCAAAAATGCAGAAAATACTTTCCTCAATTTCTCCAACATATCTGCCCAGTCCTTAGCCCCAATCAGAATATCGTCTAAATATGACACTGCAATTGTATTCCTCAACGGTCCTAATACCAATGAAATCAATTTCGAAAACTCAAAGGGAGCATTAACTAATCCGAAACAAAGTCTTTGGAATTCTGCCGTGCCATCTGGATAAATGAAAGCAGTTTTCTCTTTCGATTCTTCATCTAGAGTTATTTGCAGATATCCTGACATCAAATCAAGAGTGCAAAATATTGTCGAACCAGTTAAAATTTCGAAACAATCATCAACATGTGGTATTGGAAAATTTTTCACTTGAGTTTGACTATTTAATTTTCTGAAATCAATCACCAGTCTCTTTTCACCAGAACTTTTTGGGACTAATAAAACAGGAGATGCATAAGAAGAATTTGTGTCTCTCACTATTCCGCATTCGCGCCATTCCTCTACAATATCTTTTATGACTTTTCGATCCTCGAAATTACATCTATATGGTCTAAATCTGAAGGATTTATTATTATCCTTAATATTAATGGTCATCAAATCAGTACACCCGAGTTCATGAATATTCAAAGCAAAACAGTTTCGAAATTCATTAATCAAATTCAATAGTTTTTCCCTATCGGAAATATCAACTGAGTCATCAAATTTCAATAAATTCATTGTAATAGGTTCTTTCTCACCTGGGGAATCCTCATTTTCTGTAATGTCTGTGTTACCTCTGGTTTCTCCTAGACGATCATCCTTTTTCAGCTCAACATCTGCATGTGTTACCATTGGCAAGTGACCAACTTCCTCTCCAATACGAACCTGGACAAAATTAATCCTGTTTCGTTCCAATTTCATGCTCTTTTCTACGAAAACCTGCTTTTTCCTAGGGTTTGTTGCTAACTGCATATTTCGAAACGGGTCTTCATTTTTATACCCAAAATGTAGATTGTCCCCAACACGAACATATGCTAGTCCCGGCAATTCCGTGAATGTTCTCCCGATGAGTAAATCTAGTGGTTGTGCATTATCTGGTACTACCAATGCTTCAATGTTCGCTTCTACCTTATCCAAGCTAATCTTGATTTTGACTGCCTGTGTACTACAAACTGGACGATTATCCCCGAAACCGAATAACTTCTGGTCCACCGAATAAGTATTTAGGCAATTTCTTTCAGCGACTGTCTTTTTAACTGTGCACACGGCACTACCAGGATCAATGAAAGCTGTAACATACAAATTATCGTTCAAATAAATTTCTTTTATGAACTTTGAAATAGAATTATCCTCATCATTTCTCTGATAAACCAACGACTGAGTTGTGTCTGAGCTGGACTGTGGAGATGGATCACTAGCTACAACCGTTTTAGAACGACGTTTTGGACAATCAGTTTTCAGATGTCCAACTACTTTACAATAAAAACAGTGTCTCTTTTCAACCTTTTGTTGCTCTGTATTTCCTTGCAATTCTGTTGTCGTCGAAGGAATCGTTGATGAATCCACGTGATCATGCTTAACATGTTGTCCTGTATAATTATTTTTCTTTCCCACAGTATATGAAGAATTTGTTTGAAATTGCCCAAACTTTTGATAAGACTGACTTCTATTTACATTAGATTTTCCATAAATTCTCTCAAAACGTATGATTTCATGTAAAAGATCATCATAATTGTCTATTTTAGCAGCAATTAGACCTGGAATGATGTCTTTATTTGCTAAACCAATCAAAAGTTGTTCTTTGGTATCTTGAAAATCATAACCAAGAGTTTGGCAAATCATAACTTTATCATGAAAGTAAGAAGAAACAGATTCTGACTTACCCTGTATTCTCTTTTTCATTTTATCCCAAAGCTCATCTTTGCTTTCTTTCAAGTCAAATGTTTTTGAAAATTTACTTTTGAAGTCGTCAAAATTCTTTATATCCGCAGCCTTTTCCAAATACCATTTTTTTGCTGTCCCAACTAAATGAATTTTGGCTGTCTCCAGTTTAAATTCTTCCGGCCACCTATGAAGTAAAGCTGCACATTCTACCGTCTTCAACCAGTCCATCGCCTTCTTTCCTAGATTCTCGCCATCGAAATTCTCAATGCTTTTGCTAAAATCGGGCATTACCTGAAACTGTGTTTGAACCTGAGTTTGTGTTTGCTTCTCCAATAGTTTTAGAAATTTCTCTTCACTGGCTAATCGTGATTGTTCCATCATTTGCATCATATTCATAAACTTTTCCATGAAATGCATTTGATTTGAACTTGTGACACCTTCCTCGCCGTTCATTGTCACTTTTTCTCGAACGTCAAAATTGTCAGAGTCAAATTACTTTTTTAAATAACGATTTATTCTCCTTGAAAACTTGTTGTATCCTTCGGTTTTCCTTTTCTTCCTGTTCAGCTTTTCTCCAGTTCTCTGTAACTGCTTCTCTTGACCACTTCTGATTTATGTTGGAAATATTTGCAACTAATATCTCCCAGGATAGCTTTTGGGTTTCAAGAAATAACAGAGTTATACTGAGAAACGAATAAAAGTGAACTTTACTAGAAATTGCGAAATACAATTTTCAGTTTTCCAAAAATCATCAATCAAATATGTCAACCCCTGAAAGTCCTCTCTTCCCCCTGGAAACGGCCTCCTCCTCATCGCAATATAGGGTGACTTGGAAATAGATAACATTAAATAGATAACAAAATATATGTAGTTTAATTACTTTATTCCAGAAGATGTAAATTTTGTCAACATAAAATATTTGTATACTTTGAAGAAATATAAATGATATGATATATAAAATATTCATATTGCGCAAGTAAATGAGAAAAATGTTGGGTACAATTTGTGAATGAGAATGATAAAAAGCACAATTTGTACAAATGATGATGTTTTTCATAAATACAGAAGATGTATATAGTATGTTATATGTATTATTAGATGTATATAAGATGTAAAAATAAAAACGATATAATAAAAAAAATCAAAAACATATAAACAATACATATTTCAATACTAATCCAGATTTCCATGTATCATCAACATTGTCTATTATTTTTGTTGTCATTATTCATTTGTTTGAATACTGGGTGTTTTGGCTTTATTGACAGTAGATACTGTAAATTCTGATTTATAATAATTTAAAATTCATTTTATCAATTATTTTTCTATATTTTCCATTAATTCGACTGTAGATGATAACTGATATTTGGTCAATAAGTTTTTCTATCTGTTGTGAAGTTTCTCTATGATATCTGGTGTTTATTTCGACTTTATTTATATGGAAAGTTCTGAAATTTATTTTCTTATCAATTTTAAAAATCATTACAATATATTATGATCAATGTTATTGCTGATATTTGAGTGTTCAGTGATAATGGGCCAGGTAGCCGAGTGGTTAAAAGCGCCGTCTTTCTGACTGTCGGTCGTGTAGGTTCAAAGCCTAGCGACTGCAGAATTTTTTTCTGATAGTCCGAGAAAGTACTAGGAATCGCACGTAAAAATGTAAGACTTCGTTAATGCTTGGCTCACATAAGTTTCGACTTCTGAGGGCTGCCGTTCGTAGGGGAGCGATAGCTGGTTATCGGAAAAAAAAAATTTACATCAATTTAGGGCGAGGAGCGACCGTTTGGCTGTAGTGGTCGGTTATCACGTTGACCGTCGCGCCTTCTATATATGGCCGCAAGTTTTCAATGAACAATGTTTTATACGGTATCGGAAAAATTTCATCTGGGGTATAGAACAGCCCCTATGAATACAATTGTAATGTTACCTCATTAAAACAATAACGACCTCTCTACAGGGAGAAAGTGTCAGCTTCAAGCCAGCCAGGGGCTGTCCCCAGGGGGGGGTCCTCTCCCCTCTGCTATGGTCACTGCTGGTGGATGATCTGCTGGCCATTCTCTCACTCTGGGAGGTCGATCTTCAAGCATATGCTGACGATCTGGTCCTAGTAATAAAAGATAAATCCGAAAAGACGATCTCCTACGTCCTTCAGGATATACTGGATACCATATATAAATGGTGTGAGAGGGAGGAAATGTCCATTAACCCCCACAAAATGGTCATAGTACCGTTCACCAGGAAAATGAAGCTGGAACATTTAATACCTCCTTCCATCAATGGTGTAACAATTTCGTTTGCGGGTGAGGCAAAATATCTGGGAATAATCCTAGATAAAAAGCTGAACTGGAACTCGCATTTAGAAAAGACTATCCGAAAGGCTAGCCTATCATTATGGACATGCCGCAGAATATGTGGCAAAACATGGGGCATGTCACCAAAACAAGTTTACTGGTTGTACGTGACCGGCATACGACCAATGATCACGTATGGCTCTGTAGTCTGGTGGAACAAAGGCCAACAAAAAATGGCCCAGGTTAAACTTAACGGACTACAGAGACAAGCGTGCCTGGCGATTACTGGGGCCATTCGCTCCACGCCAACGGCAGCAATGGAAGCTCTTCTTGGACTACTTCCTCTCCACATAGTTCTGGAGAGAGAAGCAAGATGGGCAACATACAGACTCTACCAAGCGGCCATTAGTCTACCGCAGGCATGTGTCATGAGAGGCAGCAGCATGCTGGAAGGCATAATAGCTCACAACATTCTGGGAATGCCCTCAGACATCATGCCTAAAACCACTAACCTCAACATGTCCTACACCGTGGTCTTCCCTGAAAGAGAAGACTGGGTTCGGAATGAAACTGACCTATGTAGGGCAAATGAAAGGTGGTTCACCGATGGTTCCAAAACTTTGGAAGGTGTCGGAGCCGGAATATATGGTATGAACCCAGTAGTGAAACGCTCATTCAGTTTGGGTAAATCAGCTACGATATTCCAGGCAGAGGTATATGCCATTGAAATGTGTGCAAGGGAGCTGGAAAACCGACACCTCACACGAAAAACAATAAAAATATTTTCAGATAGTCAAGCAGCATTGAAAGCGCTTGAATCCAACTGCTTTAAATCCAGAGCAGTATGGAACTGCAGAGACACCTTGAACCGACTAGCACAAGGCAACAACGTTACCCTAGTTTGGATACCAGGTCACACGGGCCTAGAAGGAAACAAAATAGCGGACGCCCTAGCAAAAGGGGGGGCCGAAACAACGTTCACTGGGCCAGAACCGGTCATCGGTTTAGCATATAGCATATAGCCAAGAATGCTACAACCGCCTGGGCAGACAATAAAAGACTTGAGTATTGGCTCAGTCTACCAGGACTAGCCCATTCCAAAGCATTTATTGCTTGTACAAGGAAAAAACAGGAATCTGACAAACTTCTAGAACTCAGTAGAGCACATCTCAGAGTTATAGTAGGTTTGCTCACTGGCCACTGCAAACTGAAACACCACATGCATAAAATCGGACTTGCACAGGATGCAGAGTGCCGTCTATGCATGGAGGATGATGAAACGGCTAAACACATCCTGTGTACATGCCCTGCAGCAGCCAGAACCAGATTTTCAATATTTGCCAATACAAAAGTAAGGCCAGAAGATCTGGTAAACTGTTCTCCCAATATGTTACTCAATTTGGTTAAGAGATTGGATATGCTGGGAGAAATATAACCATAGGGTGAGCCACAATAGGCCATTGGCCGCAGTGGAGAGCCTGATATGGGCTCACTCACATTTAAACCTAACCTAACCTAACCTACCTCATTAAAAACGTTGTAGGGGATGGGAGTTTTTCCGAACGTAAGTAAGAAAACTAAATTTATTTACTGTGTAATAATCTAATAACTAAAAATTGACTAGATCAATTATTCTCTAGTTTAGAATTGCGTACTTTAAGATTTAAGTGAATGAAACATCTGTGATACATGATTTGAGGATTACTGTCTTCACTTCACAAGAACACTGTTTTCAACATATTTAATATGTGTTTCTTTCACTGCCAAAGTTGGAATCATTAGAAGTAATGGTCGAGTATGCTGAAAAAGCGTTTTGTTGAAGACTCTATTTTATAAATTATTAAAGAAATCGAACGTTCCATAATCCTTGAATAGATGTGATATATGAGTCTTTATGGATGTTTACTCTGGTAGAAGATCGTCTCCCAGTTCCTCATTTCCAAAATCGTCAAAATCTAGAGGTTTCCCTGCTCCTGTCCTTGGTCTCGTTGGTAGCGGGCCTAGTGGATCAATATAACTTGCATCTGCAAAAAAAATATAATATGGGTATTTGACTAGTTTGATTTTTTTTAAATTATTATTGAATTCCGACATAGCGTTACAAGATATCCTACTCCACTGGATTAGACCATTGAAGGCCGATTACTAGAGTTTCCGTAAATAAGAACAGTCTGCGGGATTCTAGACATAGTTATAATGGAAGCATCTAGACAGAGGGGTTGACCAAATGCCTAAATACACATTGATAATCTAGACCTAGGCGTTTCTTGGTGTTCTCGAACATTCAAATGGTATATAAAAGCAGGCGAGCCGTGCAGATGAGGTAAGTGGACGTCAAGCTGAGTAAAAAGTGTCATTTTAGATTTAATACATTTACATTAAAAACGGTCACTTATAGTAATTACCTGCTATAGCTATGGAGAGTTTCAAATAAACACAAAATTTTGACGAAGTCGAATTCCCCTTCTCCCCACACTATCCCACAAAGTGGAAAATTTTAGGCAAACATCTGTCAGAAAACAACTACTTTACCCTACGGACCTTGAATTACATCTGACATGTTGTGCAATGTTCCTCCCCTGTTGCAAGTGCTAATTGCAATTAAGAATTGAATATTATCCCCAATTGGCCAGGAATGACCACCTGCAGACATGACATGCTTCATAGTTTGTTTCCCACTCAATTATCAAATTTGTTTTGAGAATTGGCAAATTCTGTAACGGTTGTGGAGAAACCAAAGTTTTACTATTTCAACTTACCAACTGCCGACTGTGCGAAACCTGAATCACTACTTCCAGCACTGTTGTGTGTCTGAAGTAACCTGGATGAACGCCTATTACCAGACTGAAGAGGACTTTCCAGTTGGGCATTCTCTGGTACAGGACTGAACCCTGATCCAGCCCTTGAAGATAATCCACTATTACTCCTTCTGGAACCTGAAATTATAATGATGGTTGAGTATATTTGGTTCATAGATCTCTTATGTGTCGATACTTTTACAACTGTCATTTACATCTGTCTATGAAAATATGTTGGTGAAGAAGCTATCTTGGACCTGTGTGTTTTTTACAAACGGTGTAAATTTATACAGGGTGTAATCTAACTTCTTGCACTCCCGTGAAGGAGGGGTGTATAAAGGCATATTAGAACGAATGGCAGGTGTGAAAAGTGCGAAAAAAAATTTGAAAAGTTTTTAAATTTTGGGAAATATGGGTCGACATTTTGGGAACCTCTGTTCGCCATCCTTCCAGACCAGAAAAGGCAAGTGCCAGTGAAGGAAAGACACTAAGATTGTGTTCACAGAAGTCCAGAGAGTCTCTCACTTGTAGTATGGGTTGCAAGCTGATGGAATAGGAACGAAATGAAAATCAACGGACCTCATGGGTATCCGAGTATACAAACTGGTACACTGGTAGCTCAAGGCAGCACTAGTAGCTGAAGACAGGGCCACACATAACACATAACAAATTAATCAACAAAACAGTTCAACAGTGGATTCACAAAGGATTTGTTTTCGTTAACAACCGGATCAATGACCAGACCATGGAATGACAGTTCGATGTTTTTAGAGTACGAACAAAGCAAACGACAAACATGTTCCACGTGCTTACTGTGCACACTGCTGCCTCCGTTGACGTCACGCTGTGAACTGTCATCATGTCATCGACCCGGTTGATGTTGATAAACACATGTTCACAACACCTGTGGATAATAATGAAATGTTTTGGTTCGTGTTGTGTTTTGTGTGTGTCCCTGTCTTCAGCTTCTAGTACTGTCTTTAGCTACCAATGTTCCAGTTGGGATCCTCGGTAACCCATGAGATTTGTTTCCTATTCCATTAGCTTGCAACCCATAATACGGGTGAGAGACTCGCTAGATCTCTGTAAACGTAATCTTAATTCGGTTCGACAATCAGTGTCTCTCCTTCACCGGCAATTGCCTTTTATGGTCTGGAAGGATGGCAGATAGAGGTTCCCAAAATTTCGACCCATATTTCACAAAATTTTACAACTATCCAAACATTTTTTTCGCATTTTCACACCTGCCATTCGTTTTAACATGACTTCATACACCTCTCCTTCACGGGAGTGTAAGAAGTTAGATAACACCCTGTATTTGTATTATATTTTTATGGACTGGTAAATGAACAAGGAGAGTTTGTATGTAAACATTAGATTTCACGTATATCAAGAATAAAATAAAAAAGAGATTGAGACTTTTTTAGATACTTAAATTTATATTCCAACAAATAATCCACGTAGCCCCCCACACTATGACCTAGTGTGAAAAAAAAATCTTTTCATATTTTGGGCAAATTGATATCTTCCTCTGTAATAAAATAATAATGAAATCAGTAACATAGAAACAAAACCCACAGTACACTTGTTGTTTTATGATAATTTACCGCAGTCCACTTTCTTTTTTTTCAGACTAAAGAGCAAGAAAACATATTTATTTCTTAATTTATTAAACAAACTAGGAGGTATACTTATAGTGACTGTGCTCCTGTGCAGTGCCTATACCATCTTGGGGCTTATTTTTTCAATGAACGACTAGTAGTAGTATTTGTGACGAGGCTGCTACCACATCCAAGCAAAAGTAGGTCCCCATAGATCTTTTTTGCCAGTGGCGCAGCCGCGGGGGGCTTTGGGGATGCAGCCCCCCACCAAGCCACTAAATTACCACCGTTATTCATAACATCCGGCTGACGAAAACGTCAGCTCTGGTTACTCAGGTTGCTGATGAATTGTATGTTCATCCCCTGCTCTCCTGGTGCATGGTGTTCTGACTGCCTATGGAGCCTATGAGTGTGTCGTGTGTGGATACTTGTCAAGGAACCGAGTTCCTTCAATCACCCTCCTCATGAAAGCCCTGGTAGGACTTGTTCTCTGTCGAAAGATACATCAAAATGGCAGATTAACACGAAATCGCGCTTTGCAGTATGGTGAAAGGCTTCAACGCATCAATTTTGATTTGAGGCTCCCCTTAAGAACTAAATCGTGATAAAGATGTTGGTGTAACGGGCCCTTAGAGATGACAAGTCACAGATGTATTTCTTCTGTACATCGCAGTGATGTCATGTCACATATGTGTTTGCTTCTTTATATCGCAGTGATGCAATATTCGTGATATCGCACTGTTACATCAATGCAACATCTCAGATATGTCATGTTACAGATGTGCTGGGCGTTTCTAATCCTTCAACCTCAACCGTTTGAAAGACTTTAGAAGCCACCATCACACCTTTCCTCTTCCCAAATAACATTATACAGTGCGGCTTTTTATAGTTCCCCCCCTGTTAACTTTTGAACGGTTTGACGTAGAGCGATAAAAAAAAACGTTTCGAGGGTTTCACCGATACTACCTTTTGAAATATAACGCATTGTGATTGCTCGATAGATGGCGTGGGGGGGGGCACAAAAACCTAATTTTTTTAAATGGCATGGGGGGTCGAGTGACACATCGTTGAAAAGAGAATTGGATTCTCTTTTCAACCATCTAATTTTTTTTAAATTTCGTTAATATGTTTTTTCACAATAAGCATTTGAATAGTCAATGTAACAAAAAGAAAACAAACTATTATGACATGTAGTATTTAAATAATTAGAAGCAAAATTGTTGTCAATTAACGAAGCAGGTGTTCGAAATGTCCACCTAATACTTCTTGACAATAAAAAATTCGATTCACAAATTCCTGCCGAACATTATTCAACATGTCTGCAGTTATACCAGCACAAACCCGTGTTATTCGTTCTTTAAGTTCTTCCAAAGAGTTGGATTGTTGCTCATACACTTTGGATTTGACGTATCCCCACAGAAAGAAGTCAGAAGGTGTAAGGTCTGGTGATCGTGCCAGCCATTCGATTGGTCCACGACGTCCAATCCATCTCATAGTGTATGTTACATCCAAATACTCTCGAACTTGACGTTGGAAGTGAGGAGGGGCCCCATCTTGCTGGAAGGTGATGTGTTCCTGAAATTCGTTCTCATTTTCTTCTAATATTCCAAGTATGAGTGGTTCAACCGTATCTCTTAGTAAATACAGGTACAAATTACCGTTTAAGTTTTCTTCCAGAAATAAGGGACCTACAATATGGTCTCCTAGAATTCCAGCCCACACGTTTACTTTCTGTGGGAACTGTGTGTGTGACCTTCTCGAAAGATATGGGGATTTATATCACTCCAGTATCGCACATTTTGTGTATTCACATTTCCGTTCAAAAAAAAGGTACTTTCATCTGAAAAACAAATATTCCTAATGTAATTGGGGTTCCTAGCTATCTTTTCCTCCATAATTTCACAAAATTCCATTCTTCGGTCTTTGTCGTCTTCTGTGAGTTGGTGTAACATTACTAATTTGTATGGATGGAACTTGTGTTTCTTCAAATATTTTTTTACTGTAGCTGTTGAGACTATAAAAAGCCGCACTGTATGATTACTCTATCCATGAAAATCGGAAGACGAAAAAAAACGAAGGATATTAGCGAATGTTCCTATTAGCTGGCAACGTTAACCTCTATGTTGAAGAAATAAAAAAAAAATACGAACCTGGCCTACTGCTGTTCACCCTTTCTCTGACCTCCTTGGTCTTTTCCAACTTCTTCAGCTCCATTAGGTACTCTTGGGACTCTCTCATGCCTAAATCGCTACATAACCTAACGAGAAATCTCAAACATTCAGCGTTTTCCGGAAACTGTCTGTGGATCTCTTGGTACAAAGTCAACGCCTTGTGCATGTTACCACTGCGTCGGTGACATCCAGCCACCATCATGTTCCACTTCGGTTCGTTAGGTTGCATTACTGCGGCTTTTTCAAAGTAGGCAAGAGCTTTTTCTACAACCTGCATTTCTATGTAGTAGGAACCAAGCCAGTCGATTACGGAGAGATTTGCAGGATAATATCTGTAAGACTAGAGAAGAAAATACTTATGAACGAATGAATATTGAATAGGAAATAATCTGAATGTACATACAATAATTTATCACATTTCATCACGAAAAAGACTTATATCTAGAAACATACAGTGTTTATAAAAGGGTTCTTGAAATTAAAATTAGAGTTAATTAATTGAAATTGATGATTGTTTAGAATTTTTGCTATGTTCACTTTTGGATCTGTTGGATTTATTTGTAATTTCTTACAGAAAACAACTACTCTCCGGCTAAAGCCACGCTGGACATTGAACTACATCTGATAGATATTGTGAAAAGACTAACTGAAAAGAAAAAATCTGAAAGTGAAAATTCGCATTTTCATTCAGATAGTTGATTTTTTTAATTTTCTCTGGTTTTCATTGAAAATTCATTAAATAAATAAGATATAGAGAGAATGTTATTAAAAATATCACTCACAGAAATCGTTTACTTCATTGAAGCAAGGTTCGCTTCTATCGCATTTAATCCCCAATACATTTTGGTCGACGAAAATCTATTTCGCTTTGTCAAGCTCATCAGGGAGATTGATAGAATTGGAATGTAGGCTCTTCAGAAGCAATTATGCACATCAAGGATGGAAATGATTGAAATATTTCTTCTGCGGTAGCACTTTGAAAGTTATTTTTTGACATGACCTGTCACGGGAATTGCATTTTGATTTTTGTTCAAAGTTTTTGATTGTTTGACCTTACATGGTTGTTAGTTAGTTAGTGACAAATAATTTTGAAATGTCACAAAATTTATCAAGAAGTTTACAAGATTTATTTTCCAATGATGGTTTCCACTGTACCCAAATAGACTATGTGAATACAACTTCGAAAAAACAAGCAAATAATGAGGAAATAAGAATAGATAATTTGATACATTCAAGAGAAAATGAATTATTACAAGAACTTTTGCAATCTAAGGATGAAATTATTGCGAAGATGAAAGAATAATTTCCACTGTTCCTAGCCAATTTGAATTTTTATCAAACTAGTACAATACTATGACAACAGAGCGAAATAATTTTAATGGAAATTAATCAATTGAAAGGCAAAATGGATAACTTAACAAATAAACTCAAAGAAAATAAGAAGAAAATCGACAATCCTTATAGTATACCATCTTTAACAATAAAACCAAAAGTTCAACATATTGAAACAAAACAGGACATTCCAGCAAAAATTAACCCAGTTATAGCCAGGGTTAACATAACTGGAATTGACTGATTTGGCAGAGGAGTAATATTGAAATCAAATTCTTTAGAATAGACTGAAATGACTGAAAGATATGACACAAAAAGTAATTGGGAAAGATTACTCAATCAAGATGTCTGAAATCAGGTCACCATGAAAATGACGAAATTTTTTGAAATATCTAACAGAAAACCATTTTTTCCCTGGATAAGGCCACGCTACACGTTGAACTATATATTTCTGATAGATATTGTAAAAAGACCTTAACCAGAAAGAAATAATCTGAAAGTGAAAATTTGCATTCTCATTCAGATACTTTATTTTTTAATTATCCGGTTTTCATTGGGAATTCCTATACAGAGTGACCCATTTGAAAGCGGGCCACCTCTCTAAAACTGTTATTTATTATCCGATTCAAAAGTTTTTTTTTTTCAATAGATAGAGCTTTAATAGTTCTAATTGAGTGCCATAAATTCGAAATAGAAATAAAAATTTCAAGGCCTACTTCGAATTTTTAAAAATCCAAAAAACATACTAGCGATTTTTTTAAACAGAATTTGGCGACGCCATTGGATTCACGACATTTTCAAGTTGTTCATGTGAAAACTGAGTAGGAATGCGTTCATCAATAAAAAAGTTATATGGGTATAAAATTTGAAAATTTTGTCAGTAAATCAACTTCAATTTCAGAACTTTCATCAAAATTCTGACAACACCACTGGATTCAAAATATTTCGAAATACATTTGGTCAAAATTTCATCAAAATCTGTAAAATAAAATAAAATTTTCCCAAAATTCCACTAATTTCAAATTTTATTATTTTATAATTTTTTATTTATGAACAGATTTTGATGAAATTCTGACCAAATGTATTTCGAAGTATTCTGAATCCAGTGGTGTAGTCAGAATTTTGATGAAAGTTCTGAAATTGAAAAGGTGGTCAAATTGCATTCCCATATAACTTTTTTATTAATGGACACATTCTTACGTAATTTTCACATAAATCACTTGAGAATGTCGTGAATCCAGTGGCGCCATCAAATTCTACCTTAATAAATGGCATATTTTTTTTTGGATTTTTGACCTTGAAAAAAATTCGAAGTAGGCCTTGAAATTTTTATTTTTATTTCGAATGTATGTCACTCATATAGAACTATTGATGATCTATCTATTGAAAACAAAAAACTTCTGAATCGGATAATAAATAACAATTTTAGAGAGGTGGCCCGCTCTCAAATGGGTCACTCTGTAGATAAATGAGTGATACTTCTGAATAATATTTTCCCTCATCTCATTTATCTATGTGAATTCCCAATGAAAACTGTAAGAAGAAAAAATCAAAATGCAAATTTTCACTCTTAGATTATTTTTTTCTAGTTAGGGCCTTTTCACAATATGCAGTTAAACGTCCAGAGCGTCCTTAGCCGGGAAGTAGTTGTTTTCTGTTAGATTTTACAAAATAACAGTAATGGAATACTTACATCACTGTGATAATGGTGAGCTTGTTGCTTATCACCCTCATTATCATACAACTCTCCGAGCTTCTGAAGAGCCCTGGCATCTGTAGGAACCAGACCAAGGAGTTGCTGATATGTATCTGCTGCTGCTTCGTTATCTCCGATTAGTTCTAACAGATTGGCAACCTGATAAACAACGGCAGGTAGTAAAGCAAGAGAGCCGGAAAATCTCTGGAAACAACCCAGAGCCTCTACATAATGACCCTGCCTTTTCAAACACAGACCTGGAACAATTTTTTATTTTAATTGATCACAAACTGTTTGTTTTACAAATCATTGAAAGAGCAGTTTCAGAATTTGTTTTCAAGTTGCTTCTGACAGATTGTTTGATACAAAAAGAAAAACTTTACTGGTTACCCAATAGGCTACCGACCGGGGTCCTTCAACCTGCTTTTTATTTGATATTTCTCAGAAAATGTTTATTCTTCACAGAAGCCTCTGCATTTATTCACACTCATATCAGTATTTTAGCTCTGAAATAGATGTGAAGTATCAATGAAACTTAATTTGCGTCAATTGGAAATGACATTAATGAAATATATACAAGTAATGACTAAATTTTAATCGTTTCATGTAATACCTTTGTTTTTTTTACATACAAATTGAGAAATGAAAATCATATCACTCCGGATGGAGTTGGGGTTGGATTAGATTTAACAATTAATTCGAGTGAGGATGTTTTTGTTGCACAAAATAAGTGCCTGTTAGTAGGTGATTTCAATATGCAATACTTTGAAATAAACAATAGGTATGTTAAACAATTCAGAACATTCATAAATTCTATAGGGGTTGAACAATTAATTGACAAACCGACAAGAGTAACGAACTCAAGTAGCACAACAATTGACTACGTTCTCACAAATATATCCAATATAAGATGCACAGTACAAGAAACACCAAAAATAACAGATCATTCTATAATAACAATAAGTATGAGAAACCAAAATCAATTCCGATTTAAAAATAAAATAACTTCCATAAATTATTCTCAGTCGAATCTAGATGAATTGAATAATAAACTAATATTATGTGATTGGGCACTTAGTTCTAATAATGTTGATTTTATTTATAAAAAATTTATAGAAAATCTGGAACAAAATGTAAATGAAATTTCACCACTGAAAACCATCAACTGCAAAAATAATAATCTTCCCTGGTATGACTATGAGGTAATAAGTCTAACTAATGACAGAAATTATGCTTACCGCACTTTTAGAAATAGTACTAATATAAACGAAAAAACAGAACACTGGGAGAACTATATAAAAAATATAGGAATGCTGTAGTAAATACCCTTAAAAGGAAGAAAAAACTTTACTATGAAAACAAAATAGACTCAAATATACGAGACCCCAAAAAAATGTGGAAAACATTGAAAACACTAATACATCCAAATAATCCAGAAATTCCAAGTAGTATAATATTTAACATAGATGGTTACAATATTCCAATAAAAGATGATGCTAATAAGGCTGAGAACTTCAACATATATTTCCTTGATAGCATTACAGATATAAAATCTACTATTATTCCCACAGCAACATGGTCGGCTATAAAACTTCCTCAGATAGAAAGTAGGATATCAAATTTTGAAAAACTAACTCTCAACAACCTGAAAAGTTTAATATGTGAAATAGATAATAAATGTAATTCTGATGTAATCAATGGTAGGGTTTCAAAAAGTATATTTCAGGTAATTGGTCATGTCATTTTGAATTTTATCAATACTTCACTTGAAACCGGTACATTTCCAGAACAACTTAAAACTAGTATAGTTATACCAATTCCAAAAATTAATAATACTGCTGAGGCTGCAAATTTCAGACCAGTCAATACTTTACCCTGTATGGAAAAACTACTAGAAATGGCAGTTTACTCACAAATTAATAACTATATAAATAATAATCATTTACTAATGGATTATCAGTCAGGATTCAGAACAAACCACTCTTGTGAAACAGCTTTACAAGAAACAATTTCAAAATGGAAATTATTGATGGACAAAGATAAGTATATAGTAATAGTTTTCTTGGATTTCAAGAGGGCCTTCGAAACTATAGATATTTCAATTTTAGTAAAGAAACTGCAATATTATGGCTTTGATGGTTATGTTCTAAAATGGTTTACAGACTATCTTACTAATCGCTTTCAATCAACAAAGGTAAATGAAGTAATATCACAAAAAAAATCAGTAATTTCTGGAGTACCTCAGGGTAGTGTATTGGGGCCACTATTATTTATTCTCTACTTGAATGATATTAGGTATGTGAAAGAATGTGAGTTTATAAGTCTTTTTGCAGATGATACTATAATAGTTGCAAGTGACCAAAGTCTAAATACGGCAATTGAAAAGATTAATAACTCTTTGAACAACATCTCAAAATTTTTGAATATTAATAAAGCTGAATGTGCAAAAAACTAAGGCAATGATAATGACATCTAAATATAAATATAGTCAAATTCACATAGACCAGATTACTATAGAAATATATAATGAGAAAATTGAAATTGTGACAGAGATGAAATACCTGGGATTCATGATTGATAATACCTTATCATTAAATAATCATTTTAGCTATGCAGCAAAAAAAATCAGTAAAAAGCTTTTTTTCTTGTCTAGAGTCACATCTAATTTAACTGTACAAGCTTCTATTACCGTTTATAGAACAATCATCCAACCACATTTTGAATACTGTGCTAGTCTGCTCTGCTTAATGAATAATAATAATATTGCTGCTCTACAAAAACTCCAGAATAGAGGTATGCGTATCATTCTTAAATGTAACAGGTATACACCGACTCAATTAATGTTGAATGTACTGAATTGGTTATCTGTAAAGACTATTTTTTAATGGTATTTATTTTCAAGATATTGCATAATTTATGTCCCGCTTACTTTGGAGAATATATAGCATTTTGTAATCAAATACACAACTATGAAACTAGGAACAATAGAGATTTTTATGTTATGAGAACTAATTATGCTAAAACCATGAATTCTTTATTTCACCAAGGACTTTTGAAGTATACCAAACTTCCAAACAACGTAAAGGAATGTTCAACACTTAATGCATTCAAATCAATACTAATTGAATATATTAGAAATAATATTAGTTCAACAAAAATGATGTATCAATCATAATAACAGGTATTTTAGATAGTGTATGAGGATGGGAGGGTATGTGCGTGTGTAATTAGGGTGTGTTGTATCAATGGATTAGGTTAAGTATGATAATATGTATTGGAAAGTATATTTTTTATGTAATGTATTTATATATTAGGATTTCCTATTTAAATAAATGAAATAAATAAAATTAAACAACGTAAACACCTTTTAATGAATTGCAGAGTGATCTTCAACACCGAAATGAAAATGGTGAAAAAGACCTAACAATAAAGTATGTTCAAGGAATACCTATAGTAAATTCAAGTTAAACTCAAGCCAGTAAACAATAGTGGTAAAGACGTGATCAACGCGTGCTTTGCTCGTGATCGAGGAAAGGCGGGCCGCTATTATTGGTCTATGTTTCTCAGGCAGGTATGAGTGGGAAACACGCCCTGCCTATTTCACCAATCCGACATCGACGGTCACGAAGTAACAGCGTGCATTTGTTTTGATGCGGCTTGATCTGGAGTTGTATAGACTATATGATATTGAAAAAAAAATAGTAAAAACGGGTAAACCCTTGAAGAAGTTTGATAAGTTGTCAGTAAAAAGTAACTTGAGCTGTTATACTATCATAATGTTGGAGGTATGAAAACAAGATTTCATGATTTTCACAATTAAACTATTCAGAGTTGGTATGATGTAATGATATCCGAAACATGGCTTGATGATGACATGTCAACACAAGAAACACATATACCAAGTTTAAATTTGTTTCGGTTGTATCGTTCCAGTTTTACCATTGTCAAATTGAGAGGTGGAGGTGTACTAATTGCTACTATTGAAACCCTCAATGCCCGTCATTTGGCAGCCCAAACTACTGCAGTGCAACAAGTCTTTGTTGAGATTAAATATGGAAAAATTAACTTCAATATTTGTTGCGGGCATATTCCACCAAACTCAAGAGAAGAAGTCTATGTGAATCACTTTATGGATACTAAACTGTGAGTTTGGAGATTGGTGAATACAGAAAGAATCAAATAATTTTTGAAACTGGTTTATTTCTATATCCATATCATATTGAAGTAACAATTTATTTGATTTGTACTGTTGTTCAGAACGGTACAACGTACGCGAACGCATATTTTGTCAGAAACTCGTATAAAGTAAGAGATTATTTAGTTTTGACTTCATATGCTGTTTGATGTTTCTTAAAAGAATTTTATACAAACTGAAAATTATAACAGAGCTTATGAACTCGTTGACCTTGAACATTATAGATGGCATTTCAGAGATAGAAGGCACAACGAGAAGTCTTTCAAAAAATCGAAGCGGTGATAATGAATTGAACAACCTGATTGAAAATGCGAAAAAGTTTTCACAAAAAAATACGGAATTTCGCCAGAGGATGACTTTCGAAGGCATCACAGAAAACTTGATTAATCGAGAGAAAACACTGTTGAATTGAACATAAATCAATTTTTTAGAAAAAAGTTTATAACCATTCCAGATACGGGTATAACATTTTTGCAAGATGATCTCAAAAATGTAGTAAATGCAGCCTGTAAAGAAATGTTTCAACCGTTGTCCAGTGAGCTGCTCACCATTCAGAAAATTCATTCTGTTATTGAATTATACACGCCTGGTTAAAAACCGGATGTTTATGCTCTTCAGGGAGGACTTGAAGTTTCCGAAATTGGAGCGATGAATGAAGTGGAAAGTTGAAGATAACAAAACAAACCGAAATTAAAGAAAAAATTTTTGTTGAGAAAAAAATATTTTAGGATATATTGAATTTTAAAGTTTTAAGATTTTGTTTGGTAATCACTGATCAGAGATCTACAGCCTGTGCAAACCTCGCTGAAACACTACAAGCGGGCAAAACCTCGCTGTGGCCTGGAGAATCAAACCAGTGCCTCCTTAACAAAGGTACCTAACTGAAAACGATTCCATAAAATTTCGTAAAAATTTCTAAAATTTTGTATTGCTTCAAAAACAAAAATTCTTGCAATTTATTGTTACATTATGTTCAGTTGTTATATCGCAAGAGAGTGCGAATAAAGTGAAAATATTTTAACAGATTTTTCGAAAACTTGGCAACAAGTTTGAGAAAAAATGGGGAGAATTATTTTCTACTTTATCATAGACACTTTCTTTATATAACATTTTTATTCATTACGGTTATCTAATAGGGCAAATCTTCTGCTGAATTTGTCGTAGTACATATCTTGCATCAATTTTGGCAGTGTTGTTACACATTGTTTCAATAACAGATTCTTTATAGTCTTCCCCATTCTGTTTTCTCATATTGAATGCATAATCCTTCAAAATGTCAGCAAATTTTGTTGTTGTTGAATTCTCTTCCAATTTGTAGTCCCTTTCCTCCTTACATGCATTTTCGTTGATTCTCACAGATTTCATCGAATGACGATGTATTAAACCGTTTTCGATTCATTTTTCAATTTGCATGCAAACTGATGATAGACGTCAAATCAAAAGTATCAGTTGTCACACAAAATACCACGAAAATTCCCGCGGCAATTATTTAAGTAGAAAATTCCCACTATGATAATGTTGTGATTGGTTTAAAAGTATATAATTGCTTTAAATTGATGGTTTTTATTGGTTATACCAAATAAATGAATAAATTTCATAACAACGGATGTTATTTTTTGGTTGATACCTCAACTCTCCTTATAATTAGGATTTCCATTGACATTATATGAAATGAACTCACCCAGATTGAATATTGCTTCAAAAAATGTCGAGTCACATTCCAATGCTTTTTTAAAGCAGATAATTGCTTCTTTCAGATCTCCTTTTGCCATTAAAGAAGCTCCATAATTTACAAAACCATCGGCACTCTTGGCGTTTGTTTTCTCGACAACCTCACCATATTTCACAGCGTTATCATAATCTCCTTGCTATGAAAAAAATTAAATTTGTTATTACGAATCTCCAGGGTTTCGTAGAAAACCCCCAAAAGCAGAGCTTGTCCGGCGCAAGGGAAACCCCAGGACCTACAGCTAAAAAGTGATCGCGGTGGGGATCGAACCCGGGCCGCCTGGGTGATAACAATAAATAAATAAATAAATAAAAGAATATTTCCTATAAGTTACAATTCTAAGACTAAGAAATCTCAGTATGATATTACTTCATTTCTTCGAGCTAATCCCGGGGGATAAGAGGGAAGATGGGAAGGACGGCAGATGTGCACTACGACCCCTTGTCGTTGCCGACTCGGGGGCCGCGCACGTTGTCCAGAAATAGCCTTGAGTCCTCACAGGGAGGGCGCTGGCTAGACCCCCGCAGATGTTATGGGGGTCGTCGATCATACGAGATCTCAGAGAGGTATCTGAAGTATCCACGCCTCCTGCATTGCTTATGCGTGGGTTATGTCTCCGTTCAATATAGACACTGCGAGATATTAGTTTGATGTGTGCAGGCTAGTTGGATGTTGCTCCGGAAAAGCTATAAGCAAAAACCGGATCTTGGTACTGAGCGTTTGGTTTAAAACTTGAATTTCCTAAGCCGCCGGTTCTTCCCAGCGTTCGTGGAAAAGGTCGAGCGCTTGATAAAGAACTCCGCCGTGTTTGCGAGGTTCATTATCATGGATCCTAAGCCTAGTTAGGTCTCTAGTCAGTGGACTTCTGGGGAAAAAGTATTTATAAAACTTGTAAGATACTTGTTTTGCATATGTCGGGATGGAGTCGACTCCCGCAAGCGCTCGCAGCACATCCACACGAGTGTAACTATCCTTATTTAGGATTATACGGAGAACTTTGTTCTGCATAACATCCAGTCGTTTCCACTGTTTATTGTAGAGGTTGCAGAACGCTGGACAGGCGTATAACAACGCCGGGCGCACCATCTGCTTGTACATCAGCATCTTATTCTCTAATGAGAGATGTGACGTACGGTAAATAAAGGGGTATATCCTCTTTATGTATGTATTGAAACTATGGTGTCTAATAATATTTTAATACTTTTAATACTTTTATGTATAATTTACTCTATTGAGTAACTGTTTTTTAGTGAGTATTTTAGTGCTTATTTTTATTGTTTATTTTGTGTGTTTTGACCTGTTGGAGTAGGTAGTTAGTATTTTCCAGTATTGTTTGGTATCACTTGACATTATTGTAAAAGAAAACTGGTTCAATAAAATTTTGATTGATTGATTGTCCATTCGTTTGCATCGAGGTGTAGCACTTTCCTACACCTGGTGTAATTTACATTTCTAGTATTCAGATTGATTAGACACATTCCTTTGTTTGAATTGCAATCAGCTACACTCGTTTCAAAATGTGGTGTAAATTACACTAAACTACACTACACTTCGATGCAAATGAATGAACCTACTGAATATATGTACTATTTATTCAATATATAAATATAAGGAAGAGTTTCAAAATTTTTAAAATTGATGAAAAAAATAACAAATTCAACAATTTTGAATATTTATACATTGATGAACATCAGTATGATAGCAGATTTTCTTTGAGTTTTTTCATGAAAATATTTATGGACTTTGATTTTTTTATATAATTTGATAATTTATTGCAAGTTTCTAAAGAACTACATATAGGATTGTTCTTGCCTTTATTTGAATGAATGTTATTCAAAAGATCTCTAAAAACTGAAATTACCAAATAATAAATAAAACTCAAATTAACAGCTGCATTGATAGCAATATTGGAATCTTTCTCAAAAGCCTTCAGGGTTTCAATGGCCTCCGGTAGCTGTTTTTGTTTGAGAAACATCACCGCTTTGTTGATCTCCAAGTCGGACGCCAATCTGGCATATTCAGAATTTTTAATTGTTGCAACACACCAGTCATATCCTATAAGTAAATAATTTGAATTATTGATTATAATCAAAAGCTTTTCTAGGACTTGCCCTCGCTAAAAGATTCTTCTATAAATGGTGCTATCAATTTGGCTGCTGTCAATATACAATATTCTGCTTCCTTGCGCTTTTGATTTTCGTAATTATGTAAATCATCGTTTTGTATCGCCATTGCAATCAGTGTATCTTCAGGAGAGTCCTGGAACAATACATTATAGTGAGAAAGATGTCCTGCAATACCAGGACCACGCTTATGGCCATAATCCTATACAATAGGAATAATTGAATCGAAAAATCTATCAGAAAAAACTGCTTTCCTGGCTAATACCACGACGAACGTTGAATTACATCTAATGAATTTCCGTGCAGAGTCCTACAAGGATGTCTCCGCAATTGCTAGTTGCATGGAAATGTTCATTGAAACATTTGGACCACCTATAGATCGATTTCTGGGTTCTTGCTCTCAATTCTCATCAGTATAGGGTGCAGACAGTGCAGACAATGGGTTGTATGCATAAAACTGAAGTAAATGCTCTTACTCGGATTTCTTGAAAAAGACCTATTCGTTTTGTTAAGTAATGAGAGAGACAAACCTGAAGTATAAGCATTTGCTACTGTTTATGAATACCACCCAATAACTATCAAACAAAATCTCCATGTAAAGGCAGAAGCTGAAACACCGCCCGCAGCCTAGCGTTCACTAAACCACGGGCGCCATCTGATTTCCAGCCCCTCAACCAAAGCAATACCCAGAACTTGCGTGATTAATCTAACCACAAATAGAAATTAAAGAAATCTGAATTGCATTGTTCACAATAAGCTTGTCAAGAGAGAAACAAGATGTCCTGCAATACCAGGACCACGCTTATTGCCATAATCCTATACAATAGGTTTCTCTCTCGACAAGCTTAATGTGAACAATGCAATGCAGATTCCTTAAATTTGTATTAGTGGTTAGATTAATCACGCAAGTTCTGGGTATTGGTTTGGTTGAGGGGCTGGAGTTCAGATGGCGCCCGTGGTTTAGTGAACGCTAGGCTGCGGGCGGTGTTTTAGCTTCTGCCTTTACATGGAGATTTTGTTGAATCGTTAGTTGCAGACATTAGTTATTGTCTGCAGAGACCTACCCTATACTGATGAGGGCAAGAACCCAGAAATCGATCTATAGGTGGTCCAAATGTTTCGATTAACAGTTCCATGCAACTAGCAATTGCGGAGACATCCTTGTAGGACTCTGCACGGAAATTCATTAGATGTAATTCAACGTTCGTCGTGGTATTAGCCAGGAAAGTAGTTGTTTTCTGATGGATTTTCGACCCAATTATTCCTATTGTATAGGACTATGGCAATAAGCGTGGTCCTGGTATTGCAGGACATCTTGTTTCTCTCTTGACAAGGTTATTGTGAACAATGCAATGCAGATTTGTTTAATTTAATACAGTATAGAACAATCTTTATTGAAGGAATTATTTTATTCAAATTCAAATAAACTCCATTCAACACACTAACAAGCTATTTGGCCAATAATACGTAAAATAAATAACTTTTATTTATTTCATTAATTTTGAAGAAATTTGCGTTTTTTTTTTCTTTTTATTAGTACTTTCACCAAAATAGATCATGCACGAACAGAAGAAACGCTAATCAGCATTTGAATTAGAGGAAGAGAGAATGAACGATGAAGTGACAGTTCATCTCTGATAGTATTCCACAATCTGAATAATGGTCATCTACTAGTTATTTGGTTATTAAAAGTTCATTTTCTGAATTTAAATTATTAACTATGACTGAACTGAGAAGGATTATTCAATTTTTAGATAATGAGATCAAGTCCGAAGTACTGAACAGTAAATTTGAAACCTCTGAGGTATTTGGGCATGTGTTATTAAACTTTGTAAATACATCTCTGGATTAAGGAATCTTTCCTGATCAACTAAAGATAGATAGAAAAGAATTTATTGATCTCACAATATCAAATAATGACATAAGACAGGTCAGATATGAACAAATTAAAATTAAAATTAAAGAAGTCCAGCTAAAACTAGAACATTTACCTTAATAGTATATTATATAACAAGGGACTAAAGTGAATGTTTTAATCCCGCACGTGATGTTTATTGCCTGAGGGCTCGTAGAGATCGAGGGCCAATAATCACGTAAGGGATAAAATATCACTTTAGTCCTGCGGCATATACGCTATTTTTTGCACTTCCCAGTATTATAAATTTCAATAATACTTTAACTGATTATTTTGATGAGTTATATAAACATGGTACTTGGATTACTCGGTGGGTAACGTCATAGCAACGGTGTCAACAAACTTTTTCAATTCAGTGTCATTTCAGTTAATGTTGACATTAACCGATACGTCAAGAACATGACATCTCTTCACTTTCCTCTTATATTCACTTATCAAATACAAATAATCGCCCATTTAGTTTCATCAATTGTAATAATGTTAATATCACATACAATCTTAATTCAATCAATAAAGATTTATAATGGAATATTTCCTAATTTTTGTCCTAGTTATTAATAGTGTAGCTGCAGTAATGTTTGATTTTTACTTTATGTCCCTAGGGATTGGAAATGCAACTTTATCTCCCTAGGCACTGAAAGATACATTTTAGTCCCTGTTATACGGTACTAAAGTTGGCACTTTAGTCCCGGAAGTGCAAGAAATATTAAAATTAAGCAATAATATACGTTAAGAAATACATAAACGTATTATACAGAAAATATACAGAAACAAACTCTACCGTTTAGAAATTTTGAATTCTGACAACTTATATGCAAGTTTTCTGCAATGCACCAATTTTTATGGCGAATAAAATTTTCTGAGATATGGATAATAAACAAGTTTTCCATTTAGTGCAAACTTTTTGAAGGTCACTGTATGCTATGTTAATTGAATTGGTTGAATGTTTTGTCATTTATAAAGTGTAATGCTACGGTCTTCGTTTATAAAATTAGCACAAACAAATGTCCCCATTATCTATAAAATATACTAGTAAATTTCGATAATGTTCATTTTGCTATAATACTGAAGGTTGAAATAAATTTTTTGTGAAATAAGCAAAGAAATCACATAATTGTGTTCAATATTCTATAAAGGTGTGGTGGAATATAATAAACTTGAAAAAGAACTGAAGAAGAGACTTTTGAATATTTTCAAGACACAGGTCAAGAATTTTATAAGAAATTACCCTATTAATTTAACATAATTGATTATAAAATGTAAAGGTTTAACAAATCAACGCCACTGTTTTACTGATTTGAACCCATAGTACTCTGCTGATACTTTTATTAACGTTTCAGCCTAATATCGGTGGAATTTTTCATAAAAATAGAATATTTATTTTGTTCTCTGTCTAGTTCAGTTACTTTTTTTTTGGGTTGTTTTCTTATTTGGTCAATATTAAGAATCGTTTTTTTAATTTGTATTTTTTATTGATTGACCAGTACTTTATCTGTGATTACTTTTTTGTTATGTTTCTTCTTTGTAGGAGGTACCAAAAAGAATATGCCAAGAATATAAGAATGTATGATAGAATTTAATATACTTATTTGTCTCGTGCTAATGTAGAATCATACACTTTCAACTGGTCTTTGCCAATAAATTTGATATAGATTTCGATACTTCAATATAAGAGGCAAATTTTCAACAGATTTATGAATGGTTAATGAATATATCTACACTCATTTGGAAAATGATTTTAAGGTTGCCATTCATTACTGGAGTTCTTCCTATACCGGGTGGCCACGAGATTTGTTACGTTACGTCACAGAATAGAGATAACCCTCCTTCTATTCTGTGGTTACGTCATTTTGTTATTTTTAAAGATAGAAATTTGAGCTTTGGATATGTTGTATGAGAGGTAAATATCAATTATTGTCCGTATTGAAAGTTGAAATACGACTTCTGGTTTCACCGGATGTGACATTCAAATGGAATACTCCAATTTTTCTTCATATGCTATATGACGCAATTTGTTCTCAAAATTGCGTCACAATTCGAAGTAAATGAAACTCAGAGGTAGTTTCACAACGCCAAATTAAAAAAGAGTATTGGTCAAGTAGGCTTTGGAAATGAAAAATGGGCCCATTCCATCGGTAAAATTAAGTAGACTTGATAATTATCTATCCATTCAAATAAATGGGACATCTATTTATAGCAACTGAAAAGCTGTTCACATAATACGTAACTCGCTTTTTTTAATGGAAAGTATCACATTTATTATGCTCAAAATTACGAATGAACCAAATTTTAAAGTCTTGCTCAAACAGAAGCAACGTCTTGTAGTTAATTTTCGAGACAAATCCCAACAAGTGGATCAGGGGGAACAACCTCTGCAGGAAAGTCAAACTATTCAATATCTAGTAGGTGCCTGTGAAACAGACGCTATTCCTGTAGTTTGCAAAACTCATTCATTATTTGCACAAATATTTTATTATTCAGGGTATTGGTCAAGTAGGCACGCGCGAAGCCAGTAAGTGAGAGAGTAAAAGAGATAGGTAGTCAAGTTCACGTGATACTATCCAACATATAAATAAAAAAAATAAGCTATTGAGACAACAAATAACTGCACTATTAATTTTCTACCTATGAACTAACAAACTGAATGCCTAATTTAGTATTTCACCTTCTGAGGTCAATGATAATATGAAATATATGGGAACCTGCGGAGGTAAGAGGTAAAATGAATGAGTTTTGCAAACCATCGGAATAGCGTCTATCTGACAGGCGCCTACTAGATTCTAAACAGTTTTTCGACTTTCCTACAGAGAATATCCCGCTGAACCATTTGTTGGAATTTCTCTCGAAAAAGAAGGACAAGACGTTGTTTCTGTTTGAACATGATTGTTGAAGATGGTTCATTCGTAATTTTGAACATAATAAATGTGGTACCTACTTTCCATTAAAAAAAGCGAGTTATGTACAATTATGTGAACAGCTTTTCAGTGGATATAAATAGATGTCCCATTTATTTGTATGGATAGATAATTATCAAGTCTACTTAATTTTACCGATGAAATGGCCCCACTTTTTATTTCCAAAGCCTACTTGACCAATACTCTTTTTTAATTTGTTGTTGTGAAACTACCTCAGATTTTCGTTTACTTCGAATTGTGAAGCCATTTTGGGCACAAATTACGTCATATAGCATATGGTTGGATTCAGAATGGAATAACAAATTTAAATAATGAAAAAAAATTGGAGTATTCCATTTGAAATACAAAAGTTGATCTCATTTCCGGTGAAACCGGAAGTCGTATTTCAACTTTTGATACGGACAATAATTGATATTTACCTCTCATACAACATATCCAAAGCTCAAATTTCTATCTTTAAACATTACAAAATGGCGTAACGTAACAAATCGGCCACCCGGTATATTACCTTTAGAATTTATATATCAATATATAATAATTATTGTTGCGATATGAGCTCTCTACGTGGTACTTATATGTTTCAAACATTATACCTTCTTTTTGTTGATACGCCGATTTATGTAGCTTGTTTTCTTAATATTCAATGAAATGTAAACCATAAAAAATTAATAAAAATTCCTATGTTTTTATACCACTTTATATTTGTAATACCTGCGTTACTGCATTTCATCCTATATATATGAGGTATATTCAATTATCAGTTTGAAATATAGTTTGATAATGTCCATATAGGACGAAACTTCAGTAACACAAGTGTTACAATAGGTCACATGCATGTATCACAAAATCACTGGAATTTTTGTGTGCACCATCTAATTTGTTATTAAATCATTAAACATTGATTCATTTGATTGTAACTTTTGAAAGTTTTGAACAATCCAGATTTTAAAATGTGAAGCAAATTTGAATTTGGTAAAACGCGCGCCTTAGTATGACGTCAAAGTTCATGTAAACAAAATGTATTTTTCATGGTATTGACTTGTCCTTGATCAGTCTATCTAGAGTTTTTCAAGTGGTTGATTATTACCTTTTAATTATTGAGTTACTGCAAACCTATCGAAACTATGTTTTCTTTGGATAATCTTTGTTGACATATATTTTGACATCACACCCTACCGCCAAAAGACAATTGTTTGAGTTTCCACTATTTTTCAATCATTTTTATTCTTGTTAATTATTGATATTTTTGGCAGCTATCTTATTTTCCCAGTATTTGAATGGATGGTATAATTTATTGGAACAAATAGGAAAAAACATGCATGAGACCTATTATAAAGTGGTATAAAAACAATTTTCATTTCATATTTTTCATGACGATCTCCTACCAAGTAATTATTAATAACACAGCCGCTTTGTACCTGCTCCAAATTATATTTTTCTTCATCTTCGACATTGAGTGGAACAGAAAGTAACAGAGAGAAGGCTGTTCTCATCCTCTCCTTGTCTTCCAAGGCTCTACAGCAAGTGACCAAATGCAGACCTGCGCGGTGACAGGCCTGTTCACTCATTATATATTCTAGGCTACTGACAGCTTCTTCCCACTGACCCATCCTTATAAAAACCAGGGCAATGTTATGCATTATTTTGATCCTGAAATCAAACAGCTTCATCAAATCATCGAAATATTATTGGTCTACATAACAAGCTGTTTTTATAAACAGTATGATATTAGTGATTCATCAACAGGCCATAATCATGATGGTTTTCAATTTTTTTGTCAAACAATAACGATCATTAATTTAGAATTTATCGAAACACAAAGTTAAAAATATAGTAATAACAATAAATCATAAACATATTGTTGTTTCTTGGGAATATTAAACGTTATTATTATTTTTTTTTTATCCAGTTGGATTATACCAGTATCGGGCCCTGTCTCCGGAGCTCCGACACATCCGGAGGGCGCGCTGGTGACATTTACCCAGATATAGCCACTACCCACGCCCGTGAGGTGAGCAACTACTAGGTTCGAGAATCATGTGCCCTGAGCAGACGGAGTGAACCAAGGATGACGGCCTTCTGCATTCGTCCGGCTAAGATTTCTGCCATATTACGGCAAGCCGGTATGATTTTTAAGTTCGAGAGCAGTGTGTCCATCATTCCACCAAGGACCCCTATAATCAGAACCACCATTTTAACAGAATGGTTTGGGTAGAGCCTGCGGAGTTCAAAGAGTAAGTCTCGATATTTAGTCCGTTTCTCCTCCTCTTTTCGGACGATGTTCGTTTCACCAGGAGCCGAAAACTCCATGACGAAAATCGTCTTACTCTGATGGTCGAGGAGGACTACATCAGGCTTATTGGCTTGTATTTGCCTGAGGGTGGGGAATGAGTAGTTCCAATATATTCGGCACTTCTCATTCTCCACAACGGACTCAATATGCCCCGGAGCATAAGGCAACACCGGTGTCTCGTCTATATCGTACGAGTGTCGTAGATGTTAGTACAACACTCGTAGAGCCGCGTTATGCCTGTGGATATAGGCCGAGATCGCATATGCTGGACATGCTGACAGCAAATGCATAAGGGTCTCAGGCGCCCCACGACACGCTCTGCATCTAGTGTCGGGGATCTCTATACCCATCACGCGGCTACGGTAGACCAGGGTGTTGATTGAAGACACCATCCTGGCAAGCCATTATGAATCCCTCGGTCTCCGACTTCAGCTCACTTGACCTGAGGAAAGCAAAGGTAAAATTTTTGGATAAGCCAAGGTCTTCAATGTTATTATTATTATTATTATTAATAAAAAAAAGTTTTTAAAGACAAGCTTTTATTCCAATGCACCTAAAAGTTAAAAATAATTTCTTCAGATGTGTAATGTAGGTTATTCTGAGAGTTGCAGATTCGAAGCTTGCGAAACAACGTTTTCAGTTCGAATACGAAAACGGCAAGCTTTTGAATCTGTAACTCACAGAATAACCTATATTAGGTACACATCTGAAGAAATTATTTTTAACTTTTTAGTGCATTCGAATAAAAGGTCGTCGTTAAAAAGTTTTTTTTATTAATATTTTATTTTCTACTTTTTAGTTAGTACGCATCATTAATCTATAGATTTCTGATAAAGAATGGTTATAAGAAGGCCTGTTTCCTGTTAGTTTTGAGCTATCTAGCTCTTGAATGAGGAGGCCAAATATTTACTCGTCAGCCATCCTGAAGCAGCCATCTTCAATTTGAAAATTTTAGCAAAACATCCATGATCTTTTATCCCAAATACTCCCACATACCAATTTTGAAGACATAATTACCAAACTCGTCCGCCATCTTGGAGCCACCATATCGAACTGATGAATTTTGAGGTCAAAATTCATAATCCTGACCCCTAAAACCCGCACATACCAAATTTTATTCGAATCGGACTTATCGACATATCGAAGCCGACATATTAATTTCATGAATTTTGAAAAAAAAAATTATAATATCCGTCCTCAAAAACACCCACATACCAATTTTGAATATAAAATCAAGCGAAAATCACAAATCTCGTGCGCCATCTTGGAGCTACCATATTGAATTCATGAATTTTGACAAAAAAAACATACATAATCTCCGACCCCGATATCAGCCACTTACAAATTTCGAATGGAATCGGACTATAATCACAAAACTCGTCCGCCATTTTGGAGCCGCCATATTGAATTCATGAATTTTGACAAGAAAATCATAATCTCTGACCCCGAAAACCCCCACATACCAATTGAGAATAGAATCAAACCAAAATCACAAATCTCGTCCGCCATTTTGGAGCCGCCACATTGAATTCATGAATTTTGACAAGAAAATCATAATCTCTGACCCCGAAAACCCCCACATACCAATTGAGAATAGAATCAAATCAAAATCACAAATCTCGTCCGCCATTTTGGAGCCGCCACATTGAATTCATGAATTTTGACAAGAAAATCATAATCTCTGACCCCGAAAACCCCCACATACCAATTGAGAATAGAATCAAACCAAAATCACAAATCTCGTCCGCCATCTTGGAACTACCATATTGAATTCATGAATTTTGACAAAAAAACCAAACATAATCTCCGACCCCGATATCAGCCATTAAAAAATTTAGAATTGAATCGGACTATAATCACAAAACTCGTCCGCCACTTTGGAGCCGCCATATTAAATTCATGAATTTTGACAAGAAAATCATAATCTCTGACCCCGAAAACCCCCACATACCAATTAAGAATAGAATCAAACCAAAATCACAAATCTCGTCCGCCATCGTGGAGCTATACCATATTGAATTCATGAATTTTGACAAAAAACCATACATAATCTCCGACCCCGATATCAGCCACTTACAAATTTAGAATCGAATCGGACTATAATCACAAAACTCGTCCGCCATTTTGGAGTCGCCATATTGAATTCATGAATTTTGACAAGAAAATCATAATCTATGACCCCGAAAACCCCCACATACCAATTGAGAATAGAATCAAACAAAAATCACAAATCTCGTCCGCCATCGTGGAGCCGCCATATTGAATTCATGAATTTTGACAAAAATTCATAATCTCCGACCCCGAAAACCACCAAATACCAATTTAGAATCGAATTGGACCATAATCACAAACTAATCCGCCATATTGGAGACGCAATTTTTTATTTTTCTTTAACAAAATTTTCATAATGCATTAATAATAATAATAAATATTAATAATATTTCGGAGAATGTTTTACATCAATTACAGGAAATAAGACAGAAAAAACACAAAACGAAACAACGTCAACACAATTTGTACAAGATAAATGATTCATACATCCAAATACTCATGAATAGAATAAGGTTCTAAACTAATTAGGAAGCCTCTAACAAGTTTTTTAAATTTGTTGAGGCTTTCACAGGTTGTGATCCTGTTAGGTAATTTATTAAAAAACTTTAATGCTGCATAATGATGGGTGTTTCTCAATAATAATTATCAATTTATGTATTGGGAAACTCACGTTTGTGCCACGAGTAGGATATGAGTGGTTATCACTCGATACTAAACTTTTTTTTTATTTTTGAAAAAATATACCACACATTCATAAATATAGAGTGCATATATTGTCATGATGTTTTTTGATTTGAACAAACCTCGGCAGGATTTGCCATACTTGAGTTTGAAAATTATTCTCATAACTCTTTTTTTAATGCAAAAAATGTCTGATATATTACTATTACTTCCCCAAAATGTTATTCCAAATTTTGCTGTCGATTCAAGAAAAATACATGATTTTCATTTAAATTTCGTTAAGATAGTTACTAATAATTCTGATGGTGTAGCAAATTTGGTTCAATTTCTTCCCTATATTTTCAATATGTATATGCCAACGCAGATGTACGTTTATATGAATACCCAAAAATTTGGTTGAGTTTGGCACGTCCATTTTTTAATTCAGTAATTCAATCGTTTTTGGAGTTTCAATTTTTTGTTGTGATGTTCTGAAAAATATGATGATAGTTTTGTCTACATTTAAGATCAAATTGTTTTTTGTGAACCAGTGTTCAGTTCTATTCATCAAAGTGTCTGCTTTATTCAATAAATTTGGGTAATTTGTGCTTGATACTAACAGATTGGTGTCATCAGCATAGTTAGTGATATTGCATACATTATTTTCATTATTCAAAATTTCCAGAATATCATTCATGAAGATTATGAATAAAATGGGACCAGTTATACTTCCTTGTGGAATCATCACAGATTGATCTAAAATTTTACAGGTGTGTTTCCACATGATGAACTAGTACACCATTTTATTTTCGGTAATTGGCAATAGTTCACCCTGTATACGATTATTCTTATCAACATACCTTAGATTTTTTTGACTGGACGGGACCTGATCTAAAGCCATACGGAAGAGTTTAACTGCCAATTGGTATTGACCTTGTTTGAAGTAAATATTGCCCATGTTTACTTTCAAGCGATATGCATTTGCAAACATCCTATTTTTTGTGATCATCTGATATGTATTTATGGCCTCTGTGTACAATTCATTGGCAGCATACTGATTGGCTAATGTGAACAACACCTATTGCATAAAAGAACAAATAGATTTCAAACTGAAAATATTTAATTCAATATACACAAATTAATATAATTGTTCAGATTTCACGTACACTACATAACAATTTCTTCTGGCTTGTGGCATATTTTTACCCCAGCATTTTTCGAAATTTACAAAAAAAACTTGATTTTTTGAGGATTTTGAAAAAAATATCAAATTTGACAGGTTCAGAGTAGCACGTGACATAACAAAAGAGGCTGTTTTTTACTCATTTTTCAAGCACAAACTAACTGCGGAGTCAAAATTTCATTATATTTGTTAATAAAAAAAACTTCCATATTTGGCGAACTTTATGTGGACACTATAGTTGACCAAAAAATTTTTCAATTTGCGGATGACACTTCTTTAATAATCAGCGGCATATCTGGAAATTGTGCAAAACATGTTTTAATATTACTTTAAGAAATTTGAGGAAAAATAACCAGTGGAGAAGAATTAAAAATATGCGTAAATTATAACATAAGAAAAATATTGTAATTTTTTTTATTCACCAGATTCAAAATGATATGCACCGCTGGAGTATACAAATATAAATGATACTTTCACTCAGCGTGAGAAGTGATAAATTACTTTTTCGTTTTTGGCTAACAATTACTGTTTATTAAATTAAATAGTATTACTAAAAATTATATTATTAAAAAAATATATATGTAAAAAATTAATTATATTGTGAATTTCAAACATTTTCATCAAACGAGCTTTCATTATCCTCAGAATGCACGCCACGCATAGAAATTATAATATACAGTGCGGCTTTCAATAGCCCCCCCCCTGTTAACTTTTGAACGGTTTGACGTAGGAACATGAATAAAAAACCGTTTCGAGGGTTTTACCAATACTACTTTTTGAAATAAAAAATATGGTGATTACCCAATAGGGGTCGCGGGGGGGGCCCATCAACTCAAAATTTTTTAATGGTATGGGGGGTCAAGTGGCACATCGTCGAGAAGGAAATTCCATTCTCTTTACAACCATCTGAATTGTTTTGAATTTCGTTATTATTTATTTTGCAATTCTAATTGGAAATATCAAATATAAATGTGGAACTGAATACTACTCATTTTGATGTGGAACAATGAAACCAAAATTTTTTTGAAGGGTATTACCGACACTACTTTTTGAGAAAGAAAACATTGCAATTACTCGACATATGGCGCTGGAGGAACATTTACTAAAAAAAAATCGAAAGGCATAAAAATCGAAATGGGGAAGAAAATTATGAACAAAATTCAAAAATATTTAGATGGTTGTGAAGAGAATTGAATTCTCTTTCCAACGATGTGCCACTATAATAAATCATGTCGAAAATGTAACAAATAGAACTGATTGGGGACAGTGATTCCGTATATTCCAATAATTATATTGTTTTATTAATTTCATGTTCGTGAATCGTGGGCAAAACTTCAAACTTCTGTTCATAAAAATTAACCCTAACAAGAAAACCGACGGTGGCGGATTCATTTGTTTTCTCGTAATCAAGTCAAGTTGGCGAATGTCTCTCGTTTTCTCCCACAGATTTGCAGGTATAAGTCGGTCGGTACACCAGGGTTTTTAGGCATCTTACACTGATATTAAAATATCACAGTAACAAATATCAGTGTGATTCAAAAATCACGATATCGCTCATCTCTACTGACAGGGTAGGTTGTACAACATTAGAGTCGTCCTGCCCCAACCCATTGAAGTATAATCCACTGTATAACTAATATTTCCTCACAAATGAAGCAGCGACTTACAGTAAAAGTCAGTCGCAGCGCCACCCGTGGGGAAATAACCAACAAGCATTCCTCGGTAGCAAAGACACCAGGAAGTGAACAGAGTTCAGGAATTCTTGCCGGAGAGTATCAAATAAATGAAATAGTTAAAACGACAAATATTTGGAGAGATGGGTACTTCGAGTTTTGGATGCGTTAAAGTTATTGAAAAAGAGAAATTGTGGAAAGTGAAATCACCTAAAAACAATGTCAAGAAACGAGTTTCCTCCACACAATCAAACTTTCAAATAATACTTAATAGCGAGAGATATTCTTACGGCATATGTTAAATCTATGTTATGATGGTCACCCAATCCAGACTGCTCCTGTAGACGAATGAGACTCCGCTCTTTGTTAGATGCCTCCTTTGCTTTGCTTAAGGCTTTTCTGAAGTCGCCTTCACATTGTGCAATACATGCCTCCTCGACCAACTGCATGATCTTCAATTCTTGCTGCCTGATTTTTTCCTCAGGCCTACAAAATGCATCGGTTGGTGGAAGAATAAAAACGTTAGTTATATATTAATTAAGAGAAAAAATATTTTGAGCATGTGAAATAGAGAACAAAGTCATGAATATTATAGGACCAATATCTTTTGGAAATGTTTTCATATATTTTGGTATAAGAGCCACATTATAGTCAGAGCAGGATAATTACATGTACTTACAATTACAAAGTACTCTTTGAAAAAAGGAACTAATTACAATAAAATACTTTTTCAAAAAGGAATTAATTATAGTTACAAAGTACAGGACTAATTACTTTTTTCTAATTACTTTTGTATAAAACAATAAAATTTAGGAACCCTAACATTTCAATTTTTTTAATAATTAAAAGTGTTCAACTGGAAAGGTGAATCCCATTACAAATGTATCAGAAAATTGATATCAATGAAACAAATTCAATAGAGTGGTTTGAATTAAACACAGAGATATAGTATATTGTACAATGAGAGTATGAAATGGCATACATTTCCCACGAGTAGGTATATGAAATTTTGTATAATAGTTCATATACCTACGAGTGGGAAATGGGTCATTTCATGCAAATTGTACACTATACTTTTTCTACGACCATCTGAATCATAAATAAATCTGTAATATTTTCACACTTTTTATCATAAACTTTCCTGCCGTCATGATTTTCATAATACATACAACCTAAAAAAGGAATTGAAGATACAAATATTGAAAATTATAATAAAAATCTAACACTAATCGATTTCATCAAAGAAAAAAAAATGTTTATATGGGATTCGAACCCTCACCCCCACTATTCCTGCACTTACCAAACGCGGCTACGAGCCCACATGATAATATGATGAAAATAACTGCTATAGAACTTTCTGCCAACTATTCCAAAATATAAAATTCGATCTTTATATTGAAATCCGCTGTGTCAATGTCAAATCATCCTCACTATTACTACTCATTTTCGATTACTTCTTTTTTAAACGAATTTTGTAAATACTGATGTGAAATGTCAAATTATTAGAACGTTAACAAACTTGATTCGATCTTATATTATTTATGATCATAAAAATGTCAGTCTAGTAGTTCATGAAAAGTCGTGGGAAATGAAATAACCTGTACTGAAATGATCATTACAGTACAGTTTGCGATGTAGAAATGAAAAAGTGTTTCACAATCGCCGTACTTCCTTGATCAGTAATAAAGTGTATAAAATGGGCATATTTCCATGTGGTCGTAGAAAAATACATTTTGTGTTTGATATAGGAAAACAAAATCATTTGTTTTGCAAAATCAGAAATATTAATAATAGAATGATCATATGTAACTTGTCTACTTTATTCCAAAACTCTTATGCGTTATCTGATACAATGTAGCATTATACAGGGTGTTCTAAATTAAGTCGGCACCATTGCCAACTCCGTTATTATTGATGCTACGAATTCGGTTAAATGGGCAAACTAGTAGCATTTTTAATTGCCTTCACGACGCCGAAAACAAACAAAAAATTGACAGTCGCGTTTTCAAAGTATTTCATAAAATGATATTTTTTAAATGGAACACTCTATATTTTATCATGCATTTCGACTCGTAACTACATTCTCAATAACAAAACTCCTATGACTTTTTTTCCCAAAGTTGAAAATAAGTCAGTTTTGTCAATAGGAAACATTTATAAAAGCGCTATAAAATATCGAGTAAATGTTCAAAAACACCACCTTCTGTTTGGTCTAGAGGCTAACGCTTCTTAACCTCACGCCGGCGACCCGTATTCAAATCGTGGTCGAGCCATTTTTTTTTTATGTGTTAGAGATATGGATTGTATTGCCAGTAATTTGGATACCGACTTTGGTTATATCTATTAAAAATTGTCAGAATTGTACATTCAATTTTAATCTCGTAAATAATAAAAGAAATGAAATGAACGATTTAAAATTGTTCGGAAAAGTTACTTTTCCGCACGATTTTTACTTTTCCGTACGATTTTTGTATTGTTAAAAATGAGGATATATAGGACTAACTAAAGGATCTAACTATTCTGTTTTATTAGTCATTTTGTAGCATTATTATAAAAACTTGTTTATCAAAAACCTTGTTTTTTCATAAATAAGATGGACAAAAACACTCGTAGGAAAAATATTGTACCTAACTCTTTCGGAAAATGTCTTTTCCGCCCTTAACGGCTTAACTGCCGTCGCGTGCGGAAAAGTACTAATTTCCGCACTTGTTAGGTAAATAACTATTTTGACATAGACCTGTTGTGGGCATGCATTTTGATTTTTGTTCAAAAATATGAATAGGATATTCATAAAATCGGTTGTGGAATCATCTGCGGCTGAAAGACAAACTTTAGTCGCTATTTTCCATCATTCTGTGACATTTTTCAATAACATTCCCCTTATCTTATTTAATGAATTTTCAATGAAAACTAGAGAAAATTTAAAAAAAAATCAACTATCTAAATGAAACGTGGCTTTTGCCGGGGAAGCAGTTGTTTTCTGTCAGATATTACAAATAAATCACATTTTTCATTTTTCAATTTTTATGGAGAATGTTTCCCTTTTCAACTGTATATGTATTTTGTTCATTTAGAAATAATATATAATAATGAGCAAGCTTCAAATACCTGCAAGTAAAGATTCTTGTAGAGAAAAGATGTGTGATATTCCAGAGTCTTTAGCAAATCGGTACTTGCAAGCAGTTGATTCTCATCAGGAACCTAGTAAAATAAATTATACCTGCCATAGAAACGGTGCAGAAAAGTTACGAGTGCATGTTTTTTTTCAAATGAAAGTGGTTCAAGTTACTAACGAATCATCCTTCTGTAACTCTAGTGGAGGAGTAGGGACTGACGCTGCTTGGTTGAGAGGATCGAAGGGCTTTCCATGAGAGGTGTATCCAGCCCCTCTTACTGCAGTCATCGGTCTACTTACGAGGTCCATTCCTGTGCCAGGTCGGAAACTGGTTCCTGGTTTGAATCCAGTTCCAGGTTTAGAAAAATTCGTAGTGGGTTTAAACCCTGTTCCAGGTCTGTAACCTGTGGCTGGTTTAAAGGGCGTTTTTGGCACAGCAGAACTCTGCCTTTGGAACTAAACAGGAATATTTATATAAAAATTACAGTGTTCATAGATACAACTCACTTCTGTAGAAGATCCCAAGTGCATTATGGGTTTCGGTGTAGACATACGAGTCATTTCAGGAATTTTAGCATTTATATTTTCTTCTCTAAATTCAAAGGATTGCGATTCTAAAATATCCATAGGAACGACAGATGTAATTCTGCTATGTCCGTCAATAGAAGTATCTTGTATGTTTACTGACAACTTTCGTTGTTATGGAGTACAATACCCATAGAAACGACTACACGATACACGACTACCATTCAATTCAAATTCAAATTTCTATTATATTTTAAAAGTAGTTTGTTTTGCAGTTCTTTAATGTTTATTATATTTTGTAAAATGTTACCAACTTCAAAACAAACCTGACAGTGAAAAGCAGTGATACAGGGTTGCCATCTCTTCAGGAGCTAACTATCAGACCAGCTAATCAGATTTTGGCATAAAGACATAACGAATTCAGCCAATCAAAATGCGAATATCCGACGTTACTGACATTTTGATTGACTGAACTCAGTTACAAAGAGTAGGGGCCTGTATGCGTTTTCCATTTAGGAGTGTTAAGCCCCGGGGTTTCTCATTCTAGACTTACTATTGGTAGATTTTGATAGATGATTTTCAGCCAATGATTGAACTAGAATAAGCTCTGGTGCATCACACCCTTAAATGGAAAGCAGCTTATAACAGAAGGTGAGTTCGGATTGGTTATAAGGAGTTGGAGCGGAGTGAGAGTGGAGCTAAAGTGGATAACGACAGGTGGCAAATTTTGAAGCACCGCGGTTTTCTGTGTCCGAAGTTCCCGAACGACTTTTTTGATAATAAAGAGAACCTGTATATCAAAGTGTATACTAACACAATTGATCACCTATTTTCAAATAATGATTTATCGGTGCTTCGACTTGACCTTGCTCGAACTGCATAACATTTTTAGGTTAAAACCAGAGACCCAGAGAGAAAAAGAGCTGCTCTAGCTTGTGCCCTCATAGGTCGAGGTGGTACTTTTGGAGTCACTTCTATCCACTCCCGTCACAAAACCCGAACGCTGAAATTCGCACTCCTTGGACGCTTTTCATTATACCCGACGCATATGGTGCTTACCGAGTGAATAGAGTCAAAAGAGTGAGCAAGCCGAACTCAGCTAGAGTAACAGACTATAGGCCATGGCTCCCTATTGTTTGATGGAGCAGTTATGTACCAATGCTATGTGTTATATGCATATGTGTCTGTGATGGCCTTAACCATAACCACAAACAATACGCTCACACCCTCACACCTCAGAGTAATAAAAGACCATAGAGATGCCTTTTCCATAATTGTCTTGAAGGCAGAATAACTGTGTCTGTTCACAAGCGAGGGCCTTATACATGTAGTCCGAATTCAATCGGGTAGTTTCGTGTATGCCCGCTCATTTCATTCTGCTCAATGTATCATTCTTCGTTTGTATGATGGTCCTTCTTACTATAAATGTAAACAAACTGTCCAAACCGTTTCACCACCCGTCCCCCTCTCTATGTCTTTTATTACTCTGAGGAGGGCACTCGCAGAAGACTTGAAATTCCACAATATTTGAAGAATATATCAGACATTCCTCCCTATATAGCATTGTAAAATATATAGCAGTGAGAATTTCTGGTACATATCTTTCTGATATGAATAAAAATTGGAACTCTCAAATATTGTCTCAACAATAGTCACAACGGAGTCACACGGAGTGGGCGACATCTACTTTTAATCGTTCGAAATACTCGTGGTGTGATCAACAAACTGATCCTGTGTATTTATATAGCTGAAATGCTATATGTTAGTTTAGGTCAATTATGTATCGAAAGGAAAGTATTTGGATAGTTTATGAACAATTATGGACGAATTATAGATAATTATTTAATTTGCAGGTTATGAATTGATTCCTACAGAATAACAGTTTGATCACACCTCGATCCGACATTTTGTATTCGCAGCGTCATCTCATGACGTGATTTTTCCCTATGAACAGGATTCACGCAGGACTATTCAGACAAAAATTACAACCCCTGAAGCCGAGCTGGTCAAATATCTACAAAAATGAACAAGGATCAAGAAATCTAAATAAGAAGAAGAGAGATATTTTATGGTTATAGTTCTGTCATCTGTTAAAACAAAAATATTGTAAATTTTTGGGATTTGAGGACAGAAATCTTTTATGATTATGTTGTCGCATTTTTTTGAAAATAATTATTTGTCATGATTCATTCCTCTTTTTTTATATTTTGGATTACATATATTTGTTGAGAAAAAATTGTCTACAATGGAAAATTCTAAGTATGAGGAACTTTGCAGACTCTGTGCCACCAAAACTTCTATGGTTTTAGCAATTAATATATTCGAAGATGAAGGCAAAATTCGACAAATCAGTAAAAAGATAGATAGTTGTCTTCCTATACAGGTACTAAATAGTTTATTTTATTTCTTCAAAGTTGTGAGTTTATTTATTTTTTCAGGTTCATGAAGCTGATGAGCTCCCTAAAATGATATGTGAAAATTGTTTGTACAAACTAGAGCTATTTTGTGATTTTAGAAATCGTTCTGCCAAGACAGAAAGACTGTTAATTGAATTATTAAAAGAAATTTCTCACACTCAAAATGAAACTCTTCACACCTGCTTAGTTCCTATGGATGCTAATGAACTAATAATGGTCCAACATCATCAATTATTGAATAATCAAAATGTATCTGATCTTGACTTAACTACATTGGACAACCAGGATGGAATGGTTGCTGAACATGAAGGGATTTTGAACCAGGACATTCATTCTCATTCCCTGGACAGTATTGTGAATAATCATAGCTTGAGTAATCAAGACTATTCTAATCAAAGTTTGCATACTCCGGATTCTGGAATGGATGGGCACAATATTCAAGATTCAAAATTCCCAGACAATTTTGGATTAATCCAACATCATCACTTACTCACAGATCAGTTCAGATTGCACCATGACTTACAGCTGAATATTAGAGATGAAAATTCAACAACTATTTCCATGACAAATAATGTAAGAAACTACCCAAAACTACTTACTGTAATTCATTTTCAAATCCTTTTTGATGCTTACTACAAATATATGAATTGATATTTTTATATTCTTAATATACAAATTAAACCAATAAGGTCACATACCATTTCAACAGATCACATTATCAGTTTTGAGATTGGGGACTGAATCTGCCTTTTAGTAAGCAAGAAGTTTTACTCATCTGCACTTATCAGAGAGAACATTTGTTATTACTATTGTCGATATTAGTAAAGGCACTTTGGATATGAACCTGATTGCACAATCATGCGTCTTTTGCTCAAAGTTATTTTTTATATCACTTGATCAAATTGGCATTACAAATATCTGATATTTCATACTTGTAATTTCTTCTGAATAGGTCAGTACTGATCAAGAAAGCCAAAGGTATAGCTTAGAGGTAAAACTAGCTTGCGGAAATATTTGCAACATGGATTATGATGAAACAAAGATGCTCGCAGTTGATTCTAATGATAAGGTAAAAATGGAGGCTTATAAGCAAGAGGACAGCAACAGTAGGCAGTCTTTACCAGTAGATGAGCAGGTGACTGACGGTAATCCCCGTTACGAAAATATTCACAGTAACGAGTATGGGGAAGAAAACCAAATTTCTGCGGAACCTAGTAGAGTTGAACCAAATATGGAACAGTACAAACATGAAGACAGCAATAGCAGGCACTCTCTCCAAGTGGATGAACAGTTGAATGATATCAGTTCTCAGAATTCCATTGAAGATAAACAAATTTATAATTTCAATGGTAATACTGATTCGTTGCTGATTATACCTAACAAGGATTGGTATTATTGTAATATTTGTGGAAAATCCTATGATGAAAAAGTACAGTTTGACATTCATTATGGAAGTCATTTCTATAAGTGTCCAGGATGTTTGGCTGTTTTTACTAATGTGGAGATTCTCAATGCTCATAGGAGAGTGTGTAATATTGAGGATCCAATGGTAAATATATTCATTTTGTTTAAAACCTTCATGTTCACATGAAATATGTGATAGTGTTTGTGGCATCTCATCCTGTATGAAGAAAATGAATTTTGATTATTGTTTGTTTTTCAAACAAGAAGATAATTGTCAATTTTGAAGGAAATTCATACTTGAAATTTGTGAACTATCCGGCTCTAAGGACCAAAATGTTTCGTAAACTTTCTTCGAACCAAAATAGTTTAAAAATTTAAAATACGACTTTACTTCAAAATTTACAATTATCTTGTTTAAAAAACAAACAATAATCAAAATTCATTTTCTTCATACAGGATAAGACTCCACACAAGCTTTTATTGAAATGCGCTAAAATGAAAAAATAAATAAAAAATAATTCTTCAGATGTTTATATGTTATATTTTTCCACTTTAAAAATGAATAATACTCATATATATTTGATATTCTTACTAACTTCAACAGAATTAATTTTCAGTTACTCGATACCAGTCATAAAAAAGACAAAGTTCTTCACAAAAGTAAAGTCTCGTCAAAATCCGATAGCGAAGAAAGCGAAACAGAATGTGATATTAGCCAAATAGAAGAGGAAGAAGCGGACGAACCGGAAAACGTGACTGGTCCAGACGAGGATAAGAAGAAAAAATGGACGCCCAAAGAGTGCAAGGAGTGCGGTAAGACATACAAAACGAATTATAAACTGGCAGAACACATGAGGAAGCACACCGGTGAGAAGCCTTACAAGTGCAAATCATGTGAGAAGGCATTCAGGTCGAAAATTGGACTGGCGCAACACGAGGCTAAGCATACAGGTGAGCATGAGTGAGAGAGATACATTTCCTTTATTGTTATTTATTTAAAAAAAAAATTGTAATAAGTTATGTATTGGTCTGAAGAAATTATCCTTATTTCCATATCTTTCCATGGGTGAAAATTAAGTCATAATAGCTTTAAAAAAATTTGAAAGATCAATTTACCTGTGGCAATGAGAAAATTCCAAACTTTTCAGTCAAAGATTGTGCTCACACTCTAGCAAAACGACTTCAAATCTCCTTTATTTGCAATGTGTAATAAATTCAATCAAGTCTGCCAGAAAGTAGACATATACTCAACACCATTGAATATTTTCAAAAAAGAGATCATAAGCATTATGTTTGCGAAAGAACAATAATTGTGTACTAAATATCAAATACTTAATTGAAATTTTAACGTTTTTTTTTATTTTTTGTTTTACTAGCTATAATCTTAAACTTAAAAATAATTCAAAGTAAAATAGTTTTTTTGTCTGTAAATCAATATAAAGAAATTTGTTAGCAGGTTCTAATCCTGACTGGTCCGCATTTTGATTATAATTTTTGCATTTTTCATTTTCATGTCTGCATGGCCTCTAACAATTTTTTTCAATAAAAAATTATTTTCTAATAACTAATTTCGTGCTAATGGTAATAGTAATTTTTTTCAATTTGCCTCCATATCAGCGATTACATGACATGTGACAAAATCGATTTTTAGGTTATCGGACATGCACAAACTTTTCCCAAAATCTTTTTTCCAATACTCTAATAATAAATTTTTTTCCCATATGGTACATACTTTTTGGCGGTCACTGTATATTAATTGATCCACTCACCTGCTTTTCCTCTAATCCCCAAACTTTTATAACTCATAAAGTAGTTCCAACCTTCTAAAAAAAAACTATTGCATCTTCTGTTTCAACAGTTTTCTTTTAGGTCATTATGATTTTGCGTGCCCAACATGTGGCAAAGGATTCCAGTGTAAAAGCTACCTCATGGTTCATCAGAGGGTCCATTCCAACATCAAACCTTATCCCTGCACAACTTGTGGTCAAAACTTCAAGACGAAACAATCGCTTCTCGATCATACAAATAGACATTTAGGTGTTAAGCCTTATATCTGTGATATATGCGGTCGTGGTTTCATAACGAAAGGTAAGACATTTCAATGAAATTTATGCACTTCTGAGATTTGTTTTGTTATCTTATTTCTATTTTTTTTTATGAATTCATACCACCCTAAGTTCATTAATGTAGGCGTATTTCCTGAAAAAACGCGACTTTACACAAAAAAACCATATTTTGAGTGGAAGTATTAGAATTTTTGTTGCCAAATTAAGAACATTAAGTTCGCATAAGTTCATAAACACCACAGAAAACCAGTTTACGAGGAATATCATTAGGGATATACTCTTTTAACTTTGAAACATGTGTTACATTTATATATATTTATATATATATATATATATATATATATATATATATATATATATATATATATATATATATATGAAAACTGGAAGTTCGGGTTGAACCGCGTCTAGAATTTGTTGAAATTCGACGTTTCGGCTCCGATTTTAGTTAGGTCTCAATCTGCCTATTCCTCGTATGGACGTAGACTTCCTATTACTTGGAAACCACTCATTTCTCGTCTCCCGACACCTGGCAACAGCGCAATCTTCGCACCACATCGCGCAAGTCCAGACTCCGAATCACCACGCACGCCCAATATGGCCGCCATGACAAGTATAAATACAGCTGCACAACCGACAAATGTTTTGTTCTTTCGACGGAGTAGGCAGATTGAGACCTTAGAGAGAACAAGTGACGAGACCTGGGGAGTAGGCAGATTGAGACCCCGGCGTCAAGTTACAAAATCCTGATGATACCTGAGGAATAGGCAGATTGAGACCTAACTTTCAATCATTTCATCCTTTTTTCTTGAAAATGGCTCCAAAATCGGAGCCGAAACGTCGAATTTCAACAAATTCTAGACGCGGTTCAACCCGAACTTCCAGTTTTCAAATATCTGACCGCGGAAACCTATCCGAACATATATATATAAATATTTTGAGTGAGATATCCAAAAATCAAAAACAAGCCCCAGGAACGCAGGTATTCAGTTACACCAATCGAATTTATAGTTATCAAAAATTCGTTATCTGGATAGATGCCCAATTTCACAACTTTCATTAATTATTTTTGTCAACTAGTTTCTGACGGCCAAACAGCCATAGCTACCTTGGATTATCTAGTGTAGATTAGGTCCAATAGTTCCTTAGAGGTATATGCTATTATTTATTTATATTTGTCGCGATAGTTTGGAATTTTAATAGTAGAATGCTAAGAATATTATTGGTGAAACATTTGTATATCAGATATTTATAGGTTATTAGTTGCCAAAGAAAATGAGAACTGGCTTTATGACAGGATTTCGTAATTATTCGGATCTGTCACTGTTGTTGCATGAAACTGTCGGTTGCCTAGCAATAGCCATTAGAAAAAGTGCACTCTTTTTTACGCTTTTACGTTTAATAATGAAATCGTATGTTGATAGTGAAATATTGTAATACTTTACGCACACAAACCACACAAAAAAAAAGTGGACTTTTTTTGACAGTTGTAGAAATAATATTTTATAACAAACTGATTTTGTTGTAGGTTTGTGTAGGGCGCACAAAAAGGTTCATTCGGGTTTAGATAATAGGAAGTATTCTTGTAAGATCTGCGACAAAATGTTCGTTTCGAAAAGCTATTTGCAGACGCATTTGAGGATACACACAGGTGAAAAACCGTTTATGTGCGAGGTGAGTACAAAAAATTTTTTAAATTTTATTTATCTATGAAAAAACTCCATTAGAATGCAATACTTACTACAACTGTTGAAATGTATAGACATATACATAGCTAAACAAAACTCAAATTGAAAATCCAAACAGTGCAAATAAAAATGAAGGCAAAAAAATTATAAAACAACAGAATGAAAGATATAAACAACCACAAGAAGTAAAACTCAGTAAAAATATTAAAAATATGACTTTTTTGTACAACTGTCATTGAAAATAATGTTTTTAATTCATTGACATATAAACTACAAACTGACGTTTTCACAAAATCACTTTTAACATTAGTGTTAAAAATACTTTTAACCCTATTGTTAAAGGTAAAATATCAAATCAGATGATGGATACTCAGTAATATAGATCTCTCTAATAGAAACACTTCAATCAGATATTATAATCAGAACACCTACTCAAGAGGAATCATTTATAAAAGTTCACACCTGCATTTGGCCGTTTGTGCAATTGGTAATACCGTTGTTTGATAATACAGAAGATAGTTAGGCAGTCACTGTAGAAAGAGTGTTTGATGCAATCGCGCGTGACATCTAGGTTCTTTTAATAGAACCTTCCAAAAATTGCATAATTTATGGCACTGTACTAGTTTGCCACCTGGATGGAATGTGAAACTTATAAGGAATTTCTTCCAGTTTTCCTTAACCATCTCATAGTTTAATAATTTGTTGAACTTTGGACGATTGCTCGGACAGGGTCGGACTTATGTATTTGGAATAAAATATATTTGAAAGTTATAGTAATTTATTGCAAGACAGTTGTACTGGTGACCGATCATTCATAACTAATAAAGACAAGAGCATGTTGTGTCAAGTTTTACGAATTTTTTTTGGTAAAGATTTGTGCTAGGTACTGGAAATCCGTTTAAAAAATGAACATCGCGATTTTGTGCCATTAGGCAATTCTTGTTTTGAGAAAACGGTCTGCTTGCCAAGTTGGTCATTTCGGATTACTGGAAATCTGATGAGTCGAAGTGAACATTATTCTATTCAATATGGCGGTTCTTGTTGTGACACTGGGCGGACTGGGGACCTATTAGTCGATGTAGGTGACTTTGCGGAAATGCCTGTTGCCAAGTTAGGGGAGCGTTATAAAAGTTTTGATTGAAGTATATTAATATAAATCTTCAAACAAATTCTAAAGGTGTTTACAATTTTTGTTTTGCGGAAATACGTTGTTGCCAAGTTGGTCACTTCGGATTACTAGAAATCTGATATGGATATGGATATCGAAGTGGACATTATTCTGTTCAATCGGGTGGTTCTTGCTATGATATTGTGACTGTACGGGAATGCGCTGTTGCCAAGTTACGGGAGCGAAGAATCATTAAGAAGAGCTTTATCACAATTTCGAAAATTCATAATCTCCGACCTCGAAAACCCCCACATACCAATTTAGAATCGAATCAGACCATAATCACAAAAATCGTGCGCCATCTTGGAGCCGCCATATTTAATTTATGAATTTTTGACAACAATATCATAATCACCGACCCCGAAAACCGCCACATACCAATTTAGAATCGAATTAGACCATAATCACAAAACTCATCCGCCATCTTGGAGCCGCCATGGTTACCTCATGATTTTGACAGAAAATTCATAATCTCCGACCTCGAAAACCCTACATACCAATTTAAAATCGAATCGCACCATAATCACAAAACTAGTCGGGGACGCTATTTTTTTTTTCGCCATCAAAAATTTCTGTTTTATATTCACCTATATTCTAAACCTCAACTAAATTTTTTATATAAAAGCACAAATTTCAAGATTTTCGTACATAAAGTCACAGATCATTGTAGTGTCGAGCATTTTATGAAATTTCGTACGAATAAAACATTCAAATTCGTATGCATGAAAACTAAATCCTTAATCTTTAATTGGAAAATTATCACCTCTTCTAAGGAAACCAGACACTACATTCATGTTGCGAATGAATATGTACACTACCGCTCCAAGTACACAAAACAATTATAACTCACCTTGGTGTAATAATCGGGATCACAGCAATGGAATAACCTTAATGATAAAATATCCACATGGTCAACAAATAGCACACTCAAAAATCAAAATACAAATTCACCTCAATACGGTACTTAAACGGTACTGAACTGCTTAATGTACAAAGCGCAGACAAAGCACAAGACGTATTTGCAGATTCCTTCAAACTCGCAACTCTCAAAACTGCCATCTATATAATATTGTTAGTACTGATATTGTCACGCCATGACTTGGGCACAATCGAGTTAGTGACATCTAGTGGTGATGCCCATTTGGATCAAACCATTTTGCCTATATCATTAACTAACTATCTTCTGTATTATCAAACATCGGTAATACTAATTCCTTTTAAAGTTACAAACGAAGTAGTATTCAGTCCAAGTGTAGAAGGTCCTTAAGGCATCACTGACAATAACGACATTCATAAATAAAGTGTGTTGGGGTTTATTATAGTTGGAGCCTTTTTGTAATACAAAGATCGTGTGTTATAATCCTCATAAAAAGTAATTTTATTTTGCTTGTGGGGTTGCTCCACTCGCTAACGTTCGTTTCGCAATATTCCCCACTCACAAAATAAAATGCCACTTTTAACACTTGTATCATAAATTACTTTTAGGATACATTTCAATTAAAAAAAAAAATGGAAATAATCAATCAATATACAGGATGGCCCACGAGGTTTTGGCTAGGGAATATCTCTGAAACAATTAGTTGCTGTTGTTTCGAAAAGTATAAGATTTTTCAAGAAACAATTTCAACAAGGCGAAAGATAATTTAATTCTTCACAAGAAATATACTTAGTAATTTCTCACAAAATGCTCTCGTTTTCTCAGAAAACCTGATTGAATTCCGATATAAAATTTCAGACTCGCGTTAATCCGCCACTGCAATTTCCGGTAGAGCTGAAAATTAGATTTGTCATAACTTTGCTAAAAATTATAGTAGAAGGAAAAGAAAAAGTGCAAAGTAATCGCCTTTAATTAATTTCAGATTGATATTTCGAAACAGCCCTCATCTTCAATCACCCCTTTCTAACCTCAAAAATAGGTATGGTGCCAGAATATCAAATCAAGCTAACAGGTTCGCCTGAACCACATTTTTAGATAACCTAAGCAAATAACACTATACGTATCACATATGTGAACTAATAATCTTGATTTAGTATTTGATAACACCTTTCATGCCATTTTAAACAGCTTTCTCAGATTATATATTTCGGTATATTTCAGAAAAAATACTTCATATTATCATTCATGAGTCATTTTTACATAAAGACATTGCTGAACCCACTGAAGAAGCTAGTGATATTTGATGACCAGGTTGGCTTGCTCAGGTTAGGTTTGTGTGTAACTTATCCGTGTTAAGGTTCTTTTGCAAAAAGAACTGTGTAAGTACAAACATAGTCACTCAATCCTGAAATATACTGTACTTTCGATAATTAACAGAGACAATTTGCTCGATTGAAAAATATCCAATAAAACGTTCAAACAAAATAGTTTTCTAAAACTTTTTCATGATCATTAGGCAAGTCCAACTCTGCTTCCACTGCTTTAAAATAAGTGGTATTAACATGAATGAATTGAAATTGCAAAGAAGGAGACTTTAGGAAGTGTTTCGTTTACGTGTAGAAACCTTCTACAATATTTTTGTAGTTCCTCTTAATGTTCACATTTCTTATAGTGGGCGCATCAGTATAACACTAAAATGACGTCACATATTCATGTTAGCAAATAATTACGCTAGATGGCACTCGCGTTTGGCTCCAATACCAATTCCACAGGCATTGATTAACTATCCCCCTTATTTAAACAATGGTTCTACACCTGAAAATATTTTTATTACAAAGAACTAATAAAGGATATCTATCTACCTATCACAAATATATTTTGGTTTGCCACAATCACCTCACTGTTGCCTTTTGTTTTAAGACTCTTGTGCGCACATTGGCAAAGTATTTGCTATTCCAAAATAGATTTTCAATACAGACTAAGCTTGAACATTGTTTAAAATATAATTATTTCATTTCATAAAGGTGTGCGGCAAGGGTTTCCTTACCAGAGTTGATCTCAAGATACACGCGACGATGCACACGGGTGAAAAGTCATTCATTTGCGAGATGTGTGGCAAGGCTTTTGCAAGGAGGGATGCTCTACGTTGCCACAGGCGGTCACATACTGGCGAGAGACCTTACAGGTGAGTGATGTTTTAGTTGTCTCTCAGAAAGGTGGATTCATGCAAGCATAAATATAAACTTAAATGAATTTAAAACTAAAATTAAGAATATAAAACAATGTAATGAAATGGAGGTGTTCACGCAAGAAATCAAGCAATTGAAATTAACATTAAAACTAAGAAAGATGGCCAACTTTCAACTAATAACTTAATTTCTTCCATAAATTAGAAACGGCGCATGCGTAGTCTCTTTATTCACAGCTGATTGCTTTCAAAGAGGAAAGAGGTTATGTCATGTTCGCAAGTTCAGCATAGGTTTGACGCCATATTTTCTATATCTCCCACAGAAGCAATAATGCAAAAGTAATAATGCAATAGTACTAAACCATACTCACTTCTCTTGGTAATAGTTTTCATGTTATACTATAAACACCAGACACCAGACCAGAATAGATAAAACAAAACACAACAAAACACGATAATCTTAGGTTAGGGTTCACCTTTTGTTTTCTGATCAAAGAATACCCTAAGACGTTTAAAAAATTGACAGTTGGAACGATATGCGCATGTCTAGTACTTTCTTAATTTCGTTAAATTGATGCTGCCTGAACACCGTCATATTCTTAATTTAAAATTCATCTAAATCTTAAATTCATTTTAGTTTTAGTGATGTTGCATGAATCCACCTGTTTCAATTTATTCAAATAAAGGGTATTTAAGAGGCCGTGAGCGCGATAATATTTGGGACGGTATTTTTGGTGAAAGAGTCGATAACTCAAAAACGGTTTGTCGTATCAACAAGGACAGGCTTCTAGAGGACTTTGATTCTATGTACCTACGTCTGTGGCAGCACCTCACAGATAATCGAGGTAGCTGCAGTGGTATTTCTCTTCCATCAAAATTTGAGGCAATCTTCATCCAATCGAAATGAAATTGGTATCAAAAGAAAGGTAGAACGTTGATCTATGTACATGCTGTAATTTTTTTTGAATATATATGTTCAAATTAAAGAAATCTGCATTGCACTGTTCACAATAAGCTTGTCAAGAGAGAAACAAGATGTCCTGCAATACCAGGACCACGCTTATTACCATAATCCTATACAATAGGAATAATTGGGTCGAAAATTCATCAGAAAACAACTACTTTCCTGGCTAATACCACAATTGCAATTGCGGAGACATCCTTGTAGGACTCTGCACGGAAATTCATTAGATGTAATTCAACGTTCGTCGTGGTATCAGCCAGGAAAGTAATTGTTTTCAATTATTCCTATTCTATAGGATTATGGCAATAAGTGGTGCTACTGGTATTGCAGGACATCTTGTTTCTCTCTTGACAAGCTTATTGTGAACAGTGCAATGCAGATTTCTTTAATTTGTATTAGTGGTTAGATTAATCACGCAAGTTCTGGGTATTGCTTTGGTTGAGGGGCTGAAGTTCAGATGGCGACCGTGGTTTAGTGAACGCTAGGCTGCGGGTGGTGTCTTAGCTTCTGCCTTTACATGGAGATTTTTTGAATCGTTTGTTGCAGATATTAGTTATTGTCTGCAGAGACCTACCCTATACTGATGAGGGCAAGAATCCAGAAATCGATCTATAGGTGGTCCAAATGTTTCAATGAACATTTCCATGCAACTAGCAATTGCGGAGACACCCTTGTAGGACTCTGCACGGAAATTCATTAGATGTAAATCAACGTTCGTCGTGGTATTAGCCAGGAAAATAGTTGTTTTCTGATGGATTTTCGACCCAATTATTCCTATTGTATAGGATTATGGCGTGGTCCTGGTATTGCAGGATATCTTGTTTCTCTCATATATTTGTTCATCTTCCCAAAAAAATTGCTTCAGAGTAACTGCATTTTTGGGACATTTTTGAGATTTTCCTTGTTTGGAATCGATCCGACGAACCGTTTTTGAGTTATCAATTGACTCTTTCACCCTAAAATATGGGCGTCGCAAATATGATCGCGCTCATGGCCTCTTGACAATTGGAGAGTTTAATTTTTGGTCACGACCCTACCGGGAAATATTTAAAACTCTATAAACAGTGTTTGTTTACAACTGTACCTGTGAACATCACAGTTATTATTCAAGAAAACTAATATTTTCATTTCAAATTAACACTCGAGAGATATGAAAAAACACTGTAGAGATATGAAAAAATACTCGAGGGGAGTACACCAATAAGTCGAACAAGATGAAATTGAACAGAACTACAAATGACAATAATTAGCGTATTCCACCAGAATATTTTGATAACACTTCAAACTGATACTTGAGTGATATGAAAAACCACTCGAGAGAATCAAAACACTAAGACAAACACGACAAAATGGAACGAAACTACAAATGACGATGTTTTCATGTAAACAAACAACTGTGCTTAGGCGCCATTTTCCTAACGACAGAAGCGGCACCATCGGTCGATTTACTCTCTAATAAGAAATACAAAACATTCTCTCTCTCTCTTTTTCGTTTATTGGCCGTTACTTCCACTCCGTTACAAAACATTCTCAACTTATAGCCACCTTTTTTTAAATCGGGAGCTGATGGAAACTTCCTCATGCCAAATGAAACATTCGGAGTCATGTGAAATATTTGGATTTTTCGGCAATTTTCATTCTTATTTTATGTAAATTTATACTGGATGGTTTATTATTTTTTTTTTTTCGGGTTTCCCTACAGCGGAAAGCAGATGAGCCATCAAAAATTAGTCCCCCAGAGTATAACGGCAAATAATAATAATAATTCTCTACCTGCACAGACGATGCCTTCGAAAAAACACATAGGAGTGTTTATAACTATGATAATCTTTATTTGTTTCAAGTAGGACATCCTAATATAAATATATTGTTATATGACTGGTTTGGTTTACATTGATATACATTGGTATACAATATTCTGAATATACATAATATTATAAAAGTTTGTGTCAAGAGTTTAACAAAAAAAATGCACTCAAAATATTTTCCCCAAGAGATTTTACATGTTCTATGAGTTTCGTATTGAAAACAAAAATTGTTAGAGACTCTCTCAAAGTTTTAGGCAGTTTATTGTACTCATTCAGTCCCTTATATAATCAAGATTGTATTGTATTGGATAGATGAATTTTAGAAACGCGAAATTGTTGGGAAGTTCTTGATATTTGTGAACTTGGTGTTTATATATACAAAATTCATCAGGGTAACATGGAAGAAAGTGTCCATTGAAAATGAAAATCATGCTATTTCATAAAGGTGTTGAGAAACGGAGATATCTGCAATGTACTCAGCATAACTGTAATATTTGTATATCTATTAGTTTGAGATATGATTCTAATCCCCCCGGTTTTGTAGTTTCTGGAGAGTACATACGTTGTTTTTGTCATATTAGTAAAGTAGACTGGCACCATAATAAACATGCGGTTATAATATAGAATCCTCACTTCATTTTAAGGCTGAAAGTTCCATTAAAAATATACCCTAAAATTAGTACTATCCGAGTAACAGGGTGTTGAAAGTGCCCCAAAAAGATATTTTCCAGAATAACTCCATAACGGCTAAACTTTTTTTAAGGAAATTTGGTATGTCACTTAACAGCATTCAGTTTCATATTTCAAGGCAAATCATGTGTTTGTAACTCGGCAGGTGGGTACCCCTATTCGCCCCTTCCTAACTTTCATGCCACTGGATTAATATCGATTTCGTCTTCTTTTTCTTAATCCCCAATATTTCCTATACAAAAAAGGAATACGTTTCTTTTCACAAATGTCAACGGTTTTCGAGATATTTGAAGATGTGAATCGAAGAGCAATTTCAAAGCTTAAATTCCAGAAAAAATGGGATTTAAGGAATAACTGGAGAGAAGCGTACTTCGACATTGTCGATTTTACTATTTTATGTCTTTGATGCTGTAGTTCAATGTCCGTCGTGGTATTAGCCAGGGACGTATCGTTTTCTGTCAGATGGTTGTCTCATATTTTCCATTCAGTCGAAATATTTGGAGAGAAGGGTACTTCGAAATTGTCGATTTTACTATTTGACGAACTTATCTTATTCGTTTACGTTCTGCATACATACGAAATTAGTATTGAATTAGATGCTAAGTTATTCAGTATTTTGTAGTTTTGAAATTTTTTTAGGTGTTATACTCAGAGTAATAAAGACTATAGAGATGACTTCTCCATCCTTGTCTTGAAGTCAACTTTACTTTGTTTACAAGCGAGGGCCTTATACATGTTAAGTCCGTATTCATTCGGGTAGTTTCGTGTATGTCCGCTCATTTAATTCGGATCAAGTTGTCATTCGTCGTTTGTATTATGATCTTTCTTAAGTGGGATTCACTACCAAACTTTTTGCGTTTTGCTTTTTACGTTTCGTATTCTGATTGGTGAAGCAGAATCTGAAATTAAACTGACGCAATAATGCCATTCACAACAAAAACGTCAAAAATTTTCGATTTGCTTCTCAACAAGAAACATAAACATAACATAACATTGGTTTGGCAGAGCCAAATGAAGAAATCATCACAAAAATAATAATTTAAATAATGAGTATTATACATGAAATTTGGAAGAGACGTAAATTGCTCCTTCTTTTGCACTTAAAGGGAAAAATGAATCGTACAAAAAGAGAATATTGGGTGAGATCATCATTAAGATGTAAAAGTAGAAAATTAAACAGAATAATATACTATTCTCTGGAATCACAAAAAAATTGGGAGAAAAAATTAACACAACTTTTATCGAATGTCATAACAATATTTTTATGATGATCCGCTCTCACATTGAAAAACATTCACACAGAAAATCCATAAGCCCTGCTGAAAGATTTTCACTGAGATGTAAACACAACGCATTTTGCAACGCAAAAAGCTGAGAATATTTAGCTTTTTGCGTTCGTTTTATTCCAGATTCTGCTTCCACCAATCAGAATATGAAACGTAAAAAGCAAAACGCAAAAAGTTTTGTTGTGAATTCCACTTTACTCTAAATGCAAACAAACTATCCACAACATTTCACCACCTGTCACCCTCCCTCGCCCACAATTTGTATAGTAATGATAGTTCATGTTCATTTCAAAACAGGTATTTGTGTAGGTATAGGCAGGGCATTTCTGTGTCTTTTATTACTCTAAGGTGTTTTACAAATTGACCTAAGCTAAGCGCCATATCGGATGTTTTGTCTCTGTTTCTCCCATAGATTCAACCATAATGTCATCTCACTTATTCTGTCGACAATAGAATTCAATGGTACACAGAATCCCTCTCCCGAGGGTCGTCGCATCCAAACATGGTGCATAACTAGTAAGGTCAATATAGTAGACACACAAAAATCAAAATGTGGTTGAATAATTGCCTTATTTATCGTCTAAATGATATAGTTCAATACATATACTTCATTAGATGTATTAAAATACAACTGGCCTTTATCCTTGATTTAAAATTTATTCCCATAATTGTTTTTAAAGTCATGATGCAGGCATAATAAAAATAGCGTTAGATTCGTGTCATGTTTCTTAAATTCGTTGCGCATGCTTTGAGGGGTCCCTCATACACTCGTATCATCATTATTATTGATGTGATAAGTCGATAGGCCTTGACTAATGAAGAGAATTGAAACTGGGAAATATATAATATGCTTCTGAAACTAGGCTTTACGACGGCGTGCTAGGGCCAATGTTTCAGGTTATTTTTCTACAATTGTCACTTTCAAACTGACAATTGTCACTTTCAAACTGACAATTGTCACTTTACAACTGACAATTGTCAATTTACAACTGACAATTGTCACTTTACAACTGACAATTGTCACCTTCAAATTGACAATTGTCACTTTCGAACTGTCAATTTTTTTGTAAAAATACGTGCACCTTAATGTCAAACTGAAATCCTTAAACTGCACATGCGTCTAGTAGTATTGAGGCGTGATTGGTCACTGTAATGGCAGGACGTTTAAATTAAAGACAAAAAAAGGCAAACTAATTTGAAAATGCATAAATTTGTTTTTTTTTGCTCAAACAATATATTCACAAACCTAACCTGCGCAACTAATCTAGCTTGCCTGTTCCCACAGGGTACATTTTCGAATTTGTATAAAGACAAGGTGGCGAACTGAGTTGAAAATGCATGAATTTGTTTGTCGCTCGCGATTAACACACAACTCTGTGGCGAACAGGAAAGTTAAATTAGCTTGGTCACGTTAGATTTGTGTATTAATCGTGAACGAAAAACCAAATCCACGCATTTTCAACTTTTTCTTGTGTTTCATTTAAACGTCCCGCCATTACAGTGACCAATCACGTCTCAATACTACTAAGCGCATGCACAGTTTAAGAATTTCAGTCTGGCTTGTAGAAATTCGTATTTTTACAAAGAAATTGTCAATTGTAAAGTGACAATTGTCAGTTTGCAATTGAAAATTGTGGAAAAATAAACTAGCACGCCGTCGTAAAGTAAAAATAAATATTGTAGTTTGCAATCCCACGAGTTGTGCTGGCTGAATGTCCCGAAAGGACTAGGTCGAAAAAATTGAGAAGAAAATTCCAATCCAAGGGGGATTTACCGACAAGTGAATTACGACCTAATTCAGAATTACTGCGCACTAATTTATGCTGGGGGATACGATGGTAATCCCACAAACGTAGAATCTAGAATACGAAGGCAGTAAATATTCAACATAAGAAATTTTTTCCTGTGGTTGCATAATCGACGAGTTAAAATGAGTTATCCGTTCGAAAAAGTATTGGACAGTTTCAATAGCCTCAAATTGGATGATGAGGGACGAAAAATTCAACCTCCTATTGAAGTTGTGTCAAGATCTGGGCTGGTTAAGGAGATTTACGATCAAGTATGGGACTATCGCTGGAATACTTGGTTGGATTACGATGTACCTTACCAATTGATGGATCTGACACCCGATACATGTGAATACACTGAGATTCAGAGAATATTCCAGAGAACCATGGGGAATAGGAAAATAGCAGGTATCAAAAGAATTCAAAATCATTTCCTTTACGCTCAGTATCAGCTTAAAAGGGCGCACAAACAAAATTTGTATGGGAATGTTCAAGAGCATACCTTATTCCATGGTACTAAAGAACGTTACAAAGATTCAATTTGCAGAAATAACTTGGATTGGCGCAAAATAGGCTGCCATGGTTACAGATCGAGCAGGTTTGGTCGCGGAGTGTCTTTTTCACCAAGCGCAAGGTACGCTTCTGATTATCCTCGAAGACACGTAGATATTCCAAGAATAATGTTTGTTGTAAAAGTTTTGGAAGTATCCAGGTGTATAGGCACGGAGGGCCTTAGAATACCTCCTGAGCCGCATGATACATCAGCTAAATGTGGTGGCGATGTGGTTGTGAAATATTTTGACAATGAGTTTTACCCTGCGTATATCATATCGTATTGCTAATTACGTCAAATTCTTCAAATGAAATGAAGATGGAGTATGGATATAAGGATTTAAAATGTGGAATGACTTTTCATTTTGGAAGTTATATATTGTTAAGTTATAAAATATATACGACAAATTTATATTTATGCGAAAAAAGTCTTAAATATTATTTTCAAGTATCCTTCAGACAAATGATGATCTTTTTTTCTTTATTATATTTATTTTCATTTTTTATACTTTAGGATAAAGTTTTATGTGTCAATGAACTATTACTTTGATCCAGTGTAGCTTTATTATATTTTATTCATTCAATAAATGCTATTTTCAAAAATATGTAGTTTGCATTAACAAATGTCATTATTTAATAAAATAATTCATTAAATCATAATTCAAGTAAGTACATTCAGTATACAGGCTGTTTCTTTTATCACGTCTTAACATTGCTATATTCTTAACCATTCAAACAGAAATACTTACCGTACCTACATTATATATGTACATATGTACATATACAGGGTGTTAATTAAGTACGTTGACAAACGGGAGGTGATTCTTTGAAAGATTTCAGGACAAAAAGTTCATATAAACATATGTCCCAAACGTCTTGGTTTTAGAGATACAGGGTGATAAATATACATTTTTGAGTTAACTTCGACATTTTCGATAATAATCATTTCAAATTGGGCAAGTACAATTCATTCAATAGTAATGTTATGGGACACTGGAAAATGTTTGCATTAATATTTTCGTTATAGCTCCTGAGCCGTTCAAGTAAATGAAAAACTTCAAGGAAACAAAATGACTATTTAACATTGATTATTCTTCTCTCACAATCTCTCACTGGTGGCAGAAAAGTTGAACAAGTCTTGACTCTGAAAAAAGGACCACCCTGTGAATTATTTAAATAATGAATTATTTTGTATCCTGCGTACTATTGAATGGATTGTTTCGGCCTAATTTGAACTGATTATTGTCGAAAATGTTGAAGTTTAGTCCAAAAATGTATTTTCATCATCCTGCATGTCGAAAACCAAGCCGTTTGGGACAAATGTTTATATGAGCTTTTCGTCCTGAAAACTTTCAAAGTATCTCATATATATATATACATATATATATATATATACACATATATATATATATATATATATATATATATATATATATGTAGGAGAGAGGTAGTCTTTGCTGACTCGTTAAGATCAAGCTAGGGAAACTTGTTGGGTAAGCAGCATGCAGGAAGTATACTCTTATAACACTTTATTCCAATATTTCGACAAGTATTATTGTCATCATCAGGGAAAGCTACAATAATGTTAAAATGTTGTCAAGTGTTTTCACTATAGTTTAGTTATTGTAGCTTTCCCTGATGATGACAATAATACTTGTCGAAATATTGGAATAAAGTGTTATAAGAGTATACTTCCTGCATGCTGCTTACCCAACAAGTTTCCCTAGTATATATATATGTACATACAGTGACCGCCAAAAAGTATGTACCATATGGGAAAAAAGTTTATTATTAGAGTATTAGAAAAAAGATTCTTGGGAAAAGTTTGTGCATGTCTGATAACCTAAAAATCGATTTTGACACATGTCACGTGATCGCTGGTATGGCGGCAATTTGAAAAAAATTACTAGGAGAACGCAAAACGTGGGGTTAAATGGCAAGATATCAAAAAAAGTGATTTGAAAAAGTTGCTAAGAATTAAATTTTATACACATATACGAAGTTTGAAAAGATAATGAGAGAAAATTGAAAATGGAATTTTTTTTTTTTATATTTTCCTAGCTGTATAAAAATATCATCATATGAATAGCTTGACCATACTGAAACATTTGTATTTCAATGATAATGACAAAACTTTCTCATTTTCTCTACACCAGTAAGCACTAAATAAAAAAAATTGGATTTTGTTAAAACCCTGGCTGTTACATTGGTTCGTATCTAACAGTTATATCAGAATTCCACGACCATTGTGATGACATGACACTCCAGAAACATCATGTTTTCCAGATTATAATCAAGTTTCGATGATAATCGTGCCAGAGCGTTTCACTTCGCATGCAATGTTGAAAACTCAAGCCTCTTTAATTTGACGCACTATTTTTAAGATTATGTGCGAAGTGAAACGTTCGTGCACGATTATCATCAAAAATTGATGATAATAGTGGAATTGTGATATATCTATTAGATAGGAACCAATGTAACAGCAAGGGTTCTGACAAAATTCAATTTTTTCAATTTAGTGCTCTCTGGTGTGGAGAAAATGAGAAAGTTTTGTTATTATCATCGGAATACAAATATTTCAGTATGGTCAAGCAATTCATAAGAAAATAATTTGATATTTTTCCACAGCTAGAAAACTATTTAAAAAAAGTCTGTTTTCAATATTCCCACATAATTTTTTCAAACTTTATGTATATAAAATTGAATTCTAAGCAACTTTTCAAATAACTTTTTTCGATATCTTGCCATTTTATCCGACTTTTTGACTATTCATGGTAATTTTTTTCAATTTGCCGCCATACCAGCGATCACGTGACATGTGTCAAAATCGATTTTTAGGTTATCGGACATGCACAAACTTTTCCCAAGAATTTTTTTTCAATACTCTAATAATAAACTTTTTTCCCATATGGTACATACTTTTTGGCGGTCACTGTATATAAATCTGAAAGTGAAAATTCACATTTTCATTCAGATAGTTGATTTTTTTGAATTTTCTCTAGTTTTCATTGAAAAAATCATTAAATAAATTAGATAGGGAGAATGTTATTAAAAAATATCACTCACAGAAATCGTTCATTTCATTGAAGCAAGGTTCGCTTCTCTCGCATCTAATCCCCAATACATTTTTGTCGACTAAAATCTATTTCGCTTTGCCAAGCTCTTCAGGGGGATTGATAGAATTGGAAAAAAAGGCTCTTCAATTGACATAGACCTGTCATGGGCATTGCATTTTGATTTTAGTTCGAAAATATGAATAGGATATTCATAAAATCTGTTGTGTAATCATCTGCGGCTGAAAGACAAACTTTAGTCGCTATTTGAACGATGGAAAATATGATGATTCCACAAGAGATTTTATGAATATCCTATTCATATTTTCGAACTAAAATCAATATCGATACTATTTTCGTACAAATATTATTGTTATTATTGTATATGTTGACGTAAAATACTTTTATGTTCTAGAGCGTAAAAGTCATGCAAACAGTATTACCTCGTTCGTTCGTTTTGTTTCAAACACGAAATGCCAATTAACAATGACAATATACTATTTTATTAATTTTCCATAATACAGTTTTCGAAAAAATATTGTTTGCATCTCGAATGTGAAATACTTTTGCGTTCTCGATTGGTTATTTTTCTTCGCTGAAGCTCAGCAAAATAACTTCCACTCTCGAACGCAAAAGTATCATATTTCACATTCTAGATACAAAAATATCTATTTTACATCGCCATGCTCCTCCCTCCAACAATTGTCTTCGATCGGTAAAATGTTCTTACCAATCTTGATACTTAATATCTTAAAAGATGTCATTAATGTGTGATTCCTTGTCACATTTTAAGAAAAAAAGTTTATATAAACGTATGGCCTAACTTGCTTCGTATCCGAGTAACAGAGAATCAACTGCAACGCCACTGGAAATCAAAATCTGAAGAAGCTCTTTATTACTACTAAGAAACACACGAAGTTTAATCAGAATCGGTGTAAAGAATTTTAAGTAATTCATGAAAAGCTTTTGACACCCTGTTACTCGCAAGCAAGTTAGGACACACGTTTATATGAACTTTTTTTTCTTGAAATGTGATGAGGAATCACCACCTGAAATTAATGACATCATTCAAGATACACCCTGTATATTATATTTGCAGACTTTTGACATAGAGAGAAAAGTTTATTTGGTTTCGCTACTCTTTTAGATTTCTTCGCTTTTCAACAAAAGTTTGAATAAATAATTGGTTTTCTCTTTTTTCTACAAAATAACAGAATTAAAGCAACCTAAAATAAATTATATAATGATAGAAACGATTGAATTATTGTGAGATCGATCTGCCTTTGTCGCCAGATATTTCTCATCAGTAGCTTCATTTATGAAATTATTAACTTGTTCTGGCGTAAATGTTTTTGCTTTTTTAAGAATCGCACGTAATTTTAAATAATTCTCTATATTGATTCAATTATTTATGATGAGTGAGCTTCTTAGCATGGAGTAGAAAGTCCATAGGGACGATGTTTTATATTCAGTGCTAAGTTCAGTAAATATGCCAAAAGTACATTTTCTGTAAACGATGACTTAATGTTCTTACTGCTACACCAATCTTGAAAATTTTTGTATACACCTTTATATTTGTTTTGGAATTTTTCAGGCAACAAATTCTGTATGGTAACATTAGCTATTTGTTTTATTTCTGGAGGTGTACATGATAATTCATCTTCACTATCTGAATTCATCTTTTTCAGCACAAAACTCACAATAATACGAATTCGGTATTAACTTAATTTGAAAACGTCAAAATTAATCAAGTGACACAAGTGACATGATTCCCCATCTGGATTGTGCTTGTACAGAAGTACAGAGTACAGAGCCACGTTGATATTCGGTTCGTAAATACCTCCAATAATTTCCGATTTATTATAGTGAGTTATTACAGTGAGTTATTATAACTCACGCTGTTTGTTTACAGATACTATAACCTGCTTGAAAGCAGTTGAATAATTAGTATATAATATGATAGGAGTAGATAAATTCATATTACGATAAACGATGGGTTATTAAACTCGGCCTGAAGGCCTCGTTTGACAAATGTTCCATCTCATATCGTAATATGAATCTTTACGACACTTATATCGAAAAATATCTATTACGTTCTAGAACATAGTACGCATATTCATGTTATACAGGATCATAATGATGATCATTATGGTAGTAGCCGTGAATATTATCGAGCGAGGCGAAATTTGAAAATTACCGATTCTGATGATAGTTTAATCATCATTTAATTCAGATTAGTTGAAATTAACCTCCTATTTGCATTTCATTCATGCTAGACGTTCAGGAACTTTTTGAACTTAATTATGGTCCTTGGCCCATAATGAACTTCATTATGTCATTCAAATACGTTGACATAACGATGTCATTATGACATGCCAGCAGATAAAAGTCTTTTACGTTCTAGAACGATGTACGTACTGGTTATATTTGGATTTTTTTGAAAACAAAACAATTTAAAGCGTGTAAAGCGTGGTGTACTTCTGTAAACGGTTTCAGAGGTGGCGCCCTCATGTATTACCTGAATATGAACACTGAAATGTATTATTAGAAAGTCTAGTTAGTTGCGTTTCATCACAAATTAAATATAGTTTCTCAAAAATGGATATCAGTAATAATTTTTGGTCAGTAATTCCGGATAATTCACTTATTATGTTGTTTCATTAAATTCATACATATACTTACGCATTATTTGAAACTTCTATTCATGATGGCGTTCTAGTATCAAAGCCGATTCAGATACATGCATGCCGATCCAGGGTTTTAAAAACACGTGCGATTTACACGCATATGCATTTTTGACGCATGTTCCTGAAAACTGCAAGACAGTTTACATACGTGCCTTTCACTTTCGGTTTGTATTGATTTTGTCAATACTGGAGGAATGCCATTTGAGTTTTTCAAATTATCTCGCCATGTATTTCACTGAATCTTTTATTATGTATGCTAGAATACGTCTTGATACCGTGCGTGTTCACTCCGCTGTTTTCACGCCAGCTCACAGGCACAGGTATGAACGTCTACAGGCATGTATTTCTCATGCAGGGTCAAAAATGCAAGGTGGGCACGCATGTATCTCAATCTGCCTTAACGGAAGTATCGCGGGATTTTCTAAATGCACACCGCTATTTGTTTCTCCTAATCAAGCTGGCAAATGTCTCGAATTCGATTCCACAGTTTTCTAGGTATTAAGTCTCTACACTTGGGTTTTTAAGCATCTTATATCTAAAGACCGATTCAGATACATGCATGCCCATCGATGCCGACGTTCACACCAGTGCTTGTCGGAGTGCGTGAAAACCATGGGGAGAGCACGCACGGAATTAGAACATGTTCTAGTTCACGTAATTAAAGATACAATGAAATATACTACAGAATAATTCGAAAAACTCAAATATCATTCCCCTCAGAGCAATAAAAGACATAGAGATGCCCTGCCTATACCCACATAAATACCTGTTTTGAAGTTAACATGAACTATCCTTTTTTATACAATTCGTGGGCGAGGGGGGTGAAGGGTGGTGAAACGTTACGCACGGTTTATTTACATTTAAAGTGAGTAGGACCATAATACAAACAAGGAATGACAACTTTATCCGAATGAAATAAGCGGGCATACACGAAATTACCCGAATGAATACGGACTTAACATGTATAAGGCCCTCGCTTGTAAACAAAGTTATGTCACCTTCAAGACAAGGATGAAAAAGACATCTCTATGGTCTTTTATTACTCTGAGTCATTCCCCCAATATTAACAAAATTTATTAATTTTAGTTCGAAAATATGAATAGGAAATTCATAAAATCTTTTGTGCCACCGCAGAAGAAATGTTTCTCTCATATCCATCCCTGATGTGTATGCTTTTGAAGAGCCTGTTTTATTCCAATCCTATATCAATCCTCCTGAAGAGCTTGGCAAAGCGAAATAGATTTTTGTCGACCAAAATGTATTGGGGATTAAATGCGAGAGAAGCGAACCTTGCTTCAATGAAATGAACGATTTCTGTGAGTGATATTTTTTTTAATAACATTCTCCTTATCTAATTTATTTAATGATTTTTTCAAGGAAAACTAAAAAGAATTAGCTATCTGAATGAAAATGCAAATTTTCACTTTCAGATTTTTTCTTTCCTTTTCAGTAGAGTCTTTTCACAATATCTATCAGATGTAGTTCAATGTCCAGCGTGGCTTGTGCCGGGGAAGTAGTTGTTTTCTGTTAGATATTACAAATAAGTCACATTTTTCATTTTTCAATTTTCATGGAGAATGTTCCCCCTCTTCAAAATTTATAATTATTAAACCAAAGAAAATATGACTTTGTGACAGAAACGCAAGTGAAAGGCACGTATGTGAACTGTTTTGCAATTTTCAGGCACGGGGACAAAAATGCATATGCATGTAAATTGCACATGCTTCAAACCCCTGTATTGGCACGCATGTATCTGAAGCTGAGTTCGGATTGCTCACTCTTTTGACTCTATTCACTCGGTAAGCACCATATGCGTTCGGGTACAATGAAACGCGTCCAAGGAGTGCGAATTTCAGCGTTCGGGTTTTGTGACGGGAGTGGATAGAAGTAACTCCAAAAGTACCACCTCGACCTATGAGGGCACAAGCTAGAGCAGCTCTTTTTCTCTCTGGGTCTCTGGTTTTAACCTAAAAATGTTATGCAGTTCGAGCAAGGTCAAGTCGAAGCACCGATAAATCATTATTTGAAAATAGGTGATCAATTGTGTTGATGACAGGTTCTCTTTATTATCAAAAAAGTCGTTCGGGAACTTCGGACACAGAAAACCGCGGTGCTTCAAAATTTGCCACCTGTCTTTATCCACTTTAGCTTCACTCTCACTCCGCTCCAACTTCTTATAACCAATCCGAACTCACCTTATCGGCCTCACAGAACTCATAATTATATCTTATGACTAGAACGCGCCTCATGTATCGTCGGCTACCCTAAACTTGAACAAATCGTGGACATCCGCAAAGAGGACAACTTTTACTAAGTAAACACATACGTTATTTCTTGTAGTTCCAAGAGGAAACGAGTAGAATCTAGGACGTCTGTCGGTTAAGCTTGCCAGTTTGTTTGTAAACAGAGCGGCGTTGTCACGTCACTGTTGAATGTTGATTCTTTATTTTTTCAACACGAGTGTTTTGGACGATAAGTAAATGTTTATTTATTGATTACATATAGTTATTAGCCGTTCGCCGTTCTATATGATGAAGGGTTTTGTTAAGGATTGTGGTAATTCCTGCAGAAAGGCAAAGAAAACTATGCAATTTCTCATTTTTAAGAAAACCAACCCATTTTCCATCCCTATGATACGCCCATTATTTTATGCGCCGCTACTGTGAAGAGGACATTACAGTGTTGCAGGTTATGCATGATTTGTTCATCTGCCATATTTGAAACGCATTCTAGTCATAAGATATAATTATGAGTTCTGTGATCGGCCTTAATGCTTTAATTGTGTTCCATTATTATTATATTTTTACTTTTTTAATGATACCGAATTATTGTATGTATCAAACCCCTTCATTAGATGTATTAAAATATAAGTGACCTTATCATGATTTAAAATTTATTCCCATAATTGTTTTTGCAGTCATGATAAATCAAAATTCGTTGCGCATGCTTTGAAGGATCACTTGTACACTCGTTTCATATTTTTATATACTATTATTGATGTAATGATAGGTCGAAATTCGCTAGCCTTGATTGTATTACTTATTAAAAAAAATGAAACTGGAGAAATAAATAATATGCTTCTGGAACTAGGTTTGAATAAAAATAATGTACACGTTTGCAATCCCATGAATTGTGCTGGCTGAATGTCCCTAAAGGACTAGGTGCAAACAAATCAAGAAGCAGAATTGAATCCAGCGGGGATTTACCTTACCGATAAGTGAATTGGGACTTCACTAATTTATGCTAGGCGTGAGCGATACGATGGTAATCCCAGCAAACGTGTTTACCCAATAGTAGATATCCTAGAATTTATAATACCAAGACATCATAAGAAAGTTTTATCCTGTAGGTGAATAATCGAAGAGTTAAAATGAGTTATTCATTTGAAAGAAGTCTGTTGGACAGATTCAATAGCCTCAAACTGGATGATGAGGGACGAAAAATTCAATCTCCCATAGAAGTTATGGTAAGATCTGGGCTGGTTAAGGATATTTTCCATCCAGTAAGGGACTATGACTGGAATACTCCATTGAATTACGATGTATGTTGCCAATTGATGGTACTGCCATCCTATACATCTGAATACGGTCATATTGAGCGCATATTCCGTAAAACCATGGGGAATAGGAAAATAGTATCTATCGAAAGAGTTCAAAATCCTTTCCTTTACGCTCAGTATCAGCTTAAAAGGGCGCACAAACAAAATTTGTGTGCGAATGTTCAAGAGCATACCTTATTCCATGGTACTAAAGAATGTTACCGAAATTCAATTTGCAAAAATAACTTCGATTGGCGCAAAATAGGCTGCCATGGTTACAGATCCAGCAGGTTTGGTCGCGGAGTGTCTTTTTCACCAAGCGCAAGGTACGCTTCTGATTATCCTCGAAGACACGTAGATATTCCAAGAATAATGTTTGTTGTAAAAGTTTTGGAAGTATGCAGGTGTCTAGGCACGGAGGGCCTTGAAATACCTCCTGAGCCACATGATACATCAGCTAAAAGTGATGGGGATGTGGTTGTGAAATATTTCGACAATGAGTTTTACCCTGCGTATATCATATCTTATTGCTAATTACGCCAAATTCTTCAAATGAAATGAGGATGGAGTATGAGTATAAGGATTTTAAATGAGGAATGACTTTTCATTTTGGAAGTTATGTATTGTTAAGTTATAAAATATATACGACATATTTATATTCATGCGAAAAAATACTAAAATATTATTTTCAAGTATCTTTTACACGAATTTCATACTTTATTATATATATATATATATATATATATATATATATATATATATATATATATATATATATATATATATATATTATATAGAGGAAGGGTAGTCGTTGCTGACTAGTTAGGTATGGAACTAGTAAATAGTGGGGCTTTGCAGCAAAATCAAAGAGTACTACTTTAAAGTTTGTCCAAGCTTTCGGAAATTTAATAAATCATTTCCATCATCAGGGATACTACAAATTGCATGTGTAAGTAATATAAAAAAATATATATGTATTGTTAACTTACATCTTTGTTGAGATTGTGAGACGCGATGTTATTCAACATGTTAACTGTCTGTCTTCTCCTAACCTAGAGCATTGCTTTGGCCTGGTGTGGTCAAAATAAAAAATTTTTAACAATTTTAAATGTAACGTATTTTATGAAAAAATTTTAAGACATCCTACCAATTTTACATGTTTTATATCAACCTTCATTTTGCACAATGTGTCACTCATTGTTGAATAACATCGCGTCTCACAATCTCAACAAAGATGTAAGTTAACAATACATATATATTTTTTTATATTACTTACACATGCAATTTGTAGTATCCCTGATGATGGAAATGATTTATTAAATTTCCGAAAGCTTGGACAAACTTTAAAGTAGTACTCTTTGATTTTGCTGCAAAGCCCCACTATTTACTAGTTCCATATATATATATATATATATATATATATATATATATTCATTTTTTATACTTTGGGATAAAGTTTTGTTTTGTTTGTCAACGAAGTATTACTTTGATCCAGTGTAGCTTTATTATATTTTATTCATTCAATAAAATATGCTATTTTCAAAGATATGTAGTTTTTCATTAACAAATGTCATTATTCAATAAAATGATTCATTAAATCTCAATTTAATAACTATATTCAGTATACAGGCTGTTTCTTTTATCATGTCTTAACATTGCTATTGTTAAAAAAAAAAAATGTTAAAATTGTTTTTTTGTTAACCAGCTGTCGGTCCCTTATGAACGGCAGCCCTCAAAAGTCGAAACTTGTGCGAGCCAAGGATTAGCGAAGTCTTACCTTTTTACGTGCGATTCCTAGCACTTTCTCGGGCCATCAGATAAAAATCTGAAGTCGCTAAAGATTCGAAGCTAGTCGACCAGCAGTCAATGGTTTTGAACACTTCAGTCTCAACCACTGAGCTACTTGGCCCTTATTCTAAACCATTCAAACAGAAATACTTACCTTACACCTTGTATTCTGTATTCTTCAAAATAGTGTCTATTCATGTATACAAACTTAATACTTTCAAATATAAATATATACAGTGTGTCCCACTTTGAGCAGCCACACCCTCGTATTTTCTTGACAGTAAAGTGATTTCAAAATTTGTTTTCCATTACGTATAGTACTCGGAAATATCTACCTTCAGGTTTATGAAATATTCCTATATCCATTTTCCATGGCTACCTACGACCAATTGAAAACTGAAAAATTGGGATAAACATTATAGGCATTTTTTTTATCGCAAAAATAACATCAGATTCTGTTTGAGAATTCATCAAAATATACAGGGTGTTATCTGTAACTAACAACATTTTTTATTTGTTATTCATCCGTAATGTTTGGTTGATTTCGATTTCTATTTCCTTAGTCATGAAGAACATAAAAATGTTCAAAGAATGCTGTAGGGAATATTCGAATATTACTTTTTCAGGGCTACCTATGACCAATTGAAAAGTGAAAAATTGGGAAAAACATAGTAGGGATTTTTTTATCGCAAAAATAACACTAAATTCTGTTTCAGAGTACTCTGAAAGCTGCAAATAGCAGTTCTCGATTATTTAAAATATACAGGGTGTCATCTGTAACTAACATATTATTGATTTTTATTCATCCCTAATGTTTGGTTGATTTCGAATATTTTTTACATAGTCATTAATTACTTGAGAATGTTCGAATAATGCTGTAGAAAATATTTAAATATTACGTTTTCATGGCTAGCTATGACCAGTCGAAAAGTGAAAAAATGAGGAAAACACATCAACGATTTTTGTAGCACAAGTACGTAACAGCGGATTCTGAATCAAGACATCCTAAAATCCCTAGAACATAATTCATGAGTCAAAAAAATATATAGGGTGTCACCTATAGCTGGCAAAATTAATAACGCTTATTCATCCGTAGCGTTTAGTTGATTTAAAAAAATTCTTCTCCAGTCGTAAAGTACCCAAAAACGTTCAGTATATCACTTGTTTATAGCTAGATATGATTAGTTGAAAATTGAAACGTTAGGGAAAACATAAGATTGTTTTATCTCCGAGCTAACACCAAATTCTCGTCCAGAACACGCTCAACAAGATTTATAAATAGATGTTACCATTTACAGGATGATATCGTGTTTAATTTCCTGGCCCGGGCAACGGAATCTGGGGGCTTTTTTTCAACTAGGATCTGTTGTCTCGGTGATAGAAGGATGTTTACCCCAATTTTACAATTTTCGACTGGTCGTATCTAGCCATGGAAGTATAATATTTCGTTATTTTCCACAGCATCGATTGAATATTTTGGGTACATTTTAACTGGAGAAGAGATTTTGAGAATCAAATTAACACTACGGATAAATAAAATTTATGCCAGCTATAGATGGGACCTTGCATATTTTTAGAATAAAGTACAGAGGTGGGGCTCTCAAGGTGTTCTAATCCAGAAACCGCTGTTACTTTTGTGCTTGAAGTATCATTAAAGTGTTTTCCCCATTTTTTCACTCCTCAACTGGTCATAGAAAGCCATGAAAAAGTAATATTTGGTTATTTTTTATAGCAATAATTGAACATTTTAGGTAAGTACCTACTTTGTTACTATAGACACAATTTTCAAAATCAACAAAACATTACGGATGAATACAAATTAAAAATGTTGCTAGTATGTAGACACCCTGTATACTTTAATGAGATCTGGGGGTTTAAGCATGTTTTGAACCAGAATCTGATATTAGTTTCGAAGTAAAAAATTTTTCAATTTTCAACCGGTCATAGCAAGCCATGAAAAAGTAACATTTGGTTATTTTCTATAGCATCAATTGAACACATTTAGGCACTTTGTGACTAGAGAAAAAAATTTCGGAAGCAACCAAATTTTACGGATGAATAACAAATAAAAAATGTTGTTAGTTACAGATGACACCCTGTATATTTTGATGAATTAGCACTGGGATATGGGGTTTTAGGGAGTTCTGAAACAGAATCTGGTGTTATTTTTGCGATAAAAAAATGCCTCATATATTTTTCCCAATTTTTCACTTTTCAATTGGTCGTAGGTAGCCATGGAAAGTGGATTACTGTCGCGAAAATACGAGGGTGTGGCTGCTCAAAGTGGAACACACTGTATATATACAGTGTCAGACGTAAAGTTCGCGACATATGGAAGTTTTTTTTATTAATAAATATAATGAAAATTTGACTTCACAGTTAGTTTGTGCTTGACAAATGCGTGAAAAACAGCCTCTTTCCTTTTGTTATGTGATACTCGAAAAAAAATGTCAAATTTGACAGGTTTAAAGTAGCACGTGACAAAACTAAAGAGGCTGTTTTCACTCATTTTTCAAGCACAAACTAAGTGCGGAGTAAAATTTCTATTATATTTGTTAATAAAAAAACTTCCATATGTTGCGAACTTTATGTGTGACCCTGTATATATATATATATATTTGAGTATTAAGTATTAAGTTTGTATACTTGAATAGACACTATTTTGAAGAATACAAAATACAACACTCACACAACAGAAGACAAAACAATTATGACGTGCCTGCTCATAGACTGTCCTGTGTTGAGAGGGGCGCTATACAGGCTGATTCACGGTGGATGGCACATTAGACGTTTCTGGTGAACCAGACAACGGATCACTTTGAAAATTTAATGGAGGGCATATTCGGACATTCTCTAGCCAACTAAAATATTTTCGACAATGCGGTGTTGCCGCTTCTATTAGAAAGCAGTAGCAACTTTGATTTTTCAAATGGAACACTCTGTATATAATATTATTTTTGGAATCTCCAACAATTACCCGACAACTTTTCTTGATATTTCCCTAAACCTATCTGTTACCGTTTTCGAAATAAAAATTAATTTCAAATTTTTTCTTCGAAAATCATGACTTCTAAAAATGCCGATATCATTTAGTTAAGAAGTACTATGATATCGAAATTTGGTTTGGAGTTAGGTGATACTTGGACACTTCCCACACGTCAGCCTAATCTCCGTTACTTCAATACAGGGTGGTAAAAAAATCCAGTTTTTTCGTTTGCTTGAAAAAGTTGCTGAAATTTGATTATTTTAAATGGAACACCCTGTATATTATTGAAAATTCGGAAAGCTGCTGAAATTTGCTTTCTTTCTATGTATATCATACCTATACCTAACTAGTCAAGTTTCGGACTTATGAGCATTTATTTTTGAAAATGTCCCTTCAGAATGGTATTTCCATTCGGTATTTGGTAAGCAGGCCATGATTACTATTTGACAGTAGCGTTGTGACATTCTCCTAATAATATCGACATTTTCGTCACTTCAGAAGTTGCAAATACCTTCAAAACGATGGAACAAAACTATTCAAACGAAGTTCTTATGAATTTTTTTATTATTTTTGGACAGTGTGATAAAATTATCAGCAGAACATGTAGAAAGTTCAATGAAATGTATCCGAATCTACCGCCAATGAACCTCAAAAAATTTATACGAATTCAGAACAATTTCAATATGTTTGGATAAACTTTAAAAAAGCACCAAGAAACTTGAAATTGGAATAATTATAAAAACGTAAAACAATCGTGGAATATTTCAAAATATGTTCGAATCGCTGGCCATTCACTTCCAAGCACTTTAAAATGCGGGTGTTGACTGCTTTCGTGGTGGCAGATCTGATTTCATTGGGATCCAAATCTTCAAATGTTTGGGCAATCCTTTCTAACAATTCATCTCTCGAACGCACGGGTATTTTGTAAACTTTTTCTTTAAACATTTCCCACAAATAAAAATCTAATGGATTAAGATCGGGTGATCTCGCTGGCCAATTCCATGGTCCCAAGCGCCTCATCCACCGATCGTCAAAAAGTCTTTCCAGTTCTGCGCTCACTTCTCTTGTGCAATGTGCAGGAGCTCCGTCTAGTTGGTACCAACAGTTTCGATAATCTTCGAGTGGCAGATTATCCACGAAACTCTCTACAGTATTCTCCAAAATATTCAGGTAGCTTCTGGATGTTAATGACTCCTCGTATATCACGTACCTCAATTTGTTGTCCATCAACATGCAGAAGACATTAAAACTAAATTTTTCTTGAAATCCGGCTTCTTTTGTGACGTGAGGATTTTCACTGGACCAATAATGACGATTTTGTCTATTGAAAATCCCTTCTCTCGAAAATTTCGATTCATCAGTCCAAATAATTTTATTTAAAAAAAGTGGATCTTCTTGAATGCGTGTCAACAACATTTCACAAAATTCTACTCTCTGTTGAGGGTCTTGAGGCTTCATTGCTTGAATTTTGGTGAATTTATAATCATGCATTTTATGTCTTCGCAAGATTCTTTGAACCGATGAATATTTTATACCCAAATCTTCTTCAGCACTTCTTATCGATGTCTCGGGAAATGCGTGAAAATATGCTAAGACATTAATCTGGTTGTCTTCAGAAGTTACGGGTCGAGGCAAGTTTCTTGGTGCTTTTAAAGTTGATCCAAATGCATTGAAATTGTTCTGAATTCGTATAAATTTCTTGAGGTTCATTGGCGGTAGATTCGGATACATTTCATTGAACTTTCTTCATTGAGGACCATAAAGATTAAAATATAAAAATCTCATATAGTTTATATGCAGTGCGCGAAATATGTATTTCGCACACCATTTCGCGCACGGTGTAGTGGAAACGTAGGAAAATAAAAAAAGGGTTACTTTACATTTGTTGACAAAATTATTTATTTATTTAAGAGATACGATTAAATGGCAAAATAGTAACTATTTTTGAGAGCATAGAGAGCAATAGAAATCTAGAGGGACTTTCGCCCTTCTCGAGTTATTTAAGGAGAACAAAAAATGTTACCCATTTTAAGTTTTATTCCCATATAATTTTCATTTAAAATAATATTAAATGGAAAATAAAATTTTTATTGTATTTGGAATGTTCTATAATGGTGTATTCATAAATCTACGATACGGCGTTTCTTGTCTTCACTGCCACCTTTTTTTTTATGACATACAGGCCGTTTTTTTTAGCTGGTCCCACTATTGCTCTCTCGGAAACGGAAAGACCTACAAGGTCGTTTAAATGGGACAAAAGTTTCATATTTTGGGGAGCAATAATAAGCTTCTTTCAGATCTTAAATATCAATGGTTGTTTTTGAGATATTCGCCAAAAACTAAATTAGTCGAATTTCGTTTTTTGGCTCTACCGCCTCCATTTCGAATGATATAAGAAAACGTCAAGGGAACTTTCGATAATGTTTCACATTTGTTATAATCTGATATGAACCAATTTTTAATGCGACGTTTCGTTCATTAGATTCCATCATCAACTTTATTTTTTTAAATACGAACCTTTAGTTTTTTTCATCGATTTTTGTAGCCATTGACGAGAAAAAGGTGAAGTATTTGGGGGTGATCATTGATTCACATCTCAAATGGAATGAGGAATGAATATATAAATTATATTTGCAAAAAGTTACGAAGTATATTATATAAATTCAGATCCTTGAGAGAAATATTCTCCCCCATCATCTAAAAATCCTTTACTACGCACTTGTGGGAAAGTTACCTACACTATGGTATAACCTGCTGGGGTGGAGCCTTTCGTACACACCTTCGTCCTGTTGAAGTCTTACAGAACAAGTTTCTAAAATTGATATACTCTAAAAGTCAACGTTTTCTAACGCATGATTTTGTCTCGTGAACTCGTTGTTTTTGATATTCGTCAACTCTTTTACTATAATATTACTTTAACTTATCATAAGAAGAAACATTACCTTTTAACACAAAAATCATTTTTACAACATTCATACACTTACCTAGCCCCAAAAATTATTCAATACACTTCCTAATACAATAAATTTTATTGACATATTTCACAACTTCAAAAAATCTTTGAGAAAATTCATATTCAGCCAGCCAAAACAAAGAATTTCCGATTTTGTTGACAAAAAAAATATTTGATCGAAAGTTTGTACACATATATATTCCATAACTTTTATAATTTCACGTCATTTATATTCTTTGATATCTCAACTTTTCCCATACTCATTATCAATATGTAAAGTATATGTGCGTCTGTATATTTATGTGTATGTTTGTTAGGATGTGTGTAGGTTATATGTATGTATGTATGTATGTATATGTATATATAAATATATATGTATGACATCATATAACATCACATATAACTGTCAATTTTTTTATTGTGAATTTTTACATTTGTACACCATTTAACTTAAAGAAATGATTGCCACTGAAATTCATACAATAGCGTAAAAAATATGTATGTCATCACCTGTATGAAATCTTTATATTTCTTATCTTTTAACCTTAACTGTTTTATATAAATTTAACATAAATAACTGAGTGGGCGCATATTTGTCCTTATATTTTAGATAGATCAACACATTATGTAAAAATTTAAAAAAACGAAAACTAAATCAATCAATAGCAATATTGGAAATAAAAAAAGTAAACAATCCATAAATCAAATTAAAAGTAAATCTGGCACACGCCTAACTTTTGGCAAAGACATATGTAATGAATTCGTCAACTTTTTCTCAGAAATTGGATTATCAAAAAAATTCAAAATCAAACGAGTAATATCATCACTATGTAGTAAATCTATGTTTTTAAAACCGTTTCGGAACAAGATATTCATGAAATTATAATATCACTCAAATCCAACATTGCTCCTGGGGAAGATCAGATAACTTCAAAAAACTTGGAAGATATAGTTGATCTAATTAGTCAACCCCTATCACTGATTATAAATAAATGTATTGAGGAAGATATCTTTCCAAATTATCTGAAAAGAACTATAGTAAAACCAATTGATAAAGGAGGAGAAAAGAATAATTAAAAAAAAAATGTCATGCCAAATTCAAATACCCAATCAGCTATAACTGATTTCATGAATGAAATTTTTGAAACCTTAGACCTTAGAAGTAAATATGGAGTTGCTATTTTTTTAGATATGAAAAAAGCATTCGATATGGTAAATCATACAATATTACTAGAAATTTTAAATAACTGTGGGGTGAGAGGTCACTCATATAAACTTTTTGAAAATTACTTTGAAAACCGTATTCAATATTATATTCTATTTTCTATTTGATCTATGTTAATAGTATAACCAAATTAAAATTGATAGGGAAACATCTTTCTTTTGCAGATGATACTGTACTTTATTATTCAGCCAGAGATAAAAAAAATTAGAGAACAATACCGAAAAAGATATTCTTTTGTTTGAAAAATGGATAGATGAAATTAATTTAACTATTAACTTAGAAAAAACTGTTTACATGATTTTCAAACAAAAAGATATGTACCAAATTAAATTGAATGTAAAAATAAAGAATAAAATATTGAATGAAGTTGAAAAACACAAATATTAATTCATAATAATTTAAATTTTGAATCCCATGTGAGTAAAATAAAAAAATCCATTATTGCTTTAGTCGGAGCAATAAGAAGAATCGATTTTTTAAATTTTCAGATTCAAAATCTCATTTATAATGCCCATATTGTTGCGGATATCAGATATCTAATAACAAAATGGTCATCTTGCAGTAAAAATCAAAAAGGCATAATATATCGTTTAATAAATAAAGCAATAAAAGTAATATTCAAAAAACCATGGGAAACATTATCCATAGAATTATACAAAGATACTAAGCATTTTACATTAGAAAAACTAATAAAATTTGAAAAAACCAAATTTGTATACAGTAACAGTCATTTGACAAAAAAATCGAAACTACATGACTATAATATAAGAAATGCCAATAACTTTCATTTAAATAATATTCATTCGAATAAAGGCAAAAATAATCCTATTTCGAGTTCTATAGAAACATACAACAAACTTACTGATGATATAAAAAAATCAAAGTCTATTCATATTTTTTTGAAAAAGCTCAAAGAAATTTTGCTATTACATTGATATTCATCAATCTATTCATATGTGAAGTTTTTTAAAATTTGTTAATTTTATAAATTTTGAAAGTCTATAAACTCATATTTAAATATGTTCAGTGTATTGTCTTCCTTATACCAGAACTTGTTGTTTGGAAGGTGTATTATCAATAAATAAATAAACAAACAAATAAATTTATTAGTTTTTTATATATTTCCGAAATTGTGAAGCATTCCTCCAAACAAGTGTGAAAACACTTATTGAGTACTCATTTATTGACTTTTAACTTTAAACTCATATTGTATTGTTTCTTCCTACGTGAATATTATTATTATTATTATAATACAATTAAATTTTTTTTGCAATTGTTGTAAATAGTCTTTTTTTTTTTCAGTTGCGATCTCTGTGGCCAAACATTCACCCAATTCACACCGATGGCAATTCATAAACGACTGCATACCGGGGAGAGACCGTATCCTTGTGAAACATGCGGAAAGGCATTCGTTTCTAGGTCGACAATGATGTCCCACGCCAAAAAACATGTTCGCTAACGCTCATAAAAGACTGTAATATTAATTTTATGTAATTTTATCATCAATCACATCGAATACTCAATAGTAAACCATCTTATACACCACGTGAGTCGATCAAATCACATGTAGTGTTTCATTTCAAAAACATAAATACGCTTTAATAAGAACTTGTGGGGTTTGATTAGCAAATCAACTCAATTGATAACTTTTTAGCAGACCATCTCTGTTCAACCACCGAATCAAACATTCTGCAATGTAAGAATATTTCAATGAGACTTTCCTATGATAGAGAAGAAAATATCAATATAATGGTTAGTTTATACAGCAGGTAAAATAAAATAAGAAATAAAATAAAATAATATAAAAAGATAAAACTGCACAACACTCATAAAAAGTTCATACAGAAAATATGATCCTCTATTTTATTTTAAGTTGACAAGACAATTGCCAGATGTCAGAACACATACAAATAAATAATACGACTGAGTGCATTATTTATTATTTGTATTGCCAATATTGAAAATCGCCATTAAACTTCTGTAGCCTAGTAAAGATGCCGTTAGAGGACGGAGATTTCATTATAAGGTTAATGATAGCAACGGTAGATTATTATTTATTGAATAAAGCAAGGCACTGTCGATTTAAAATAAGATCTTTGAATAGAAATAGGAAAAGGCTGAGTGTTTTTGAAGTGATGCCAATATAAAATTCAAAATTTTGATTGGCAACTTCTTATTTCTTATAATATTTTACTCTGCTCTATACTCCAAAAATGATTACTTTACATCTTACTTTATTTTATTTTACTTGCTGTATAAACTCGCCATAAGATTAGAAAGCAGAGCTTAAGTCATATACAGAGTTAGTCAAACGTATGGACCCGCCCATTTTTCTCAGTTAATATGATGGTTATCAAAAAAAAGTTCGGATGAAAGTTGAAGGGTATTTTACTCTGCACCTTTCTATGAATTCATATGATTTTAGATGTGCCATTGGTGAAGGAGTGACGTCATCGGTAATTTTTTTTAATTTGTCAAAGTGACAACCAACCCCAATTTTTTTAAATGAAATATGGGTCAGTTGATACCTCATTTTGAAGGGTGTTTAATTGTCTATACTACGAAAGCGCAAGAGGTTTTTTTTCATCACTTTGACTTTAAAGTCAAAATTTCGAGAAAAAAGTCTAAATTTCGACTTTATTGTTGAAATTTTGACATTAATGTCGAAATTTCGACTTTTTCCTCGAAATTTCGACTTTTTTCCTGGAAATTTCGACTTTTTTCCCGAAATTTCGACTTTTTTCCCGAAATTTCGACTTTTTTCTCGAAATTTCGACTTTTTCTCGAAATTTCGACTTTTTTCTCGAAATTTCGACTTTTTTCTCGAAATTTCGACTTTTTTCTCGAAATTTCGACTTTTTTCTCGAAATATCGACTTTTTTCTTGAAATTTTGAGTATAATGTGGAAGTTTCGACTTTTATGTCGAAATTTAATCACTTCGACTTTAAAGTCGAGAAAAAAGTTCAATGTTGAAATTTCGAAATTAATGTCGAAATTTTGACATTTTCGACATAAAAGTCGAAATGATTAAATATCGACATAAAAGTTGAAATTGAAACATTAAATTCGAAATTTCAAGAAAAAAGATGAAATTTTGAGAAAAAAGTCGAAATTTCGACTTGTCTCTCGAAATTCGACTTTAAAGTCGAATTGACGAAAAAAAAACTGCTTGTGGCCCTTCTGCGCTTTCCTACTATACAGCCTTGTATTTGTATATTTTTTTGAATTTTGTTCATGCGTAAAAAAAATCAAAATGTTGAAAAGTATCACGTATATTATTAAAATCGGTGTATATTCAATGCACCTTAATTTTTTTTGTTAATTTATCAACTGTTGTTTTCATACGGTAGAGTCAAAAATTGTTTGAGAAAAATTAAGGTGCATTAAATACACAGCGAATTTAATAGTTATACGTAAATTTTTAAAATTATTTTTTGTACAACTGACATTAAAAATGACGTTTTTAATTCATTGACACATGAACTAAAAACTGACGTTTTCACAAAATCACTTTTAACACTAGTGTTAAAAGTACTTTTAACACTAGTGTTAAAAGTAAAATGACAGATGAGATGATGGATACTCAGTAATATAGATCTCTCTAATAGAAACACTTCAATCAGATATTATAATCAGAACACCTACTCAAGAGGAATCGTTTATAAAAGTTCACACATGTATTTGGTCGTTTGCGCAATTGATAATACTAATTCCTTTTGAAGTTACAAACGAAGTAGTATTTAGTCCAACTGTAGAATGTCCTTCATCACTGACAAATAATGACATTCATAAATAAAGTGCTTTGGGGTTTATTATATTTGAAGTATCTGTCAGTCAGCCTTGTAATCCAAAGATCGTGTGTTCGAATCCTTATGGATCTTATTTTTTTTTTGTTTTTTTCTTACTAGCAGTAACTGTTGAACAAAAAATTTTGTATGATACATTTGTTAAAAGTGATTTTATTTTGCTCGTGGGGTTGCTCCACTCGCTAACGCTCGTTTCGCAATATTCCCCACTCACAAAATAAAATGCCACTTTTAACACTTGTATCATAAATAACTATTTCTTAATGACGCATAAACGAAATTAAAAATAAGTAGACATGGCTGTATAGACAATTAAATACCCTTCAAAATGAGGTATCAACTGAAACCCAATTCTATTTAAAAAAACTGAGGACGTGGCTGTCACTTTGAGGGGGCGATTTTGAGGGCGATTTTCTTTGTCACCAAGCGTCTTTTCTAAAACATAAATCAACCTATTTCAGGATTTTTGTCAAAAGTACATTGTCAACTTCAGCTCAATCTACTACTATTACTATTCTATTGAGAGGTGTAACCACCCAACAACCACGTAATGAATCAGAATACAGATATACATTCAAAACATGTTCAACCTTTATTTAAAATGAAACTGACAATAATGATACAATAACAAAAATTACTCAATGCTCCAGGACAGCTTATTCCATATAGCAACTCAATTTCAAAAGTTGAATGGAAAAATGGAAACCTGGAAACATTTTCCTTCCACATCATCCACGTCATCAACACTATAGAAACTGTTTAGAAACCTGTTTTTCGGTCTGTAAAATTCTTCTAAGGAAAAACATGTAGGGTGTCACTTCAGTTTATCTAAGGTATTCAATTTGGTGCTTATCACACAACTATCATGAACTCTTAACCAGTCCATTGTGTCTTTGGCCAACGTGTGGTAATGGCCCATATCACTTCGGAACCAGAGTAAATGATGACCAAGTAAATACTCAGCTCATCAGAAACTACTGTAACACCTAATATCTGGAAGGCATATTTTACTTCCAGTTCCTGGAAAGGACCCCGCACATTTACTACGTGTTGATAGTATTTTTACCTTAGATTCACTCTGTAATTCTGAATTAGTTGTTGATAAAAAATAGAGTAAGTTGTCAATTTGCCTCAAATCAATCAATCAAATCAAATTTATTCATTAAAAAGACCACATTGGTATAAAAACACGTCAAAAATTTAAATACGTAACACGATAGAGCACATGATATAAATGGGTTATAACATCAATACACAATCAATATACAATCATAAAATTCAACAATAAATGTGTATGCAACATGTTAAAATATTCTTCCAAAGTATAGAATAAGCCGCCCCTTAGAAGTTTTGATAGAGATTTTTTGAATTTGACATGGTTCTTTTGATCTTTTATGTCCTGAGGAACTTTATTGTATATTCGGATTCCAATGCTGAGAGGACAGTTCTGGGTTAATTTCAATCTATTTTGTGGGGTATTTAAAAAATTTTGATTGTGTGTGAAATAATTGTGAATGTCTTTGCGACAAAGCAGATTGTTTTTTCTTTTATAGATATAACAGGCAACTTCCAATATGTAAAGACACGTGAGCGTTAATATCTCAAGTTTTTTGAATAGAGGTTAACTCGGTTCGCGTTGACTTTTGCATAGCAGAGCTCTTATGCATTTTTTTTGGACAATAAAGAGTGTTTTTGCAGCCGTAGGCTGTCCCCAAAGTATTATACCATTAGTCAATCTTGATTGAATTTCTGCATAATAGAAGCCTGAAAAGAAAGTAAAAAACGAAAAGTTAAAATTTCTTTGGATCTTATTGTTACTTGGCACATTTTTAAAGATACACTACGTTAAATGGCTTCTGGCTAATTTTGGTTAAATTTTGATTTATTGTAGATCCTGGCATCCTTCATTACTTAGTCCAATTTACATATCGATCCTATGACCAGTTTTAGAGCTACAGGGTGTCAAAAAATCGATTTTTGTAATTTTGGATATTATCGATTTGATTTTTGGATTCTAATTCGAAATTGAACTGTCTTAGAAATAAACTGATTGCATCTAAGTTGTAGCTCATGAGCTCCTCCATTCGCATAAAGAATAATATCTCACAAAGGGTGTTGTTTATAGAAATAGATAAAAATCAATACCATAATTGTTTTGATATTCACTCAATCCATTAAAACTAGAAAACAAACTGCTAGAATTTGCCAATTTTTTTTAGAAAGTATGGGTCTTGATCAACTACATGAAAATTCATATGATTCTCTGTCCAACAGTATATAGTTTTTCATGTACAGGGTAACAATTTGAATGCTTTCAAATGCCATATCTCATGCATAAAATTATAAAATCATTACGAATTGTCCATGACTGTTACTAGGATATGGACGTTAAACTGAAATGACCAATGGAATAATCCTCCCAATCACCCCACCCCCTTATAGTTAACCCCCCCATCAACCCCCTGATTTACAGACACCCGCATTCAAATACTCTCTATAGAAATCTCTACTTGTGATACCTCAATGATTAGCTGTTGAAAAATTATCTCCCCTTCCTCCCCTCTCCCTCCTCATCAAACATGTAATTAAATATTATTTTTATGAACACCTGTGCGTATGGGAAATGAAATGAAAATATGCATCATCAATATTTTATTTACCAGAATAGATATTTTCAAATTCTAAGTAGTTATTTACAGAAAATATATTAAATAATAGATGTTTACAATATAAGTGTCGTAAAGATCGATGGGTTATCTAACTCGGCCTAAAGGCCTCGTTTTACATTATTTCTACTATTTACCAAAAATATATATTTTTCTGTAGTCACGTCCAAGTATTTTGCAAACTTGGCCAAGTTTGAGCACATATTGGTTAAAAGAGCTCTAAACATCTAGTTCAGCTGCAGTCATTTTGGAGATACCAATACGATTGGTCTCAAATCTTACTGTTACAAGTAGAATTCAAAAAGAAATATCCCACAATGGTTGATTCCGGTTATTATGAACTCCTCTTGAAATCGATACCAATGCATTTTATGCTGGAATGAATATTTTTTTGCTTTTCCTGAAACGTGAACATCAAAAATTATTTCCAAAATTCAACAAAAATAAGATTTTTTCTACTCACCCAAATTTTAAAAGCATATTATTTCAGCATTTTTGAGAACTCGCTGCATACTACTTTCCAGTGAAAGTTCATCCATTTTTTTGATAATGTACTTTTTCCTTGTGACCTCAATATGAGGCTTCTGAAAACCAAATCACTGAATCCTGGTTCCTTTGGAATAGGCTTGTTCATTGAAGACTGCTCTAGTTGATCAAGATCACTTTCACATATGTTCTTCTTCCTCTAACATTGGTACTTCACTTTTCTTTCTCTTTTAAAACTTCAATTTCGAGCAAGTCGAGCAATCAGAGTATGTCTTAACAAATGACACTTTGGAGACATCCTCCTCAGAGTAGCCGCTGATGGAAAATAATAATTTTTGACCATTTGTTTATAGGTTTTTGGTTCACCTTGATTTGGGTTGGCAGTCCTTCAAATCACTCACAATCTTGACATGGAAATGGGAAAGATGTTTTCCACTGCTGTCTTGAAATTTTCCTTTCAAATATCATTTTGAGCAAATACTATTGTATGAAAGCTGAAATTTGTTCAAAAACACTGCATCACTAGCTTCAGTGAATCTTTCAATTTTCTTTTCCTTGGTGTCTGTCTACGTATGAAAATATTTCTTTTGTGGTTTGAGTTTGGTTGTTCCATAATGTTATAAACGTTTGGGTTGCTTGATCCACCAACACTTTGAAATAAGAATGTTCTTCAAAAATTTGCACATTAAGTGGCTGACACAGATTTAATGAAGGTTGCAAATTAGGTGGCTGGCATATATTTAATAAAGGTTGCGTATTAGATGGCTGGAATAGATTTAATGACGGAATTGCAGTACGACACAAGCAATGGCTAAGCACAAGATGATCTTCGAAATGTATTCTACAAATCCTGCTACTTTTGTATAATTCTGTTGGGTCCTTCAACATTATATCTTTATCATTACATGCTATTTTCCATTGTAGAACACGTTCCTTATATTTTGGGTTGGGAAATCTGAAAAATCTTATTGAACTACCACTAGCAAAACGATCGTTGGGACAGTTTTTAATAACACACTTATTGCCACCCATTTTCGCTACGAATTAGAGCGGCGAAGAAAAAATTATATGAAATGAAAAACTTGTAAAAATTTTGAGAATAAACAATAAAGTGACAACTGACAACTGACAAGTGACAACACAGACGTCACAGACAAATTAACCTAACATTCTAAGGGCCGGTATTATAAAACTATTTTGACAGAAAACTAGAAGTTAACTTGTGGAATGACGTCATATCTTGCAGTTAACGTCTAGATGAAGGAGTTAACTTTATCAGGTGGAATGGGTATCAGTTGAAGTTAACTTTGTAGGAAATGATGGTTTTCGACAGTTTTTCTGTCAATAATTTAGCACATACTTGAGTTTATTGTTGTATTATTTTTCTGACTTTGATAAAACGATATCCACTTTATTTTTGGTGAACTGTCAACCGACGATGAAGATACTGGTTGAAGGCCCAGGGCGACCAAGAATGTTTAGATATCGGTTAGACTATTTCAACTTGTGGAATGAAATATAATTCAAAACCCGTTTTCGATTATTCAGAGAATCTGTACCCATTAAGGCAAATTTAAAATAAAAAATGGGACATTTATAAAACTGACATTCTACCGGCCCTCAGAGTAAAGACTAGTTCATGCAAATGCGAAATTCGCAAAAATAATATCTCTTTTTCATTTCAATTCCATGAAATGAAATAGAAAAAACATATTTTTTTGCTAATTTTGCATTTGCATGAACTAGTCTTTATAAAAGATCATAGGCCTTCTCCATCCTTGTCTTGAAGTCAACATAACTTTGTTTGTTTAGAAGCACAGAATATATACCCACACAGAAGCGAATGTCAGATCCTTGCAGATACCAAAAATTTTTGTAGCCACTCCCTCTGTAAGTGGGACACCAATAAGGAGGGTAGTGTTCGTTGTTTTTACGCCGATATGACTCTACTCCTAAAGTGCAGTTTTCTACTTCTTTTCTTTCGCAAATAAGACAAAGACAGAAAACGGGTGTTTGTGGAATCCGAGTACACTAAACGAACAAACACAAATTAACTGAAAAGTGACATGACAATAAATAAATATTACGGCTGTGAATAATTTTCAAACATTGTTGAATTGTGCTTCTGCTTGATATATTTTTAATATTGTGTGTCGCTATTTTTATAAATCTTTTTGTGAGACAACAATGCCTCGTCGAGGAGGAACTGTTTGTATTTGTTGGGGATGTTCTTCGAAAACCGGTGAGAATTTGAGTATGTTTTCCCTTGTGAAAGATCCTGCAAGGTATGTACACAAATTTCACATTATGATGAATACAATACATGATGTATGTATATATTTTAGATTGGCATTGTGGCTAAAGGCAGCAGGTAGAGAAGATTTGCTTGAAAGAAACACGGAGGAACTTCATAAAATTGTAGGATTTGTGAGCTGCATTTCGAGGACAAATACATAATTCAGGGTGAATCGAGGAAACATCTCTTTGATAATGCTGTCCCGACAATCTTTCCTCAAAAATTATCTACTACGACAGAGAGTGAACAGATCCGTCTAGCCAAGTCATAATTGTTTCAAGTAAGTATTAGACTGGGGATGATTATGTGTTTAACTCTTTATTAGCACACAATTCGCTCTTCACAGAAAGAAACATACAGAAAACAAAACCACCTAACGACAACACGTTGAAAATACCTACCACAAAATACAAAAGTCATTAAAATACAATACAACATATCAAAAACTACCACAAGAAAAGAAAGAGGATCATTATTAGCAAAACTCGCTGTCTGAAAAAATCTCTGAAGCTGTTTTTTTTTTGAGTTTCGTTCAAATTTTACAGAGGAATTGAATGATAAAATCAGAATTCACCAAAACCCTTTCTTTAGTATGCAAAAACTGTTTTGTTTTTTTATATGCAAAACTGGCTATTTGCAATATATATTATTTTTCTAAATTCCACTCCTAAAAACTTTAAGCATCATTATTTTATAAATCACCTAATTTTGCGAAAGCAGCATTACTAAGCTGTTGAATGTTGAAGAACACATTGGTATATCAAGTCGACGATTGTAAATAATTTCAGTCGACTTCAGTTGAAAATAAGTTTTGTGATTCTGTTCAGAGAAATAAAAATTCGATTTACATTCGTAGCACAGCCTGATAGTATTATAGGTAATATAGGTGTAGACAAGTGCATAAAAAACATTCAAAAGTTTCGTTGATCTGAGATATTTTTAAAAGTAACCAATATTGAATTTTTCGCTAATATGATCTATATAAAGTTACCAGCTCATATTACAATTAGAAAAATAATTTTCAATCACGAGTAGAAATACAGAAAACAGTTTTATTTGAATTTGGAATCGAACAATGTGTTATACCCCTTGATAGTTCCCTTCTTCAGCATATACCCTAACGTTACTTCATATAATGATGAAAACTCAGTTTTTTGCTAACAAATTTGATAATTGAGATATGTTTTGTTTCAGGGATTATTCCTAGACCTGGCAATCCCTCTTATGTGGCATTACAAACCCCTACCATTTTGACCTCTACTTCACCAAGAAAACAGAAGTTAAGAGCAAAAATTGTTTTGCTGAAAAAAATATTCATAAACAAAGAATGCACATGAAGAAAAACCCAAGTACAGATGAAAACTACACAATTAAAGATTTTCATAAAATGTCCAAAAAGTATTTGAGTGAACCATTTTCCGAAATAGTAATAGCACAGACACTATTACAAGGAAAGAAACCCAAAGCCAGAATTCTGTTACATCTTTGATATGTCAATATATGTATTCCATGTAATAGCATTTCCAAATATAAATATCTGTTTATGATCTCTTGTTTTATTTGTAATTTGATAAGTAATGTCTGAAAAGTTATTTGTTAACCTCATCTCTCACAGTTAGGACAAGAAGATTATAAAAACATTTCCTCTAATACCAATGTGAAAAAGTAAGTGTATTATTTTTTCTCTTAAGGTGTAATATGTGTTACCTGAATAAAGCTCAACTGCTATGTTTATAATGAATACAAATCAACAATAAGTAACTATTGTTATTCAAAATATTCCATAACTCATGTATAGATGAGCTGGGATTTGATATATTTGAATAAATATAATAATTTTCATTCCTTCGGAATGAAGTAACTGATGCCAACATGGTGAAACTACATTTTGAAAGAACTCCAAAATTAGCAATTTTATACCGTATTTTAGAAAAAAAAAGACGATACTTTTCAAAGTCATCAAAGCCTATAGACCTCTTGGTCACCTTCAAAAACTGCATTCAATCATAATATGAAGGTATTTCAACATGTATATCTCAAATGCAAATCAACTCGAATGAGAACAATAACTTTCCGCTTTGTTTATTGGCTCATTCCCAGACAGTCGAAGGAATATGATTGCAATTTCTTAATATACCTATACTAATGAACTAGTTATTATCAATTTGTTTTTATGATTGCAGTATTCCTTGTTTTTATACAGACCACATGGGTGGTAGGATATTTATTGATTAAAATATATATACAGATATAAATTGAACCTTAAGGAAAGCAAACAAATAGTCTATATCTGGGAAAAAAAAGTCATGCTTTTCAATATCAATCAGATCTGTATTCCTAGTCATCGGTGATCAAGCTAACTAACCTCAGAGGTAAACATTTTGGGAATGAACTCTTTGCTGGGATAGGCGTGTAGACAAAGATCCAGTCTGTTACAATATTAGGATACTACTGATATACATAAATCATGAAATCATTGAAATACACAACTGAAGGTGTGTGCATAAGTGTGATTAATAAAAAAAATAAGGAATAGAAAACATTGTAATCAATAAATATTTCATTGAAAATAATAACTGAATAAATTTTTTAAATGTTTTTCACTCCATTATGTATCTCAGTATTCCTTAAAAAAACATTACTAGTATAATTTTTTGAATATTTAGACACGGGGTATAGAGAATTTCATCATAGGAACAAATCTCGATTTTCTTAGTGTATTTGTATAACTGGCCTTCCCCCTGTTTACGTTTCTCAGTGTGGCTCTAAGTGGTTTCAAGGATTCTGATTTTTGACCACAGAACATCAAAGTGCCGACAAGAGCTTTCGTTTCTGTGTGGGTATATATTCTGTGTTAGAAGCGAGAGCCTTATATATACATGTTAAGTCTATTCATTCGGATGGTTTCGTGTATACCCGCTCATTTCATCTAGTTTTCATTCTTCGTTTGTATTATGGACCTTCTTGCTTTAAATGTAAACAAACTATCTATAACATTTCACCACCCGTCGCCCACTCGCCTACAAATTGTATAGAAAAGGATAGTTCATGTTCACTTCAAAACAGGTATTTGTGTAGGTATAAGCAGGGCATTTCTGTGTCTTTTATTACTCTAAGGTGTTTTACAAATTGACCTAAGCTAAGCGCCATATCGGATGTTTTGTCTCTGTTTCTCCCATAGATTCAACCATTATTACCAGTATTAGGCTTAATTAAGCCTTATACTGTGGTATAGGCAGGGCATCTCTATGTCTTTTATTACTCTGAGCCGTAAACACAGAACTTAAACACATTCTGTGGCCGCAACTGTAGTTTTATTCGATTGCATCGAGGTGTAGCATTCAGTGTTTGTTTGCAGATTAATTTGACACATTCCTTGTAAAAAGCCAAAAGTTGGCAGTGCTGGAACCGAAATCCGAGGATTCACTAGCTACAAAGCTACAGGCGCCGAATAATGTTTAGCCTCTACTAAGTTCTCTATTCTGTGCCTCAGGCGCCTGTAACCCTTAAAACGCCTCTGATTATGCTATGAGTTTTATTTTCAAATGGGATAAAAAAATAGAATGTTCGGAAAAGGAAACCAAAAATATTTCAGGACAGGAACACAAGCCTGTTCCTCATTCACTTCTTCTCTTCAGATTTCAGCCATAACATTTTTGAACGCATCCCATAATACCGCTGACTGTAGTGACTGTTGTAGGTATTTTAAAATTTTTGCTTATTTTTGTTTTTTGGTGTGGTGATTTGACTGATTTCATGGATTTACGAACACCAGTGACCACACCCATCATTTTATACTTCTTGATGGTTAATTTCTTCAAAAAAGTATATTTTGTTACAGAAAATATCTTGGTTTGAAACTCCATGAGTTATTTTTATTGTATTTTTACATGAATAGCGCAAAATATAAAATACAAATTTGTGGGACTTTGGCACTTTCACTCGGTGAATCCCACAGCTCAAAAAGGTGCAGAATAGGTGCAATTTTCAGCTTTCCAATACATTTTGTAATGATATTGCTTAATTTTCAGTTGCAGAAAGTTTTTGGAAAATCAAAATTATTCCTTAATCTCTAGGTTTATCACTTAGAGCACTATATATTATTCTGCTTGTGTGCAAATTTACCTATAACCATCATATTAACTTTTTTTCAGGCATATTGATATCAATACCGAAAATGGATAATACTTTACAATACATCAATGGAAATTTTATAGCATTGCCAGTGGAAGAAGTGAATGCAAATAATGTGATTCTCAGTCAGGTATCAAATTTATATTTGTCTTAATAGGTTCAAGCTTGAATAATTTTTCTGAACCCTGCTAAGACCCTGCCTAGAAAAGAAAATTGTTGGGAAAGTTGCAGTAAAAGCAACAGACTTGACTATGAAATCTCTCAACATGAATAGTTTCAACCGTTTCAATGATAAAACAAATATAGTACTAAAAAAATACTTAACTATTTCGTTCCTTAACATACATTTGAACAAGTGCAACAATAGGAAATTTCAGTCTCAGGAAATAGATAAGCTCATTTTAAACAGTTAATTCAAGGGCAGACATTTAAATCTCTATTCATTGTAAGCTGAAGTGACACTTCATTATTTATTTCTTTGATCTTTCAGAACTGCCTCAAACTGGAACAAAAATAATAAACGAGTAAGATTGAATAGGTTTTTTAAAAAACTAAATAAAATGAGGTGTCATGAGGTGGTCGATAGCGATCTAAGGCGCAGGCCGTTTCAAACTTCAGCACAGTGATAGCCGTTTCAAGCCCAATGTAGGTACGAGAGATTTTTTCTCAAATAACATTGGTTCGATAGGCGACCGTAAAAGCAAATGTATTTGTGAGTTGTCTAGATACCAATCTCATCTAGCTAAGAGTGCACTCTGACCGCCTGAGGTAGTGCTGTAGGTTTTCCTACAGCTGAAAAGTGAATACGCCACCAAAAATCAGTAAGTCGCCCAGGAGCGCCACGGCAAATAATAATAGCCGTATTCTACCCGCACAGGTTATGCCTTTGGGTTTATGGTCACAATGATTAAGTCTTCACCAAGATACACTAGAAAACGAGTTTACATTCATTAATCTTCACATTCAATATTCAATACAAATTCAAGTAAACCATTCAAAAAATTAAATTCTATTAGGTATATTGAACATAGAATCAAAAAAGGTTGTCAAAAGGCCATTTGATTTAATGAGCAATAATAATATTGCAGCTCTCCAAAAACTTCAAAATAGAGGTATGCGTATTACTTTTAAATGTTTTGTCATCAAATACACAACTCTACTACTAGAAACAATAGAGATTTGTATGTTACGAGAACTAATTATGCTAAAACTCTGAATTCGTTATATTTCACCAAGGACTTTCAAAATATAACAAACTTCCACAACACATAAAAGATTGTTCAACATTAGATTCATTCAAATCAATGCTACTTGTATATATTAGAGATAATAGTAATTAAATTAAACAAAAAATGTATCAATCAATATAGTAATTTACGTAACAAGTCCGGAAAACTGTTTTCGGACGTGTTGCGTACACAATTTTTTCGGTAACCGTGTAGAATACCAAATCAAGAGACATTTATTTTTTATATTTCTTTGTAGAAGAAAATTTCGAACATTTTAATTCTTATTTGTATTGAATATCGAAATGCGAACAGAAGATAGGTACTAACAGAAACATTCTAATTCTTATTTTTATAAATATTTATATTGAAATTCGGGCATTTCCTGGACTAGTCAGGGAAGTGATACTTTCTCAAAGAAAAATCTCAAAGAAAAGAAGTAGGTACTTCCCGGACGGTTGCCGAAAAAAGATATTTTCTTATTATTTTATGTTATTTGTATTTCAATTACAGCATATATGGTCTCCCGTTAAACAATGTTGAAGTGGTAAAAGATCTAGGGATTTAAACTTGCTTTAAGTGATCATATATCCAGATTAACACAAGATTCACTTAGAATACTGGGATATATATTGAGAATTGGAAAAGATTTCTCACTATTTAATCTAAAAATACTTTTTTGTTGTTTAGTACGATCAAAATCAGATTATGCCCCTGTGATCTGGTGTTCATATTATGCTTCTCAAAAACGATGTGTTGAATCTATACAAAATAAATTTTGTTATATCCTATAAAATTGGCTATTAGTTGGGTAACTATATATACATGTTCAGATATACTGACTTCTTAACTTACCCACACTTGAAAATAGACGCATTCAGAATGACCTCTTACGTATATAAATTAATTTCTGGTAATATTTCATGTCCTGAACTACTAAGTTGTGTTGATTTTAAAATTAAGCAAAGAGGTACTAGGGATGTTAAGACTAGTTTTCTAGAGAGTGTTCATTCCACAAACTACGGCTATAACAGCCCGATGACACGTCTCTTAAGGTTGGCTAATGAATCTGATATAAATGTTTTTGGTGTACCTTTCGACAGATTCCACAAATCAATCACTGAATATGTACGGAATAGATCTTAAGCAGTTTGACTAGCTTTTGTGTTTCATTTCCTCACTATTGTTTTTCTTTTTATGAATAATATTTTATATTATCGTGTTACAAAGATTCAAATAATCATTAAAGATATACATAATTTTATAAAGATAATATTAAAACTATTGAAGTAATAAAAATATAAATAACATTAAAAAGTATACATTACAAATCATCTAAAAATTCCACTAGCTTCTTCTTAAAATTAACAACATTATTGGAATTTTTCAGATAAATCGGGAGTTTGTTGAATTCATTCAAACCTTTAAAAAATAGATTAGTCACGCATCTTCTCGAATTTGTTCTGCTAATATGGAAGTTGTTACTGTTTCTGGTCCTGGTGTTATGAAGATGAATAACTCTATTTATATTTAAAATCACATAATCATTAAAATAAGCTGGTTGCAAACCCTTGACAATCTTAAAAATAAAAACCATTCTTGAAAAGTATAGCCTTTTCTTTACTGGTAACCACTGAAGGGAATTCAGTATATAAGAAATTGAAGTATAGCGATTGCATTTTAGAATCATACACATTCCGCGATTTTGGAGTTTTTGCATCTGAGACAGTTTATTTTGATTGAGTAGAAATAGTAGAGAAGCACAGTAATCAAAATGTGGTTTGATAAAGCAGTTGTTAGTCGTTATTTTAACATAAATGCTCAAACAGTTCGAAACTCTAGAAAAGAAAATGGGCTTTTTGATATTTTTTTGATAATATACGCATGTTTGTTTAAGTGATCTATAGTAATTTCCAAATGATAATCCTGCTATGCAGAGTAACCCATTTGAAAGCGGGCCACTCTAAAACTGTTATTTATTATCCGATTCAGAAGTTTTTTTTTTCAATAGGTAGAGCATCAATAGTTCTAGTTAAGTGACATAAATTCGAAATGAAAATAAAAATTTGAAGGCCTACACTTCGAATTTTTTTCAAGGTCAAGAATCCAAAAAACATAATAGCGATTTTTTAAGATAGAATTTGACGGCGCCACTGGATTCACGATATTCTCAAGTGATTTATGTCAAAATTACATAGGAATATGTCCATGAATAAAAAAGTTATATGGGAATGAAATTTGAAAATTATGTTAATAAATCAACCGGCCTCTTCAATTTCAGAACTCTCATCAAAATTCTGACTACACCACTGGATTAAGAATACTTTGAAATACATTTGGTCAGAATTTCATCATCTGTCATTTCATCTGTTCATAAATAAAAAAGTTATAAAATAATAAAATTTGACATTAGTGGAATTTTAGAAAATTTTATTTTAATATTTTATAATTTTTTTATTTGACTTTTCTATTCTGACCAAATATATTCCGAAATATTTTGAATCCAGTAGTATTGTCAGAATGATAAAAGTTCTGAAATAGAAGTGGTGGGTTGATTAATTGACAAAATTTTCAAATTTTATACCCATATAACTTTTTTATTAATGGACGCATTTCTACGTAATTTTCACATAAAACACTTGAAAATGTCGTGAATCCAGTGGCATCGCCAAATTCTATTTAAAAAAATCGTCAGTATGTTTTTTTTTAATTTTTGACCTTGAAAATTTGTTTTAATTTCGAATTTATGGCATTCAAGTAGAACTATTAATGCTTTATCTATTAAAAAAAAAAACTTCTAAATCGGATAATAAATAACAGTTTTAGAGAGGTGGCCCGCTTTCAAATGGGTCACTCTGTATATAAAAAAAAAAACATTTTTGCATGATTCAGTTTTCTTGATTACTTACAGTATCTGTTTTCAAAGCGGTAAGTTTTGTTTACTGGTTGCTAGACCAAAGGCGTCGGTATAAGTAATTCGCTTAACGACGCCTAGTGTTACTTTTATGTAAATGTCACCTTTGACTTTTCAGTTATTAGCTGGAAATTGATGTGTTTCATTCAAGGTAAAAATGAGAGAATCGTGCAAAAAACGCTATATTCATGTAACACGAATGTTAAGGCACTACTGATCTCAGACAATAATTGGAGTCGTGGCCACGTTCCTCCTCCATATTGCCTTTGATCGGTAAAATATGTTCACCATTCTTAATACTTAGTATACTATATCAGAGTACATTGTTCCATTCAATCTTTCAGTTACTGGACAAAATAATTGAAAAAATGAAAGATAAGAACCCGTTATTCAGTATTCTTTTCTCAAAAAAGTTTTTTGGTGGCAGCTACTGGGATGGGGTGAAAGTTAAAAAACCTGATGAATATGATGTAGACATACAATGCAAATTGGATGTTTACACTGAAAGACTCAAACCAAGTAATGAGCCTGGTTGGGTCAACCTTAAAATGCAGCGAACTAGAGTTCCGTAAGTATGTGTATTGGATGAATATGTATAAGAATCCAGAATTTTGAAGTTTGTTTTCAGTAAAACCTATCAATATTAATATCCCAGATAGCACAAGTACGTCCCATGGACGTCCTCAGGACGTCCGCTTCGGACATTACAGATGTCCTAGGGACGTCCATTTTTCGTCTGGCGGACGTCCCATGGACATCCTATGGACATACAATGTTACAAAACCAGATGTCCATAGGACATCCGATTTAAGTCCATTTTGGGTCTGAACAGGACCATTTAAAGACCTTTATCGTATGTTAGGTTCAAAAACATATTTTTCATTCATATTTTAATTCTATCATGAATAATGTTAATTTGTGACCAGACACCGATAATGATAAACACATCACTAAGTACAAATAAAATGAAAATCACGATCAAAACGTTCTATATATTAATCTGAAAAATTACAGGTTTTGTTCTATATTATCTGAAGAATAACAGAGGTTTATGAACAGTAAGAACTCATGATACATAAAATAAATAAAATTGTCAAAAAAAAATTAAAAGTATACTTCTCGGTTTCTCGGTATATCACTTCAAGCGGTTCATTAATTCTATTTTTTTTTGTTCTTGTCCGCACTCATCCGATCAGTTGCTCTCTTCAGCCACAATTGAATTGATTTTTCAGTTGCAGTATAATTCTGCGACAATCCTGCTTTATCTGCAGCACCTTAAACAACAGGAAAGTTAGTAAATTGTATTGTGTTTTTGGAGGTTATGGTTCATCATGTTCTTCTCTAAAGTAGGTATATTATCTATTTTCTAATTCAATCTCTACTCACCAATAAATACAACGTGACTGCCCGAGATCTACAAATAAAAAATACATTCATCATTTACACTATTTCGCACTTTTAACTTTACACACCGAAAAATCCAAAGCCAGCGTCTGTTTTCTTGACAGGGTGTTTGACAAGATTTTAGATTTTATTGAAACAAGACAACTGTTAACTGTTTAGTTACTACAATATAATGATTGTACCTAGAACTATATAATAATATTAAACGTGCAGAACGCAGAACACAACAAACAAACCAGTAGAAACGCTAGATTAGCTAGATGCTGATTATCTGAAAGCTGAATCGAGAATGTTGGAGTCGGATCCATTCGTTGCTACTCGGGACAGTCGAAACTCCCATGAAACAGATAAATGTTAATATTCGAAATTCACTTTGTTCACATATTTTTTTATTTTATGAATTTCGTTCATTGAAACATATCGGTAAAAATCAATCTTATATAATAAATACTCCATATACATACAAATATTTTCCGACTTATTTTGGAAAAATAAAGAATGTCTGACCTCTAATGGACGTACCAGAGACGTACATGTTTGGACGTCCAGAAGATGTCCGTTTCTGGACGTCCTGAAAACGTCCTTTCAATAGCTCGGGACATTCGGACCAAAAATGGACATAAACCGGACGTCCCGAAGACTGTGATGATGTATGCATTGCTTACCATTGTGATAGTTATGACACTAAGGTAAAACACGATTAAAATTTCCACCAAATTTTTTTTGTCTTTGCGACATGTTTTGATACTATGTCTCATAACTATGGATTTCCATTAAGTAACGGCCACGTCAATCCAAAAAAAAAAAAAAAATTGTGATAGTTTGTGTGTACGGGTGACAACAAGAATACACTTTTAGGCTGCCATTCTTTTATTTTTTCACCTTGTGAAATGAAACTTGGCAGGGTAAAGAGTAGAAGTAAATGTCATTTGTCTGATGTAACGACAAACTACAATTTCCGGTTTCACCGGAAATAACCTTAACTTTCGAAATTTAAGTGGTACAACCTGTATATATTGTCTGTTTTAAGGATTTTTTAAATTATTGTACATCCGAATATTAGTTTTCAATCTAGAGTGCTAGGACAATCCTAAAATTTTTCTCTAGAGACTGTCTACTTACAGAAAATCAAATATCGTTTTCTGTTTGTTAACCTAGAAGAAGGCTGTAAAGTGGTTTAATTTTTTTGTTCTAATTCAAAAAACTTTAATATACAGTAAAACAAACATAGCTTAAACTGTGAAATTATGCCCGCATATGATGCGCATTTGTCGTACAACGGACTATAATAGTCCGTAATATATCTAGTGATTCAACATTGGCGTTCGCGCTATAAATGAGAATTTCACATGTTTAGCTACGTTGGTAGAACTGTAACTACCATTTTTCATTACACCTTTTTTTCGATTATTAGTTTAATTTTTGTATCTCCAATTATGGACCAATTAGAAATCCTCCCCGTTCGCCAGATCTGACACATCTAGATTTGTTTGTGGAGTTATATTAAAAATAGTGTTTATGTGATACCGCCAAGAATACCAGAAATGCTTAGGAATGTGGCCCAGCAAAATAAATGCCGAGTTCGGAAATGCAGAGAACAATTGGGTGTTAGACTAGGTTATTCTTAAAATTCTCGTTTTACCAATTTTTTCTTTGTGTGTCAAACTTAAATATTCAATACACTTTTTTTCCGGGCACAGCTAATTGTCCAGTGAATATTTTTAATCAACTATTTGTGAAATACCTAACGAGATATGGCAGATATGGCCGGAGAGTTTCATATAAATTAAATGAAAAATTCCGACACAGCCGAATTCCTCTTCTGTCCACACTATCCCTCAAAGTGGAAAATTTGAGGTAAATGTCTGTCAGAAAACAACTACTTCCCCCTACGGACATTGAATTACATCTGACATCAATTTGCGCAATGTTCCTCCAAGAGGACACAATTTTCCACTTTTTGGGATAGTGTGGAGAGAAGGGACTGTGTCGAAAGTTTTCGTTTCAATTAAAAGCATGGTGTGATAGAAGCTGGTAGTATATTTTATACCTTTTTGGATTTGTCTTTAAATAATGCATTTAATAGTGTTATGGAAGTGATAACATTTAAGTTTTTTGAATTTGAACTAAAACATGTACTTATACATTTTGCAGAGTTCCTTAAGGTTAACAAATAAAAATAACCAACTTATAGAAGTGATAACATTTAAGTTTTTTGAATTTGAACTAAAACATGTACTTATACATTTTGCAGAGTTCCTTAAGGTTAACAAATAAAAATAACCAACTTTTCTCATTTTTTTGTAAGTAGAGAGACTTTGTAGAGATATTTTAAGAGTGTCATGGCACTCTAGAATGACAATTAAAATTTTATTTAAAGACAAAGTTTATATCAAATTTAATTTTAAAATTATGAATTCAGATGTAGAATGATATAAGGAATCCTAAAAACAAACAATATACAGGGTGTCTCATTTAAATTTCGAAAGTTAAGGTTATTACCAGGAGGACCAGTTTTCGAACTACAAGGTGTCACAAACTCGAGCAACTTTAATTTTCATTCGTTTATGGAATAAAGTCTCTTGTAATTTTAACTATAACAACAATGTTGAAAATAAAAAAAATCCGCGAAATCTATAGAAATGTTAGGTATAGAGAATGCTGATATCATTCAAATGAGAAAAATTCTTGTATATATATATGACAATACAAGTTATTCTATTTGAAAAATGTTGTTGCTATTTGAGTATAATGCATATGCTATCCAAATTCGTCTCATAATTTGGAAAAATTGTTCCTATTTTAAAATATGTTTTTTTTCTGTCTATCAATTTTTTCCCTTGTATAATAAATAACTATTATCTTGGTAAAGTTTAAAAACTGCATCAGCTGACACTTCACCATTTCATCATCAATCTATTTTTTTTCTCTATATACAATGCCAATTTATGTTCTCTTGATTGTGATGAATAAATACATTATTATTATTATTATTATTTTTCAGAAACACTGTTACCATCAAACGTCGTCGCCCTTTCTATGGCGTTCCGTAAGTAAAACATATATTCTGTTAGATTATGTACGATTATAAGTCAATTATTTGAGTTTTTATAGTGTCTCAACTGACTTTCGTATAGACTGACTTGAAATGTTTTTTAATTGGCATGGTCGAGTGATATCTCATTCAAAACGTCTTTCAATTTTCAGTACGACAACAAAATTTGATACAAAAATATTCATCCAAAACAAAATGGCGGTACATAATGTTAAAGGATTCTTTCAAATACATGAGTTGTTACCAAGCTCTAGTAAAATCATAAAATCTTTTAGGTACTTTTGAAATTGACTCATATTTATTATTATTATACTCTATTTTATGAATAACATAGGGTAAATTCTCAGAAAATAAACTAATTTCGTGTGCTTATACTAACAGGTCACATGGTATGTTTGACCAAAATATATGGCATTGCTGGACGAGACTAGTAAAATTGTAAAATTTTGAAATCAATTGTGTTGAAGGGTAACTTATTATTTAATCCTTGAGAGCATTCTATACCCATTTTTATATACAATTAATCAAATTAATTTTTTTAACGAGGGCATCAATTACAAACAAAAAAGAAACAGTGACAGGTCACTTCGAATTTCCATCCATTTCTTACTTGCTAGGTAGCTTAAAAAAAGTTTTGTTCTCTTCATAAATGATTCTGTTTTGTTTCTTTTTGCATAATAATATGGCGTTTGTGAATATTGATCAATCCTAATTTAAAACCCAGAAAAATTATATTACATATGGCTCAGTTTGATTTCAAAATTTAGATTTGTGTTTCTAGGGGCCTGCATTGTTTGATAAATAAAGAAGATTACTTGGACACTGAAAAAGTAATGTTATGGATTCATCAAACATTATCATGCTCTTTGGAGGGGGTTAAAAAAGGAAAGAAGCGCTTTTGCACTATTGAATTACCATGCCATGGAGTTTTTAAGGTAAGTGGTTTCATTTCATAGAAATCGACAAAAGAAACTACTACAAAAGAATTCTGTGAGCTTTATAAGACATCTGATTGTTCGAATACTTAACTCTACAAACGTCAAGAAATCACAAGGTTTGGTTTGCGAATTGATAACAATATGCGAAATGACCCCTTTTTTCATTTTCCTTCGTTACCGTGACACAAAGTAGTGTGTGAAATACATATTTCGCACACTGCATGTAAACTATATGGGATTTTTATAATTTAACCTTTATGGTCCTCAATCAATCAAAAATATACGAAATCATTTAATTCTGAATGTGTAACAATGGTTAAGTAAAGCTTTTTAACACTTTTCAAGTTGTGACAAAATTTTATACTACCTAAGTATTTATTTTTATTTTTTGACGTTTGTAGAAATAGTTATTTTTGTATCTAGTGCGCGAAATGCTACTTTGGTGATCGAGAACTGATTTTTTTTAACGAGGCGCAGCCGAGTTAAAAAAAATAGTCGAGATTACCAAAGTATTTCGCGCATGAGATGCAAACAAAATTTTTTCTACAAACGTCAAAAATATTGTTCTAAAATAAATAATAACTATGAAAAATAGTATTGAACTGGCTTAAATAATTTTTCCAAATCAAGTAATTACTGTAGGGTTTCTATACATCTTGACTGTAACTATGGAAATAAAATGGCATTTGTTGACAATTATTTCAAAGTGACAGTTCTCGATAATTATTTTTTGACTTTTTATTCGCGTCAATTTCGTGCGTGATATTTATTATTGTAAAAGAATGGAAATTTCGAGCGACGATGAACTAAGCAGTACCCCACCTAACTTGATCGATGCGGCCAATTCCGTTATTTCCAACCTTTTACCGGAGAAATCGAGGCGCCAGTATGAAAATGCATATCAGCAATTTAAAGAGTGGTGTGAAGCAAATAAAGCCAGAAAAATATCCGAAAATGTGCTGTTGGCATATTTTGCACAGAAGTCTAAGAAGCTGAAGTCTTCCACGTTATGGGCAATGTATTCTATGTTGAAGGCAACACTCAATGTTAAAGAAAACGTGGATTTTAAGAAATTTACCAAGTTGGTTCCATATTTGAAAAAATTGTCAGTTGCAAATCATCCTAAGAAATCTAAGGTATTGAGTAGAGAGGAAGTTGATCAATTCATAAGAGAGGCAGATGATGAAACCTATTTGTTGGTTAAGGTAGATTTTTGATGATTGTTTTATATGTTTTTTGAATTACTGATTTCCTTTTAGGTCGTTTTAATACTGGGTATTTCGGGTGCTTGCCGCCGTGACGAACTCACTAAAATGACGGTCGATGACATAGAAGATAAAAATTCCATTTTGATTGTTAAAGTACCCGATACAAAAACGAATATACAACGAATTTTTACAGTTTCAAATTTATATTATACTGACTTTTACCGAAAATATGCGGCTCTTCGTCCAAGTTATGCTACCAGTCGCCGATTGTTTTTGAAGTATCAAAATAAGAGATGTTTTAACCAAGTTGTTGGAATAAATAGTATTGGAAAGATGCCTAGCTTAATAGCAAAACACCTAAAATTACCAAATCCTGATGCCTACACTGGTCATTGTTTTCGGAGAACATCAGCCACACTCCTTGCTAATACGGGGGCCGATATATGTGTTTTGAAGCGACATGGAGGATGGAAATCTTCGACTGTGGCCGAAGGATACGTGGAGGATTCTATCAATAACAAAATTCAAATATCAAATAAAATTTTAGACTGTGAAATTTCAAGATCAAGTGCTGTCACCTCTACGGCAGTTGCTTGCAAGTCAAAAATGGATAGTCTTCCAACCCCCGAAACTACGATATCACGAGCTGAATCTGAGTTATCTGGTTTAGGAATAAATATTGGTTCGTGCACTGGCTGCACCATTAATGTTAACATTGTAAATAACAAATAAAATTAGGTAGTGTAAAATTTTCTCACAATTTGAAAACCTTAATTATTGTTCTACATTAATAAATAAACGATTTCTTGTTTTTTGCTTGATTGAGGACCATATATATAAGTTAGAATTTGAAAATCCCATATAGTTTACATGCAGTGTGCGAAATATATTTCGCACATTACTTCGCGCACGGTGTCATGGTAACGAAGGAAAATGAAAAAAAGTGCCACTTCGCATACTGTTGTCAATGTGCGAACCTTGTCATTTTTTGACGTTTGTAGAAAAAAAAAATTATTTTTGTACAACTGACATTAAAAATGACGTTTTTAATTCATTGACACATGAACTAAAAACTGACGTTTTCACAAAATCACTTTTAACACTAGTGTTAAAAGTACTTTTAACACTAGTGTTAAAAGTAAAATGACAGATGAGATGATGGATACTCAGTAATATAGATCTCTCTAATAGAAACACTTCAATCAGATATTATAATCAGAACACCTACTCAAGAGGAATCGTTTATAAAAGTTCACACATGTATTTGGTCGTTTGCGCAATTGATAATACTAATTCTTTTTGAAGTTACAAACGAAGTAGTATTTAGTCCAACTGTAGAATGTCCTTCATCACTGACAAGTAATGACATTCATAAATAAAGTGCGTTGGGGTTTATTATATTTGAAGTATCTGTCAGTCAGCCTTGTAATCCAAAGATCGTGTGTTCGAATCCTTATGGATCTTATTTTTTTTTGTTTTTTTCTTACTAGCAGTAACTGTTGAACAAAAAATTTTGTATGATACATTTGTTAAAAGTGATTTTATTTTGCTCGTGGGGTTGCTCCACTCGCTAACGCTCGTTTCGCAATATTCCCCACTCACAAAATAAAATGCCACTTTTAACACTTGTATCATAAATAACTATTGTATCTCATGCGCGAAATACTTTGGTGTTCTCGAAATCAGTTGCGCACTAGATACAAAACTCTTGTAATTCGTCAGTTGTGCCCCTGGAGAAACTTGATATTTCGAATATCTAAATGACTTATTCAAAAAACTGATGTATAAAAATATTGTGATCAATCCCAGAAATTAAAATGAATTTGTATACAGTCAACCGGATATTTATAAAATATTCTTCGTGGACATCCTTCACTGATATCTCAATATGAGATATGTGTTATTCATAGACACAGTGGCGGATCATAGGTGAGGCGCACGAGGCGCGCGCCTCGTATTTTTTATGGCGGGGGGCGCCAAACAGGCCAAGACAAAGTCAATTTTTCCATACTAAGTATTCATAGAATAAAACCTTCGCGCCTTCTAATTGAACTCCCAACAAAAACGTGGACAACTAGCCAACGACCTATCCTGACTGCACTGCTGCTGCCTGCATTGGCATTGTTACGCACTCGTCGCTAGCTCCCATTAGTCCCACTAGCCCCACTACAAGTTTAACTCCAATCAAGTGTCATTCGATTAGAGATGGGACATCGAAACGTAACATCGATGTTGGACATCGACGATACTATCGAAATTGACCATCGATTTTTTGCAAACATCGGTCTTGCAATATCGATGGTTTCTCGACATCGATGTTTTTTGACATTTGAAATTTTCGACAGATGACAGATGAATTGGCGTGACAGCATTTATAGTTTGGGAAAATTTGATTGAGTTACTGATAATATACTAATTTATTAATAATCATAAGTTAATCACTTCAATATTTTGGTTTCCTCATTCGTCATTTCGTTAACGATAGCAAAATGAAAGCGAAATTCAAATATTAGGAAGTGACAGGGACAGGTGACAGGTGACGTGGCAGATCTCATAAGTGGTAAAATATCGTTCGATAAACGATATTTACTTTTTTGTTCAATTACCTCTGTGACCACGCGGTACAAATGTTCTGCTCGCTCGGGTTCCACAAAAAAACATCGAACGCACCTTGAGTAACAACTTTTATTGCGCATGCGTGTTGGACCGATGCTGAAATTCGATAGTGCCTAACTATCGATGTTTAATAATAATAATAATAATACCCCCTCATAAACACTCATAGAGTGTACCCAAAGTCATGGCCTGTGCGGGTAGAGGACGGCTATTATTATTATTTGCCGTGGCGCTCCGGGGTGACTTACTGATTTTTGGTAGTGTATTCAGTTTTCAGCTGCAGGAAAACCTACAGCACCACCTCGGGTGGCCGGCGTGCAATCCAAGCTAGCACTAGCCGAGATTGGCATCTAGACAACACACAATACACTTGCTTTCAACAAGGACTGTGGTCGTCTATCGATTCCGATATTGGGTACTTGTGAAAAAATCCCTTGTACCTACATCGGGCTCGAACCGACTACCGCTATACTGTAGTTCTGAACGGCCTGCGCCTTAGACCGCCAGACCACCGACCACATCGATGTTTCATTTTGCGACATCGATAGCAAAATATCGGAACATCGAATGATTACCATCGATGTTTTAGAATCATTTTCCACTCGTCCAAAAAAACAGTGTTTTCCGGACTTGTTACGTAAATTACTATTTTTATTATTGAGATGCATAATGAATGGAAATAAGAAGAAATCAGGTGCTCAAAACCGCAGGTTACAGAAAGAAAAAGATATTATGAAAGATAGGTTACGACAATCCATGTCACAAAAAAACTGATGAAATGCTAGAGACAAATGAGTCTGCATCAAAGTGTAGCAGTGATATTTCCTTCATTAACGAAAGTTCAACGTTACCATCATCAAGTACGGGTGATGAGGAAAAAGACTGTATCTTCGATAAAAATAATGAATTTGTACCATTTTTTGATGCTTCAATAAGTAAGTACATACAGTATCGGAAACTTTTCATCTGGGGTATAGACAGAAATATACGCGAGCAACAAGGAACGCAATGATATAATAATACCACATAAATAAGAGAGACGCACTACTGCGCACCTCTCCTGTTACCTCGCCCGACGAATTAACAGCTCACGTCGATGTCCCTTCCTCGAGCGAGTAGAGGAGAAATTGTAATGCTCTCTCAACATACAGTATCGGAAAGTTTTCATCTGGGGTTTGGTGGTTTCATGAGAGCGTAAAGAATAGCTTGCTATATGTTGAGAAAGCATTACAATTTCTCCTCTACTCGCTCGAGGAAGGGATATCGATGTGAGCTGTTAATTTATCGGACGAGGTAACAGGAGAGGCGCACAGAAGGGCGTCTTTCTTATTTATGTGCTATTATCACATCATTGCGTTCCTTGTTGCTCGCGTAGGTTTCTGTCTATACCCCAGATGAAAAGTTTCCCATACTCTGTACACTATACAGGGTGTTCCAAATTAAGTCGCACCATTGCCAACTCCGTTATTATTGATACTACGAATTCGGTTAAATGGGCAAACTAGTAGCATTTTTAATGGCCTTCTCGACGCCGAAAACAAAAAAAAAATTGACAGTCGCGTTTTCGAAATATTTCATAAAATGATATTTTTTTAAATGGAACACTCTATATTTTATCATGCATTTCGACTCGTAACTACATTCTCAATAACAAAGCTCCTATGACTTTTTTCCTAAAGTTGAAAATGAGCGACTTATGTGGAAATATTTATTTTTTTCACTAGTACAAAAAATTTCTTTGTTTTGACGAATAAAACCTCATGATTGTCCAAAAACCCAATTTTGGTATTTATACGAATGACAATATTTTGTTACTAACAGCTAAATAATACAGTAAAAAGAAAAAATTACGCTGGGATTTGAACTCGTGAAACCCGTCAATTGACACAACTGAGAACTATTTGATATTAATTTACAAAACGATAATTTCCATCTTAAAACCATTCCACTAGCCGTATTCAGTTTGTGAATCAAAATATTTCTGCCATAATGATAACTTTGAAGCCGTTTTTTGTACAGAACAGAAAATGCTGGAGCGTCATATTAATGCGGTTGGAAATAGCTATTTGTGTATTTAGAGCGCAAAGTGATGGATTGCCGCTCGAACAAAGAGAGTTACCGCGCGACGCGAAGCAGAGCCAATTTCTGATATAATGACACTGTTCTTCAAATTGGCGTTTATCCACTGGCACAGTAGGGGATGTACCCCTTTTTTCGCTAGGGCATTTGCTATGGACTCGGTGTATGAATTATTGAAGGCACCCTCGATGTCTATAAATGTTGTCATGGCTATCTCTTTGTCTTCCAAGGACTTCGTTAGTAGCCTGTTGAGGTCGTCCAGTGCTAAGTCCGTTGACTTGCCTGGTTGATACGCATACTGGCGTTCGTTGAGAGGGTTTGTTTGTAATACCTCGTCTCTTATGTATCTATCTATCAGCCTTTCCAACGTTTTAAGTGGAAAGGTCATTAGACTTATGGGACGATATGCCTTGGGTGTCTTGTCGCCTATTCTCCCTACTTTTGGGAGATATATGACTCTCACCTCTTGCCACATCGTAGGTATATGCCGTAATGCTATGCAAGCCTTGAATATACGGCACAGGTGTGGAATAAGTATTTCCTGTCCCTTTTGGAGAAATATGGGGTATATTCCATCTACTCCAGGGGACTTGTATGGTTTGAATTTGCTGATAGCCCACCTGATTCTATTTGGTCTCGATATTTCCGTAGCCAGTCTCCATTCCGAAGCCGTTGGCCTGTTTGGCCTGCTTCTGGTACTGTCTACTATTAACGGACCATTGAGAATTTCTGAGGCCGGAAAGTGTGCTTCTGTGAGCATCCTTAGACTTTCTTCAAATGTTGTGGTATAGGTGTTGTCGTTCTTTTTCAAGAAACCTACTTGGTTTACAGTACCTTCTTTGGCTAGAACCTTATGGATTCTCGAGCACATAGGGGTATCTGTTACCTCCTCGCAGAATTTCCTCCACGATTGTCTTCTGGCCTTTCTTTGTTGTACTGCGTGAGTTTAACCTTGTATGTGGTCCAATCTTGGTTCAATTTAGCTTTGTTAAAAAGCTTCCGCACGTCACCTCTGAGGGTTTCTAGATGCTTATTCCACCAGACTGTTTTGTTATTTTGTTGCCTTGTTTTTTCGGGACAGCTTTCTTCATAGGCTTCAACTATTGCTTTGTCCACTTGGTCTACTGCCCTCTCAAGGCTCTCTCTGTCACGTATTTCAGTCGTGGACCTCTCGAGAGACCCACTGAGTGATGCTGTGTATCTTTCCCAGTTAGTCTCTCTTGGGTTCCTATATTTGACTAAAGTACGAGGTGGGGTAACTAGATCAAATCTGATCTGTCTATGGTCCGAACACGAGGGTTCGTCTGACACGTGCCAGTTGGCAATGGTATCACCAGCTTTTTCCGACGTTAGGGTTATATCCAAAACCTCTTTCCTCGCTGCTGTGACGAAAGTTGGTTCATTACCTACATTAGCTATTAGCAATCTTTCTGTGAGAATAAATTGTAATAGTGATTCACCTCTTGGGTTGACGTCTGTGCTTCCCCACAATGAATGGTGTGCATTTGCGTCGCATGATATGATGAGTTGGAGGTTTGCCCTTGCCGCATAGGCGATGACCTCGCTCAATACCGGCGGTGGGCATGCCTCCTCGCCTGGGAAATATGCTGAGCTCACTATCCAGCTTCTGTTTCCTTCCTCCGTGGGCGTGGTTAGGAGACCTGTAACAACATCACCGGTGCATAGCACCGGTATCAGTGTACATTCAACCTTATTACTATATAAGATACATGCACGAGGTTTATTGTTACCTTCTTTATAAAGTACCTTACCTTGGTTGGGTTTTAGACCTGCAATCCTCCCTCCGTGTAGCCAGGGCTCCTGCAAGAGGGCAAGATCTATCCCTTCTTTATCGAACCTCCTGCATACCATTGCGCTAGACGCTCTAGCATGATGGAGGTTCAACTGCAGTACCCTGATCCTGTGTTTAGAGTTTAGTTCCTCTGACTTCTCTGAGTCTTCCTCTTCCATAGGCCCAGCCCCCTCTTGTGCTATTAGCCTTTTGAGAGGGCTTTCCCCGCTCCGGGGAGGTGTCGTCTCATCCTCTTCCTGTACCTCATCGGTCTCCGGAATTGGGTCGTCAACACCTTCCTCGGTGCTTTTGCTGGTTCCTTGCCTCCTTTTAACTCTGAATTTCAGTCTTCCTAGGTAATAGTAGGGAGCCATATCCAGCTTCTTGTTTTCCTCTAGGGACTCTTTGTCCATAGAGAAAGCCCATATTTGACCTTTGTCCGATGGGGTTTTACCCCACACCGTCCAGAGGTGTGTGTTGAGCCCGTGGTTTGAGACCTTTAGCCTACGCAGGCTTCCGGCCTTTGTCCTCTCTCATCGGGAACATATGCTGTGCAGGCGTGGGTTTCTGGCAAGTCATCACCTTCCAACACTGTCAGGGTTGCCCCCTCCCAGGGTTTTATGGTTGGGATGACTTCCCTTAGCCATTCTGCACTGATGCGATCCGCACACACTATAATCAGGTAGCCTGATTTATGAGTGCATTTTGCAAATCGCACTTGTGGTCTCTCTGTGGGGATTTTCTCTAGAGCCTCAGAGATCGAGTCCTGGGCGATCTCTAGGCTCTCTGGGCTCAAATTGTTCTCTGGGAACCCCGTGTGTACCACAGCAACCTTGACTGAGGAGAGGGCATCTTTGAAGGTGACTCCTTCCTGCTTTGGCTTCTTCCTCAGCTGAGTTATTTGTGGCGGTGTTGTGCTACTTGAGCGAAGGCGTTTCACCGCTTTTGTGCCTTCGGGTGCATTTTTTCTGCCTGTCCTGGCCACCTTGGATCCTAGTCTCGAGGACGGTATCGGATCTCTGTTTTTCAGGAAATTTTCCTTGATTACCAGCATTTTGGCTGTTGTATAATCAAGGCCCCTTTCCAGGTGACTTTTCAGCCTCAATTTAGAGGATCCTCCTAAGTGGGATGTTTTAACCTCCTCATCTAGTTCCTCCAGGGAAGATACCATTATCTTATTTTTAATTTTTGGTGCCTGCCGTGTGGCCTTGGCACCGCCTTTTGTTCCAGGTTCGGTTTAGTCACCTTCCCCCGTCCTTTATTTTTATTGTTTAGGTCCATATTTGTTCCCACGAGTAGCTAGGGAAGTGTTGGTCCACTACGGCAGAGCCCCGCATGTCGTAGTGGGGTCTAGGATACTCTGGGATTCGACCTGGTGTCCCAGAGGCTCCGTTTGAGGTAGCATTCCCTGCTACCATTCAGCCCTCGGCATGGATTTCACACACCTTGACTTGGGAGATTTTATCGACTTTCCTTGTCTAGATCCGCCGTGTTCTGTATAACAGGGCCACCTCGAGCAGGATGCGATTCTTCATCGCGCACAGACGGTCATTGGAAGTAGCTTCCTCGAGAGGTTTTCCAGGTCTCCTCTGCTATTTCCCTAGGGTTGGCAGATATATAATATATTGTTTATTTTATAAATAAATAATAAATATAGTAGTAATATACATTTCCGTACATAAAATAAACAGTAGAGACAAGTAGACAACTCCTTGTTTGCGGTGAAATTGACATATTAAATGAATTATTGAAAATTAAAAGTTAAATAAAAATAGGTTTTACCAAAAATGTGTACATTGACTCGGCTAATGAATGGGCTAATTTTCACGAGCAAAACTCTCATTTACTGTCAAAAGTTTACTTTTGCCGGTTGATTGCATGTGCTAGCCATTCCTTGAATTTAGTTGGGAATTGTGCCGCGGAATCTTGTTCAGTAGCAATACAAAAAAGAAAAATACCATTTGACGAGTCTGTAGAAAACGATACAATTTTGTGTGTAATACAATACAATTCTGGCACACTTCAAATTCATTTTTGAAAGAGACTTGTGCATAGACATATTGCTCGAATTGTACAAAGATGACATTGATACATCCCCTTTCAAAGAAGAATTTATACAATTCCAAAGCTTTGCGAAGGAAATGAAGTTGTCGAATCCCGAAGACATGTACAAATTAATCATATAGACGGTCTATCTTCAACTTTTCCCAATATACCCATTTGTAACGCAAGTGGAAAGAGATCATTTTCCGTTATCAAACGAATAAAAAATTATCACTTATAATCTCCCTAGTGCTTGAATTATTTCCAGCAATTAATTCAAGCACGCGGGGGATTCGGTAAGAAAATTTCACACCAAAATATATTAGGTAAATTAATGGTTAATTCAACTGACTTGTAGATTATTCTGAGAGAAAACAAGTTGTAACATCAGTGGGCCATGAATGGTTTTTGTTGATATAATGACAGTTACGCGTTGGTATTAGTGGCGGTGTTTGTATGTGAGAAAGGAAAATTCATTTTGCGACATTTTCAACCTAAAATTACATTGCACATCACGCAGAACTAATATAGTTTTGACTGGTCCATGCGGATTCTCTATTGGGAAGTGATGTGGAAAGGAATTCTTGCAAATTTCAGCCGAGTATTCACGAAAAGATAAGTTGAATAAAATTGTTTCAAATATTAAGTTCATGAAGTCAAGCATAGATAGATTTGATTGATATACATTTTTTACCGATGGACCTATTCATCGTTGAAATGCAAGTTCTCAAAATATTTTCAGACACATTCGAAATATTTAGTGAATATATAATTATGAAATATTATCTCCTTTCATATGAAAAATAACATTCCATTTGTACATAAAAGCAAAATGTTAACTATCACATGTCAACTATTTGACAGAAAAATTTCCACTTATTAATTTGCCCAGGGTACCCAAGAGGATAAAAATTTCCGGAAATTTTTTGGGTTGCCATGGCAACTAAATAAAAACCAATTTTTTGATTGGCTGAAAAAGTGAGGTGTGAAATTTTCAGCGAAATAGTTTATCTTTCAGTTCTTTTTATCGAGAGGGAAGTCATGGATTTTACAAAAAAAAAGTCCAGAAAAGTTCATATTTAGAGCCTTTTGTGTTATACACATTTTTAATTAATTTTTTATGAAATATTTTGTTTTGTTTTCTCATTTTTGTTAGTGTTTTGTTATTGTTGACAACAGAATTTTATTTTAATTTCTCAAATTTTATGTAATGAATTCGTATCAAAAACGATATTCGAGAAAAACTGTCTTTGCTTTTTAAATATATGGCCTACTAACTTGGTAGGCATATTCCAGAAGGAAAAGGGCGCTGAAGTCAGGGTCGCTGAAGTCCGTTGCGCCTCAGTCTGCCGAACGTCATGATCCGCCACTGCATAGACAAGTTCAGTGTTATCTTTTGTAAAAATTTTGTGATTGAAATACTTAGTGTAGCTCTAACCACAGTCATCTTTTTTATTATGAAATTAGCCTGCATTTTTACAGCTAACATTCAGAAGACATGGCCCAGCTTTCACTTTCCATGCCACAGGAACTGTTGGAAGAAAACCAATTGAAATAAATTTAGACTTTGTGCCTTGTTTTATATTTCCTGGCTCTCAATATCCTTCTGAGGGATTTTTTCCGAACCCTGTGCCTGATAAGGTAAGAAGAAGGTAGACAAAATAGTCGATTTTTGTGCATGTGCATAAAATCATCAACTGTGCGTTATAGATATTTAGGATATGAGTGTCGTAAAGATTCATATTACGATATGAGATGGAACATAACCCATCGATTATCGTAATATGAATTTACGACACAAATATTGTACAATATTTAACCTACCACCAATAATGTTAATTATTTACTCAAAATTAGTCAATATTCATTAATTTAATGATATAGGAATCATGCAACAACCAAGCGTTGCGCCCATTGTTTATTTATTTTGCGAACTGCCACCTTTGACACGTTCATTCCAATTTAGTAAAATTTCATCGACATTAGTTCAGACCATTAGAGAATAGATTCAGATATAGAATACGCTACAAATTAAAAAATTCAAACCTTATTACCTGATAAATCCTGGGATAGATACTCAAATTTATAATAAATTAGTTCTTGTTATCCTTTTCCATTAAATAGACTGACATTTAAAAAAAGAAACAAATGAATTTTTACCGCATTAGTGCGGTAAAGTATCTCATAACGAAACTCATATCAGTATCGTAATGTTTGATATTACATATTGGTGATAGCTAAAGTAAATTTTCACATACTGTCCATTTATTTATGCACTTTTGAAAAATAAGGTATTTTGCGTTAAATATAACTCGGAAGTCATCATTTGATAATACGTCTACAATTCATAGCATAGAACATTCAAATTAATTAACAGTTCCTACAATTTGGCAATATAATAACTGTTGAAGAAAAAACTTTGTATGATACGATACACTTTCTCAAAGGGCATTTTTGTACTCGGATGTTACTTCACACTCATACAAAAAAGTAGTACTTTATGAACTTGTTTCATAAATAGCTATTTTTTACGACAGTGCGTAAACTAAGTGTTAACACTCTGTTCATAGTGTGTAAAGTAATATTTTCAAGAGAGTAAAAAAATCATCAGTGCCTAGAAACATCAACTGTGCGTAATATAAGTTTTTACGCACCGTTCAAACATACATTTTTGAAAACTTATTTTAAAAAACTTTAGCGAGTGGAAAAATGGCACTTCTCTCTCTAAAACACTGTAAAGTTGCGTGCGGCGTAGAGTGAATTACGCACGTTTGTTGAAAAAGTAGTTTACCTAATGAGTGCGGAAATTGATACTTTTCCGCACGCGATTGCAGATGGCCGAACGACGTTTTAGCAGAGTTCGGCCAGAAATCGCGTGTGGAAAAGACACTTTACGCTCGTGTTAGGTACACTATTTTTTCTACTAGTGAAAAAAACACCCAAAAGTTAACATAAAGAACATTTATTATTAAATATATACAGTGTGTCCCACTTTGAGAAGCCACACCCTCGTATTTTCTTGACAGTACAGTGATATCAAAAGTTATTTTTCATAACATATAGTATTCAAAAATATCCAACTTGAGGTTGATGAAATATTCGTATATCCATTTTCCACGGCTACCTACGACCAACTGAAAAGTGAAAAATTGGGAAAAACATACTAGGCATTTTTTTATCGCAAAAATAACACCAGATTCTGTTTCAGAACACCCTAAAACCCCTAGATCTAAGTGCTTTATTCATTAAAATATACAGGATGGCATCTGTTACTAGCAACATTATTAATTTTTATTCATCCGAAATGATCGGTTGCTTACGATTTTTTTTTGTCTCAAAGGGCCTAAACGTGTTCAATTGATGCTGAATATAAGAAATACCCAAATTTTACTTTTTCATGGCTTGCTATGACCAGTTGAAAAGTGAAAAACTGGGAAAAATATACTAAAAGATTTTTTACTTCGAAACTAACATCAGATTCTGGGTCAGAACATGCTTAAACCCCCAGATCTCATTAAAATATACAGGGTGTCTTACAGACTAGCAACACTTTCAATTTGTTTTCATCCGTAATCTTTGGTTGTTTTTGATTTTTTTTTCTATAGTAACAAAGTACCTAAAATGTTCAATTACTGCTATAGAAAATAACCAAATATTACTTTTTCATGGCTTGCTATGACGAGTTGAGAGACGAAAAAATGGGGAAAATACATTAAGGATACTTTAAGCACAAACATCCTGAAATCCCCACCTCAATACTTAAATCTAAAAATATACAGGGTATCATCTGTAACTAGCAAATTTGATAACTTTTATTTATCCGTAATGTTGAATTGTTTCTGAATATTCCTTTTCCAATCAAGAAGCACCCAAAATATTTAATTGATACAGTGTAAAAAAAAACGAAATATTATACTTCCATGGCTATATATGACCAGTTGAAAATTGAAAAATTGTGGTAAACATCCTTCTATCACCGAGACAACATATCCTGGTTCAGAATATACCGCAAAACCTCCAGAATTCGTTGCCCGGGTAATGAAATTATACAAGATATCATCCTGTTAATGGTAACACATCTCACTTTTTATTCATAAATCTTGTTAAGCTTGTTGAGAACGAGAATCCGGTGTTAATTTTGTGAAAGAAATGATTATACTCCTGATTATATTTTTATTTATAATATTCAGAAATAGGAAAACTGGGAAACATTTCAGACCTTATTTTCATCACAAAACCAAATTGTGGTTCAAAACATCTAAATCACCCAGATTTAATTACTTAAATCATCAAAATATACAAGGTGTCATCTGTAAAACTAGCAACAAAATTTATTTAATAAAGAGTTAGACATGTTTCCATTTACAGATGACTTCCTGTGTAATTTCATGATTCGAACAACAGGATCCGGGGCCTTTATGGTGTTCTAAACCAGAATTGGGTGTTAGCTCGGAGACAAAAGAATCTTCAGTATGTTTTCCTTTATAATTCAACTTTCAACTGATCATATCTAGGCATCAAAAAGTAATATTTGGTATTTTGACAGCATCAATTGAACGTTTTTGGGTACTTTATGACTCGAGAAGAAATTTTGTTAATCAACTAAACGCTACGAATACATAAGCGTTATCAATTCTGCTAGCTATAGATGACACCCTGTATATTTTTATGATTCAAGAATTGGGGTCTTGGAATTTTAGGGTCTCCTGAACCAGAATCCGCTGTTACGTTTGTGCTACAAAAGTCCTTGATGTGTGTTCCACACTTTTTCACTCTTCGACTGGTCATAGCTAGCCATGAAAAAGTAATATTTGAATATTTTCTACAACATTATTCGAACATTCTTAAGTAATTAGTGATTATTGAAAAAAATCCAAAACAACTAAACATTACGGATGAACAAAAATCAATACTATGTCAGTTACAGGTGACACCCTGTATATTTTAAATAATTAAGTACTGCTATTTGGGGGTTTCAGAGTGTTCTGGGATAGAACTTAGTGTTATTTTTGCGATAAAAAATCCCTGGTATATTTTTCCCAATTTTTCACTTTTCAATTTGGTCGTAGGTAGCCATGAAAAAGTAATATTGAAACATTCCCTACAGCATTTTTTGAACATTTTCAGGTACTTCGTGACCAAGAAAAAAAATCGAAAACTACCAAACATTGCTGATGAATTACAAATAAAAAATGTTGTTAGTTACAGATGACACCCTGTATATTTTAATGAATTATCACTGAGATTTGGGGGTTTTAGGGTGTTTTGAAACAGATCCTGGTGTTATTTTTGCGATAAAAAAATGCCTAGTATGTTCTTCCCAATTTTTCACTTTTCAATTGGTCGTAGGTAGCCGTGGAAAATGGATATACGAATATTTCATCAACCTGAAGGTAGATATTTCTGGGTACTATATGTACTAAAAAACAAATTTTGAAATCACTTTACTGTCAAGAAAATACAAGGGTGTGGCTGCTCAAAGTGGGACACACTGTATTAAACTATACAACCATACTTGGTAAGCTTTCTATTTTAACCTTCTGCGACGCAATATTTAAATGTCAGTATAATCCGCAAAAACTAAACAAATCTACTTTTCCGCACTAAAATGATTTTTACGACTAAAAAGAGTGCAGAAAATACTTTTCCGCACTACTACGGAAAAGTGACTCTTTCAAAACTAAAATGAGTGCGGAAAAGTGGACTAGTAACTAGTAGAAAAAAATGTTTTCAACTGACAGTCAATGATTTTCAGCCTGACATATTCATCGTTCCAAAACCTGTTAAAGATAATAATAAAAGTACAAGGTATTGGCGAATATCGTTCCAGGAACAAGAGAGGCAGTTGATAAACGCCCTTGAAAGACTTAAACCTGCATTAAGGTTAATGAAGGTAAGGGATTGATTCTATTTGAGCTGTTTTATAACTTTCTGTTTCAGAAAATGAGAGATAAACTCAAACATGACAGTATTGCGAGTTATTACATCAAAAACTTATTTTTGTGGGAAGTTTATAACAGGCCATCATCATTTTGGAATGAACCTTTGAGCGTTGTTTTTATGACAGTGAGTAATAATAAACTTTTTTCTACGACTGTTGTATTCTACATTGATTACATATTGATTATTGATTGATGAATCAAGATTATTCATCCTATTTATCCTTACTTATTATTCAACGGCACTCGGCCAATCACAGATTCAGAACTTGCAGGATACAGGGTAACTGAGAGGTTTAGGGCCGGTATTATAAAACTATTTTGACAGAAAACTAGAAGTTAACTTGTGGAATGACGTCACATCTTGCAGTTAACTTCTAGATGAAGGAGTTAACTTTATCCGGTGGAATGGGCATCAGTTGAAGTTTACTTTTGTAGGAAATGATGGTTTTCGACAGTTTTTCTGTCAATAATTTAGCACATACCTACTTGAGTTTATTGTTGTATTATTTTTCTGACTTCGTTAAAACGATATCCACTTTATTTTTGAGGAACTTTCAACTGACGATGAAGATACTGGTTGAAGGCCCAGGGCGACCAAGAATGTTCAGATATCGGTTATACTATTTCAACTTGTGGAATGAAATATAATTCAAAAACTGATTTCGATTATTCAGTGAATCTGTTCACATTAAAGCGAATTTAAAATAAAAAATGGGACCTTTATAAAACTGACATTCTAAAGTAAAAGTTAACTTGACTGTTAAAATTAAAGTTAACTGTCAAACATTTTTATAATACCGGCCCTAAGACCAATGACTTTTGTCATTGGTCAGCAACTGTTCCAAAAAAATTTCTCAAGAAGGCTTTGCTTCATTGGACTTGTCACGTCATCCGCGAATGTCAGATTGACTGTTTTCTTTCTTAGTTTTAACTTTAGCTCCTAATGAAATCTATCTTGTAACAAAAGTATGTTGAACATTATTTACCTGAATGTTCTACACTATCTCAGTTTTTGGTCAGACAGAGTTTCTTAGGTATGTCATTCTCAAATTTTGTAAGTACGTATTTGGCTCAGTAGGTACCCAATGGGCACAAGAACGTTGAAATAACGTTGTGAAATTGCTGAAAACCTAACGTTTTTTCAAAAAATGTCGAGTGTAACAACGTTACCATAAACCAATTGCTTCCTAATTATCACTTTATTGCCGTTTTCAATCAAGTTTTTTGAACGTCGAAGATACTCAATAAAACAACATTGTTTTGACCAAAAAAAAAAAGGTTAACGAACGTGTCATAAATATTGATAAATGAATCGCATAAAGCGAGATTGAATTAACATAACGATTGGTAAACGTTTATTTAACGAGTTGTTGAGGAAGTAACGTTGAAAACACATCTGTATAACGTATTCTTTCAACGTTGAAGATTACAATAAATTATTGTCGTTGAAATTTTCAACCAGAAACGTTTATTTAACCAATGCCACGTTTATAACACGTTTGAAAAACGTACGTGTGTCTATTGGGTAAGAGCGCACGGTTGGAGTTTGAGTTCGAATCCTCACTGAGTTTTTTTTTATATTTTTCCCATCAAGAACAGATCTCATATTTAGGGAAGAATCTGGGGGACAAACCTTTTCCAGTGAAAATGGTTTTCACAACTATATTTCTTTCTCAAAGGCAATGGAATACTAGGGTCAAAGAAGGGACCACGCACATCTTATGGAAAAATGTCTTCCTGGGTCATCCCAAATAAAAGTCTCCTACTTACTGGAAACATATACATGAACGTCAAGCTACGAAAATTATTTGACGATTTGATGTTTTTCACGATTTTAACGGATTTTCCGCAATTTTTTCCATTGAGGCTGGTAAGGCTCGTCGGTAATACTTCGCTCACAAGATCGTTTTCTTCTCTGGAACATCGCAGAAAGGTTGGCGATCTGTCTCTGTTTTATACATATTTTCCGAAATATCATCAATCGTTAGCGGTCTCATCAAGATTGACCCGTCGACCTCAGTCCTCCCATCCATATGCCAACAATCAGAAAATCTTCCAAATTTCTAAGCATTATCAGTCTAGCCTTCAGGGGAAAGGGGGTTAAAAATTATTTATATTCAATAATTCAACTACCTATCCGATATTTTCCACTGTTTTCCAACCCGACCAACATTTTTTTCTTTGTAAGTTTCTGTGAAACCGTTAGGAATGTTTACTAATTCCCTATGTTTTCTATCTGGCCTATAAGGAGAGTAACATTTTGTGAAAATGGATATTTCGACAGTCACGTTTTTTTTCATTAAGTTGACTAATTAAAATGAAGTATAATTTTTCAAATATATTATAGAAAGAAACGACATTATAAGGGATATGAGCTATACAGTATCGGAAACTTTTCATCTGGGGTATAGACAGAAATCTACGCGAGCAACAAGGAACACAATGATATGATAATACCACATAAATAAGGGAGACGCACTACTGCGCGCCTCTCCTGTTACCCCATCCGACGAATTAACAGCTCAGTCGATATCCCTTCCTTGAGCGAGTAGAGGAGAAATTGTAATGCTCTCTCAACATTATAACAAGCTATTCTTCACGCTCTCATAAAACCACCATACCCTCAAGATGAAAACTTTCCGATACTGTATTTGAAAATTATAATTTTTCAATGCAACCCCTCTTTTTACCCCCTAGTCAAATGTGTGACAGTCTTTTTGGAACTACTTATTACTTTTTGACCAATTCACCGTTTGTATCTTTACCACTCGGGCAAATGAAAAAAATCGATTAGAACTACTTACTCGAGAAACACAACTCGAGGTAACGCTCTTGTGGTATTTCGCGGAATATGTCTCGTTATTCGGAAGCATTATCGATTATTCTCGATACTCTTGTGATATTACCACTGACATTGAAAAGGGGAAGATTCTCCATGAAAATTGAAAAATGAAAAATGTGATTTATTTGTAATATCTAACAGAAAACAAGTACTTCCCCGGCTAAAGCCACGCTGGATATTGAACTACATCTGATAGATATTGTGAAAAGACACTAACTGAAAAGAAAAAATCTGAAAGTGAAAATTCGCATTTTCATTCAGATTTTCGATTTTTTTTTATTTTCTCAAGTTTTCATTGAAAACTAATTAAATAAATTAGATAGAGAGAATGTTATTAAAAAATATCATCTCATTTAATCCCCAATAATACATTTTGGTCGACGAAAATCTATTCCGCTTTGCCAAGTTCATCAGGGAGATTGATAGAATTGGAAAGCAGGCTCTTCAGAAGTAATTATACACATCTAGGATGGAAATGATGGAAATATTTCTTCTGCGATAACACTTTGAAAGTTATTTTTTGACATAGACCTGTCATGGGCATTGCATTTTGATTTTTGTTCGAAAATATTCATAAAATCTGTTGTGGAATCATCTGCGGCTGAAAGACAAACGTTAGTCGCTATTTTCCATCGTTCAAGATAACCTATTTTCCATCGTTCAAGATAGGTTATCTTGAACGATGGAAAATAGCGACTAAAGTATTGTCTTTCAGCCGTAAATGATTCCACAACAGATTTTATGAATATCCTATTTATATTTTCGAACAAAAATACTACTGATAGTGTTTACGTTCAGAAGTAACGTAGAATATTTAGACATTTTCTAGGTTATACTTTTGCCGTTAGTAATATGGCTCCAAATAATTGAGGTATATGTTCCAAAATACTTTTAACAAACATATTATGGAAATATTTGATCATTTTACATTATCTAACTGTCTGGAGTTTTTTTGGAATATTTTGTGGCATTCAGATTTTTTTCCCTGGTATGGCTATATATTATCCTTTTTTTGTTGTAAAATTTGTGTTCAAAATTTGTAAAATTTGTAAAAAAGTATTACTGTTTGCATCTAGAGTTTCTACTGAAATTTTAAATTTATTCTGCAATTCTGTATTCAAGTTTTTGGGATAATATTTCTCAATTAATTCTTTTTTTGTATAGTTTATTATATGCTTGCCGGTAGCTCAGCTGTCTAAGGCACAGGCCGTTTGAAACTTCAGCATAGCGATAATCGGTTCGAGCCCGATTTAGGTACGAGAGATTTTTTTTCAAATACTTGATATCGGGTCTAGATGCCAATCTCGTCTAGTGCTAGCGAGGAATGCACACCGACCACCCGAGGTGGTGCTGTAGGTTTTCCCACAGCTGAAAAGCGAATACGCCACAAAAAATCAGTTAGTCACCCCGGAGCGCCACGGCAAATAATAATAAGGGCCATCCTCTATCCGCACAGGTTATGCCTTTGGGTACACTCTACGAGTGTTTATGAGGGAGAATTATTATAATATTATTATTATTGTCAAGAACTTTTACAATTTCACTTCTGGGCTATATTTATTTCGACTTGAAATCTTCACATACTTCAATAACTAACTAACTAGCGACACACACGGCCTCTTATAGTGGGAAATATAGGTTCTCGACGAATCTAGTATCCTTCCATCTTTCTAGGCTAGAAATCTTGTCGCCGTCCTCGCTTGTAGATGTCGGATAGCCTTCACTCGCGCAAGCAATGCTCGCTCTACCGCTATTATTCCGCTATTTCTCCACTAGATGGCGCCAGTCGTTCTGATTCTGGATATTCGGGATATTCGTGACATTATGCTATGAAACCATGGTTGTTACTTTTTGTTTTTTTGCATCTAGATACACATACACAAATATCGATTATTTAATACATTGTACTAGAAAAAATCTTACAGCTTGTGGGCACTCGAGTATATTTTTTGAAATGACTTTCGTTTCTATATTGATATAACAGCAAAATAAACTCGTTACAGATGTTGAAGATATATCAAAATGCAATCGAAAACAAGACTATTGATTTCTTTTGGTATCGAAGCAACAATCTTCTGCAACACGTTAAACCAGACATTCTCAATAACATAAACCGGAAGCTTGTGAAAGTTATTGCAGATCTTGAAAAGCATCCGAACAATCCGAAGATTGTGGCAAAATATTTCCGTAAGTATTATTGATTGCAAATGGGAGTTTGAGTGCTTGTTGTGGTTGATTTCTCAGAGCTTGCCCTTAACCTTCGAATGATATACTCAAAATGATCATAAAAAATCTTGGCTCCGCTCCGATTCTTAACAAGAAGTTTTGCTTGTTTATTGAGCGTTATAGAATTGCAGGTTCATCAGCATGCTCGGGTACCGACCACTTTTAATGAATATACACATTTGATGAAAATAAATCCTCTTTATGATTTTATATCGATATTTAATATGAAAGAAAGAGGTTTCTAAAAAAAATATTTTCATTATCATTCGACCTTGAAATTCATCTAGATAAATTGTGGTTGTTTTGATGAAAGGTAAGAAAACATTAGTGAATCTAGATCTGTAAAATTGCTAGGCTTGACTCTTGATGATGGCTTGGAGATGGCAGCCTCATATAGAGGTTTTAAGTAAAAAACTATCCACCCAATTGTTCCTGTTGAGACGTCTCAGAAATTCAGTGAACCCTTTTACTTTATTATCAGCATACCATGCACTATTTCACTCCCAATTGAGTTATGGAATTATTTTATGGGGAAATTCTACTCATGCACTCTACAAGGGCTTTTTACCTACAGAAACGTGCCCTACGCTTGTTAGCCCCATACAATGCTTCGTGTCGGAAAATTTTCAGAGAATTCAAAATAATGTGTCTTCCCTCCATTTATTATATCAAAGTCTACTATATACACAAAAGAAAAAAGAAAATTGATAAAATCATCATTATCATAATTACTCAACTAAAGATGCTGACCACTTCTTGACTTTGAGACCTCCAAGGTACAAGCACCTAAGTTGAGTCATTCGGAAATGATGAAAACTGAAAAATATCACTAAATGATTTAATTTTTTGGGTTTTCTGCATCAATTCGGGTCTCAAAAATCACATTTAGTGAAAATTATTCCTCAAATCCCATTTTTTTCCCAAAATTTTAAGGTTTGATATTGCTCTTCGATTTAAACACGATTTGACGTCGATGTCAAATAACTTTCCCAAAACACTGGCGCTCCTTGTGGTTGTTTCAGGAATATTGGGTAATTTTGACAGTTTAGGCAAATATTACACAGCGTTTGAGAGCCCTCTAACTGTGAAAGCTTGAACTGTGTGAAGTAACGATGCATATATCCGTCAGAGGCGCTAGGAGTACGTTTTCAATTGTTGCATTTTCAATTACGAATTAGGAAAGAGGAAACGAAAAATTTCAAATTCTGAGTATGTCACTTAGCTTCTCGGACGGTAATGTTCATGTAAAAATAAAAATATATCAGAACGGGGACACATGCATGTTCCCTATTCAATTGATTGTCCAAAAATCGATTGAATTAAATATACTACCGCTTTTGGCAAGTAAGACTTGATCTACTTTGCATTAGTTCAACCAAATGGTAATAGATGTCGAACTGAGACAAAAGCGAAGTGGTCGTCCCTCAGAGTAATAAAAGACATAGAGATAGATGCCCTGCCATACCTACACAAATAGCTGTTTTGAAATGAACATGACTCCGGGAAAACAAAGCAAATATTATTTATGTTGAAATTTTTTGAATTATTAAACTTTCACTTCAATTTTCCAACTTTTGAGTTCCTCTTTAGAAATGCCTGTTGTAAAGATTCATTTAGACGACACATTTCAGTATTTAAGTGGAAAAAGTTTCGATGAACTAATTTCTGTAATTTTTTGAGATGGAATGACCTCTTTGACCTTTCATCAATGTCACATTTTTTGTATCTAGAAAATAGTTGGATATATTTTCACCATTTTTAAACAAACATTATCTCTTTCTCATACGTATAATTGGCTTCCCGATTTTTAATTTAATTTCAGTAATTTCACATGTTTTAGATAGTTTCTGAAAGAATAGCGCATGGACACATTTGAAGATGAATAATTATTGCTCTGCGGCACTGAACAAGTTTTTTTTAATTCACTCGTCACATCAAAGATATGCTTTTCGCATTATATAAAAAAAAATCGAACCAAATATAGTCCAACAAAGAAATAATCAACAATTTATTAACATAAGATCTTATGGAAGAATGTCTGTTTTCCCGAAGTATTATGTTCGAATTTTAAAATGTAGATGTCGCCTACTCCGTGGTGATCGCGAGGTCGAGGAGAGTGCCGGGTAGATGCCTTCTCCATCCTCGTCTTGAAGTCAACATAACTTCGTTTGTTTACAAGCGCGGACCTTAAACATGTTAAGTCCGTATTCATTCGGATAGTTTCGTGTATGCCCGCTCATTTCATTCGGATCAAATTGTCATTCTTCGTTTGTATTATGGCCCTTCTTACTCTAAATGTAAACAAACTGTCGATAACATTTTACCACCCGTCACCCCTCTCGCCCATAAATTGTATAGAAAAGGATAATAGTTCATGTTCACTTCAAAGCAGGTATTCGTGTAGGTATAGGCAGGGCATCTCTATGTCTTTTATTACTCTGATGGTGAAACGCACTTAACATGTATAAGGTCCTCGCTTGTAAATAAACAAAGTTATGTCGCCTTCAAGGCAAGGATGAAAAAGGCATCTCATGGTCTTTTATTACTCTGAGGGTCGTCCTCACTCCCAGGCGGCTCGTGTTCAATCCCCACCACCGTCAAGGAGCTAAAAAATTCCTCGAGTTGCTGAATGTTTGAAGGTTGTATACGATGTAGTAACTTGATTACTTGCATTTCGGACTTCCAATCAGACAATGGACTTCCGAAATGCAAGTAATCCAGACTACGAATCTTAAAGCCTATTTATTCATAAGCATATACAGGGTGTTTCCTAACTGCGGTTCCTAACTGCAGGGGGTGATTTGTTAGGTCATTTTAAGAAGAAAAGTTCCTATGAACATATGTCCGGAGTTTTTTCGTTTCTGAGATACAGGTGTTGAAATTAAAGAAAAAAAAAACGGTAATTATAAAACATAATAAATATCCTAGAACCGATTTGGTTGAAATTTGGTACATTTATTGAACTAATAAGGCGCTTATTTAGCCCTAACTAGATTAAAATTATTATGGTCAGTGGCGTCTCAGTTGGCAACAATATTGTAAAAAAAGTACGCCCCTGACTTTTTTTTCGTAGATTTTCATTTTGTTAGATTCAACAACTCAAAATACTTTTTGGTCTCCTGTATTTTCATCATATTTAGCTTCGTTTTCGAGAAAAAACAAAAACATAAAGTAAAGACCAAAAATAAAAATATTAACAATTGCGATATTACAGTAAATGAGCAAAATGTCCACCTTCTGATAAAATACACGACCGCATTCGATTTGCCATTGATTGTCTGACACGTTCAAAAATTCCTGGAGTAGTCCTTATTACATTGCAATGGTCAATTATTCGGTCCCTCAAGTCATTCACATCTAGTAAAGGAGTTTTATAAACAAGAGCCTTCAGATGACCCTATAAATAGAATTCTAGAGGATTCATATCAGGACTGCGAGCTGGCCAATGTTGAGGTCCTGCATGTCCAATCCAGGGTAGGTGATGTCGAGATGCTGACGAGCAAATTGTGAAAGTTCATAATAGCATTTCATGAAAAATTTGCCTCGTCCATAAATAAAATATTTGATGAAAAAATATTATTGTGTTCCATCATATGAATTAACCACCTGCAAAACATTAATCTTGGATGAAAATCCCGAGGCAGTAGAGCTTGGACCCGCTGTATGTGGTATGGGTATAGGAGGTTTCTTTTTAGAACTTTCCAAACGGTTTTTGGGCTGACTTCAAGCTGCAGTGCAATCTTCCTGGTACTATTTGAAGAATCTTCTTCTATCGCATCAAGTATAGCTTCTTCTAGTTCAGGCGTTGTTACCGTTTCTGGTCTTCCACCACCTGCATTTCTATTGAAACTCCCAGTTTCACATAATCTTGCATGTAGCATTCTAAATGTTTTAGCGCAAGGAATTACTCTGTTAGGATATCTGTCCTGGTAAATTCTTCGTGCTTCTCCCGAATTTCCATTTGCTAATCCATAAATAAGGTGCATGTCAGCCATTTCAGTGTTAGTATAATTACTCATGATGGAATCGCTGCTAATTGACAACTCTGAATTTCTGAGGTTCCAGCATTTGTGTTTTGTGGGCATAACATAAGTATAGCAACGTTGCTAAATTATTTGACGCTGTCAACAGTGGGATTGGTTGCTCGGGGTAGTACGTCACAATGGCGCTGAAAAGAAGTCATTTGAAATTATAAACTTTAAATTTTTTGTTTCATGTTTCAGACAACCCAAAAAAAAAGAACATTGTCACTAGAGTGTTCATAAGCTGTAGAATCCATTAACAATATTTTTAAAATTTTGTGTCCTCGCCTATTCCGATAATACCCTAAGTTTGCTGAGGATAGCCGTTAATAATACATTATTTTTGTATAATTCTTGTCGAATGATGGAAAACGGGAATGATAACTCAAAACATATTTGATAAAATTGTATTTGCATTTTTGTGTCTGGATGTGAAAACATTTCCAGTGATAAAAAAATCTTAACCATTTTTTTCAATTTTCAGTTACTAGGAAGGAACTTCAATTCTTCAAACGGACCTACGAAATGTGAATATGACACATCATCAAAACAGTTGATGGAACTGTATAAGAATTCTATTATTTTTTTACTTTCTATAAGTTATTAGGTATTGTTTTAATGAAGTTACAGTAGTTTTGTACATTCATAGCCATTTTAAATCATGAAAACTATTTTTGTATGAAGTAAAGTTTTATGTTTTTTGTTTTGCAGTGTCTTTTCATTATATTATCTACCGAAGATAGTTGGTATTGAAAATGGCCCCTTCTTAAACTCAACACCTGTCGTAAGAGGCACATGAAATGCTATCTGTAGATGGTAAATACGTAAACGATATAGTGCAACCTATCTTCAAATATAGCATGCCTTACAAAATATTGCCTCAGATATAAACCGTTTACATCTGAGTGACAAGAAAAAGCCCTCTGGGGCACAAAAAAGGCAAATGAGGATTACGCAGGCCAAGGCTGCTGGGGAAGAAATTAAACCCAGAAAAAGCCGCTCCAACCGGCGCAAACCGAAATCAGGCGGGCCACAGCAAACCTCCAGCACAGCTGGAAGCAGCTATCAAACTCCCCGGAAAAGGGAGCGCGCCCAGCAGAGCAATCCTTCCTCCTCGGAGAGCGCCTCGAGGGTGAAAAAACCACGATGTGGTCATCTCGTAGCTGCCTCTGCTTCAGCAGACCAAACTGAACGAGGCAGCTATGAGGAGGCCACAAGAGGTCTGAAGATGGCTGTTGCACTGGAGAACTATCCGGAGCAACAGTTGACTGAAGACCAGGGGATACTCCTACAGGGCGCCATCACCGAGGAGATCTTCGCATGTGAGCCGGGTAAGGGTCCGAACTTCCGGAACTGCTACGCGCACAAGGGCGTGCTGGTTGTGACGTGTTCGGACGAAAACACGAAATCCTGGATCCTCGAATTCGTACCCAGAATAACCCCTTGGGAAGGAGTAGTCCTCAAAGCTGGATTGGCTAAGGACATCCTTCAAACAACCAAGGTGGTTCTATGGATTCCGAAACCATATCAAAAAATGGAATCGGAAAAATCTTCCAGCTGATCAAAACCCAGAACCTGGGACTAGATCCTGGAGATTGGCACGTTGTTAAGAGACAGGAGGAGGCCTCTGGCCTAACTCTTGTTCTCCTAATAGACGAAAAGTCCTTGAAGAACCTGCAAACCAGAGGAATGAAGGCATTCCTGGGGCTCATGCAGGTCAACTTCAAGGTTGTAAGCCTTACAAGGAGTAACATCAATGTTGCGGGTAGCTCAAGCCAACCTGCAGCACAGTAAGGCTGCAACAGCAACCCTGTGCAAAATATTTGCACAGGGCAACATCGACGTAGCCCTGATTCAAGAACCCTGGCTAGTAAAAGGGCATATATCGGGTCTCGGACAATCCAAAGGTAAGATTTTTTATAACCAAACCTGCGGAAACGCCAGAACATGTATACTTGTTAAAACTGACATGAACGTGTTGAATCTGTCTGAATTCTCTTACAGGGACACCACGGCGATCAAGACGACCTACAGTAGGGATGGAGTGAAGAGAGACATTGTCCTAGCTTCAGTCTACATGCCCTATGACTCTCCAAGTCCTCCACCATCAGAAAATGTGAAGGAACTAGTCCAACACAGCGAGCTACACAAACTCCAGGTAATCATCGGAGCCGATGCAAATGCACACAACACGGTGTGGGGCAGCACCGACACGAACATAAGAGGTGAGTCATTGCTTGAATTTATTGTCTCCAGTAATCTGGAAGTACTTAATAGGGGCAATGAGCCAACCTTTATTACCCAAAGAAGACGGGAAATCATTGACATTACCCTTGGCTCCCCCCAGGTATCTCGGCAGGTGGGGACGTGGATCGTCTCAGACGAACCATCAAACTCGGATCACAGTCACATTTACATGGAGATTGGAAACACCAATGAACCGGCAAAAATGTATCGGGATCCGAGAAAAACTAACTGGCGGAGATATCGGGAGGAGCTTGGGGAGAACCTGAAAAACCTCAGGAATGTCAAACCCAACACACACAGCGTCTATGATATAGAAGAAACCTCGGAAAAATTCAAGAGGCCATAATAACTTCGTATCAGAACAACTGTCCTCTAAGAAGCAGGCAAACTGAAGGAAACGTGAGCTGGTGGACCACCGAACTCACAAAACTTCGGAAAAAAACGCGCAAACTAATAGAGCGAGGAAAACTGGTGAGTGGGCGGAATACTCCAAAACACTCCAAGAATATAACAAAACGATCAGAGGGGAGCAAAGGAAAGCATGGAGGAAGTTCTGCGAGGACATAGAACAAACCTCAGAAAGCGCAAGACTCCATCGTATACTTTCCACAAACCCTATTAATCCAGTGGGGACTCTCATAAAACTCACTGGAGGCTACACGAATACCGGGAAGGAAACGGTTGAGCTACTGCTCAACGCACATTTTCCAGGATCCACTATTGTCACAAATCCCAGCAACGAAACCCCAGTCAACCTCCAACTGAGGGCGAACAGGGCCGACTGGGAGGTGGCAAAGCGGATCGTAACGTATCCGAAAGTAATATGGGCAATAAAGTCCTTCAACCCATATAAATCTCCTGGACCTCTGATGGAATATTCCCTGTTCTATTACAGCAAGGCATAGAAGATCTAGCACCAGAATTATGCAGACTGTACAGGATGAGCCTAGCACTTGGCTGGCTACCACAAACCTGGAAATCTGTGAACGTGGTCTTTATTCCGAAACCTGGTAGGAATAGTTACGACCAGGCCAAGGACTATAGACCGATCAGCTTATCATCCTTTCTATTGAAAGGACTGGAAAAACTGATAGATAGGGATATACGGGAGGCAGCTCTGATAGAACGACCTTTACACATAAACCAGCATGCCTATCTAACAGGAAAATCGTGCGAGACGGCCTTGCACCAATTAGTGTCAAGGCTGGAAGACTCTCTAGCGAAAAAAGAAATAGCATTATGCACTTTTCTAGATATCGAAGGAGCCTTTGACAATACATCCTTCGAAAGTATGGTCTCAGCGGCCAGGAGGAGAAGCGTTGATGAAACCACCTGCAGGTGGATACTTTCAATGCTCCAAAATCGGAAGGCCCAGACCAACATGTTTGAAGAATCCGCGCAGCTGGAAATTGCCAGGGGAACCCCACAGGGTGGGATTTTATCACCCCTACTGTGGGACATGGTAGTTGACGAACTGCTGGAATCTTTAAGCAATCAGGGATACTACACCCAAGGTTATGCGGATGACATTGTAGTCATCGTGCAGGGGAAGCACGCCCAAATAACCTCAGAGCTAATGCAAAATGCACTGAGGACCATTGAGGAATGGGGCAAAAAGGAAGGACTGAGGGCAAACCCAAGCAAAACCACGCTCATTCCTTTTACACGCAAAATAATTCTGGGAGGCATGAAACTACCCAAATTCTTCGGCGAAACACTACAAGTTGCTGACCATGTTAAATACTTAGGGCTGTTCCTTGATAAGAAACTAACCTGGAACATGCATCTGCAACATGTAATCAACAAGAGCAAATCATCGTTTATGATGTGCAGAAGAGCTTTTGGAAAAACATGGGGACTGAAACCGAAGGTCATGAACTGGCTTTACACCGCAATCATAAGACCCAGAATCACATACGGCTCGCTGTTGTGGTGGCCCAAAGTGAAACAGAGGCAGGTAAAACTTAACCTCGGAAAACTTCAGAGGCTCGCCTGTCTGTGTGTCACGAGCGCCATGAGCAGCACCCCGACCGCTGCAATGGAAATCATCCTGAACCTCCCACCTTTAGACATCAGTCATGGGGGAGGCAAGGATGAGTGCATACAGACTAATACAAACAGGTAATTGGAGATCCCAACCACAAATTGGGCACACCAAAATTACTCAAGTAGTCAACATCACCGAACTGGAAATGATATCAGACTATATGCTACCTAAATACTCATACGAAAAACTATTCAGAACACAGCTCAAGTGGGACGAATGGGACTCGGGAGTAGAATCACTATCATCTGGCAACATCATCTGGTACACAGATGGCTCCAAAACAGAGATAGGAACTGGAGCAGGAATACATGGGGTGAGGCCAAAAAGGAACATAATACTTCCACTTGGCAATGACACCACAGTATTCCAAACTGAGACACATGCCATAAGGACATGCATACAGATGAATCTAGACAGTGGATACAAAAGAAAACACATCTACATTCTCTCTGATAGCCAGAGCGCAATAAAAGCTCTGAATTCAGTACAGATCAAGTCAAAGCAAGTATGGGAATGCCTTCAGAGCCTCAATGAACTGGCAAAACACAAGGTAACACTTGTGTGGGTGCCTGGACATAGAGGAATAGAAGGTAATGAAAAAGCAGACCAATTTGCCAGACGAGTTTCTGAACTACCATTCATAGGCCCAGAACCAGTGTTTGGTATAAGCAAAACCCGATGCGGAAACCTAATAAATGAGTGGAAGAAAACAAAACACCAAACATATTGGGACCAAATCGAAGGGCATCGACACAGCACAGCACAGCATTTAAGCCAAACACTGACGGCTGACACTCTCAACTTGAACAGACCTAAGATACGCATACTTACCGGCTTACTAACCGGACATTGCGGCCTTAGGAAACACCTGTACACCATGGGAATAAACAGAGAAACCGTGGAGTGCAGACTTTGTAGTGACGAGGAGGAAACAGCCTCTCACATCATCTTTGAATGCGATGCGCTGTATAACAAGCGCTATAGAATATTCGGACAGACCAACCTAGAAATAGGCATGAATCAGAAACACCTAGCAAATAGATTACTAAACCTGATAAAAGACACAGGCCTATTTAACTAGGAACTACTGACGACAGAATAATACAATAGACCCCAGATGGTCTCAGTGTTAAGGGTCACCCTCACGGGTAAACCCTGAATCTGGCTCGTCAGCCTCAAACCAACCAACCAACCAACCAACCAACCAACCAACCATGGGAGCTAAGTTATTATATAACCTGGGACTTCAATTTTGATAGCATCAGTTTAACACAACGCCCAGATCGCGATTACTGCTTGAACTGAACATAAATGTGACGATAATAACCTTCGGCAATTCCTGTTGGCCGCCGACCATTCCAATACAAATCGCACAAAGTCAGTCTTCGTCAAGTCCACGTGGACTAGTTAGTCCGGTGGCAGGGAAAGTTTTCGAAGCCGATGAAGCGCGACGGGATCACCCAAGTTATTCTTATGTATTTTGCCCGCTGAATCCGAATTTTGATGGGTGATGGGCTACAAAAAAGGTATCCACAAAGTTTTCTTGAAAATGCACCGTTTTCCAGTAAAACGTGATCGAAATTCGAAAAAATGCTATTTTCTCAGTTTTGAGTGCTCCCTCATTTAGTCACATAATGATATTTTCAGGATCACCTTTTCCCAAATTATTCATATATATATATCTCGACTATGAATAACAGAAGAGACATTCTTGAAAAAGTCATTCGTCTGGATTTTCTGGCACTGAATTTCCCGATACTTTAACCTTGCATGGAACTGGCATTTTTTTATTCGCGAAGCTCACGCAGTGGACGAATTCCTTATAGTGTCAATCAAAATGGGTTCAGCACATAATTTTTCATGATCACAAAGCATTTCAGTAGCGGAAAAACGGAAAATTTTACCTAAAAGTAAAAGAATTTTTCGTGGAAAATCGAAAAATTCATTTTTCCCAAAAACACGCCTTAATATACTCCATAAAATTTTCTACAAAAAAGGTCTCCACAAATGTTTCTTTAAAATGCACCGTTTTCGAGTAAAATGTTCTCGGGGCGGTCACCGGACGGACTCGTCTTCCAAAGAAAACAACATTTTTAAATGTATCAACTAACCAGTTAGCCATATAGTTCACATCGCGATTTCTATCAAAAAATCTTGGTCAACTAAAATGCTGTCAATAGATGATCTGAACTTCTGTGAACCGCTGTCAGTCAAGATCCTTCTAGTTACCAGCTACTAATATCAAGTATTATCCTCTATATTTCTACTAACGTTCATAAAAGATTACCAACAAACCTGACAATTGTTTAGGGAATTTTTACACTGACTACTTATACCATTATAAAAATAGTTAAAAAAGTATTAAATTTTAGCACGAGGTTGTGTTGTCTCCCGACGCGAAGCAGAGGGAAACAAAAAACCGAGAGCTAAAATTTATTATTTTTCCCGTGTATAATACACTATTTTTCCCGTGTATAATACACTATTTTTCCCGTGTATAATACACTATTTTTTTCTGTAACCGGAAAAACGACGATTTAATCAAATATCTACCTTAACCTAGGTATGTGTATATATCCGGAAAAAAAGTACCCCCTTTTTTCCCGATTTTCGGAAAAAAGTAATTTCATAAAAAGTTATATTTTATTACCTGTCAATGTCAAACTTTTTTCCCCTCACAGAAAAAAAGTAATTTCATGGAAAGTCATATTTTAGTACATGTCTACAAAGATAAAATGTCAAACTTTTTTCCCGTCACAGAAAAAAATTTATTATTCGTACGTCTTTCTTTGCATTGGCAGTGGCGGATCCAAGGGGGGGCAATTGCCCCCCCCCCACTTGAGAGCTTGAGGAGATTGATCCCAGCCACGACAACTTCACAGTTTCCGGTCAATCAAAGTTCGCTGCTCATTCTAAACATTCCTGGGGCCCTATTTTCAAATCTCTACTACCATTTGTATGGGTCATGAAGCTCAGTGGTCGAGACCTTCTCGTTCGAAACCAGTGACTGCTGGTCGGCTAGGTTCGAATCCTTAGCGACTACAGATTTTTATCTGATGGCCCGAGAAAGTGCTAGGAATCGCACGTTAAGGTAAGACCTCGTTAATCCTTGACTCGCACAAGTTTCGACTTTTGAGGGCTGCCGTTCGTAAGGGGGCGACAGCTGGTTAACGGAAAAAACAATTTTAAACAATTTTTAAATGTCTCCAAAGGCGATGGACATATATATTGTCGCATGCGAGAAAAGGCGCTGGCGCCGGCGCGCCAATCAGCAATCACACAATCCAGTTTCAGCCAGTTGGTATATTAATTTATTAAATACCAACACAAATTCACACTGAAAATTCCATCCTATGTCTAGATTTTGCGAAGGGATTTATAATTTGGTCTACACTTATGTCCATATCCACATGAACATGAAGCAAGCAATATATATAAAAGTATTCTGATGCAATAAAAATTTGTTCCTTGGAATTTACGTTTCACTTCAAACTTCAACTCTGGCTAATTGACCCCCCCCCCCCCTTAGAGACGTTCTGGATCCGCCCCTGTGTATTGGTATACAGCAAAACCCAATATTCTGCATTGATCAGAGACAGTTCTATACACCGAGTTTTCACCCACATTCAAATGAAACGACAAGCAATCATGAAACTACTATATTCATATGAAGTTGATTAATTGAATTAAAAACATCTCACCAAAAGTCTATGGTTAAACATCAACAAAACTTATCATAAGTATTCAATTGAAACAATCTAAAAATCTATTACACAGTAATCACATTCAGAAAAATATCACAAATGGAAAAGTCCCCACTACAACATTACTCGGCTCCAATTGAAAATCTCATAACATTCTAAAGACACACTGAATGATTCTTCCAACAAGATGCAATTATCGTATCGAAATACAACGAGAATCGAGCAGTACTGAAACGCCTCTTCATTCGAAAGTTGTAGTGTTATGAAATCTTTTTGCAATTCGTTCAGTTCATCACAATTTGTACTTTTTTTTGCGTCTTTCGCCTAAATTATGATTCTTTTGTAACTCATAACACAATTTTGCTTAATATTACTTGTGAAACTTACAACTAAAATGATCACAAAAGGATTGTAAGCTTAACATTAATATTTTGAAAAGAATAAAGCCAAACATACAAAAATATTGTTTCAAAGAAATACACAAGTTGAAACATCACAGCATTATTTTCTACATAATTACAATATTAGAATTTGCATGATCATAAAATTGTAACGAATTACACATTTTCCTCCTAAATACATCCAATATTGATTAATATGTTATAGACCGGCTGGTAATGATACATTTTTTGCAGCGTTTTTTAGTGCATGCTTTTTTCAAGTTTGATTATTCTAGGTTTTTAAATGTCCTCACCAAATATAAGGCCAAGCTGTAGATAAAAATAAGAGGCTTTCACACTAACTAAAAGACGCAAATGGCCTCTACTACTTTTTATAGGATAGTTCGTAAATGAAAACCCCGGTTTTCGCCCCAGCAAAATTGCTTTGTTGAATTTTTTAAACAAGAAATAATGAAAAAAATTACAACTTTTTTGGTTTTTTGCAAATATTCCAAAAAGTATTGAAGGAATCCTTTTACAGTCATTGGAACTTTTGTAGGGAATTAGAAAATCTACAAAAGTTTTTTAAACGACAGAATCGCTGCATTTTCCAATGAGAAAATCCGGAAAAACCTCGAAAAAGAGACCATTTTTCAAAAATTCAGAATTTGTGCAAATATGAAGATGAACAAACAATACTGGGAAAACTAATAGATAATAACATGTTCTTCAACTGTGCGCAAGATGTTTTCTGTCCGATGTATAGTTTTTGTGCAATCGCGTTGTAAAAAATGTATAGGGCACATCTTGCAAGATGTGCCGATTTAAGGGAAATCTTCTTATTAAAATTTTGTATCAATATCTATAATTTGTATATTTTGAATTTTCACCTAACAGGTGGGAAATGTTTGTGGCAGAATCGAGGAGCGGCAGTGGGGGAATAGTATTGCTCAAATCGCCGGGCGGTTATACTCTCCCCTCCTCGATAGCTCCCCCACTACTGCTACTCGACTATGCCATGAACATACTTTCAAGTATTTAGAGCAACTTTCAGTGGCATTTTCAACACATTTCCCAGCTCTCAGATGAAAATCAAAAATATACAAATTGTAGCGTTTGATCTTTTCTTCCAGATGCCGTTCACATAATTTGAATATAATGATTTCCCTTGAATCTGCGCATTTTGCAAGATAAGCCCTTGAATTGTTTATTACGCGATTGTGCAAAAACTACACATCAGACAGAAAACATCTTGCGCAGAGTTGAACTACATGTTGTTATCTATCAGTTTCCGAAATATAGTTTGTCCAGTTTCAGATTTATAAAAATTGTGAATTTTGTGAATGGTCTCTTTTCTGAAGTTTTCCCGGACTTTCTTAGACGAAAATGCACCGATCCGGTCGTACAACCATTTTGTAGGTTCAATAATTCTCTACAAAAGTTTTAATGACTGTAAAACGACTTCTTCAATTGTTTTGGGAACATCTGCAATAACAAAAAAAGTTGTAATTGTTTTCACTATTTCTTGTTTAAAAAATTCCACAAAGCGATTTTGCTGGGGCGAAAACCGCTGTTTTCTGTAACGAACATCTTATAAAAATTATCATAGGCCATTTGCTTCTTTTATTTTGTGGGTGAAAAAACTTCTGCAGCTTGGTGTATATCTGAGATTGCTCGCATCCCGCGGCGTCACAAATCAAATTTTAGTATAATTTGAAAAATTGTATATTTTCGAAAATATATAAATTTTCAATGAATACTAAAATTTGATTGGTGACGCCGCTACGAGCCACCTAAGATATTTGGGTAAGGGATTTAAAATCCTATAATCCTAACTAAAAAAATATACATTAAAATGTGTCTTTATAGGCTGGTCTATTAGGAGCATCGAGTTCAATAACTAGATCAATGAAAATATATAAAGGTTAATTAGTCAACATATCGGAATAAACCAAATTCATACTTGCTTTCTGCAAAAACTCATTTCCGGTATCAAATATATTACAGAAGTATCGCATACACAAATATGAAAATTTATACCAACAGGCTGGATGAATGAATATTCCTATATAAACAATATTCTCCCTATCAGTTAAAATGGGAAAATCGAGAGATCAAATTTTTCGGAATATTAATAATCATCAAACTCATGCTCGGTTTACAGAATGGTCGTATATCTTCACAAGTCCCCCCCTCAGGTCCGGTAATTTACAGGGAATAATTTTTCGAAATTTGTTCCAGAAATTGATAAAATAAATGAAAAGGAGAAAAGACCATTTTATACGAATATAAACTATATGGCAGTGAAATTAAACTAAGAAATTAATATTAATACTGAGATCAAGATATAAAATTTGGGCTTTTAGAAAAATATTGACGCTGCAAATTCAAATCGATTAAAGTTTTATCTTTCGAAATTGTGTTGATACACTCCAATGTCTCGTAATTTTCCAAGGCTGTTCAAATCACTGCCCCAATGAAGTTAAAATTTAAGAAATCTGGAAGTATCTTCGATTTTGTTTTTGATGCATTTTCAAAACAAATTAATTTGTTGGTCAAATGGTGTAAAAATGAAGGGTACTATTCAGATGCTATTATCAAAAATATCCTCAAGAGAGCACCGACTTCCAGAATCAAAACTTATGTACATAATATACAAAGATTAGAAAGATATAGATTTCAAGTTATTTACAAGCGTGGTCACATATTTAATATGTATTTTGGAAGTTTTCCTTTTTCCACCGTTAAGACATAAATCAAAAAACAGTAGAAAAATCCAGTTATAAAAAATATCATCATATTATATTGATCGACTAATAAAAATAACTAGATACCTTAAACAGTAAAATCAAGATTTTATTGTGAACACTAATCACCACATGAAATTATAAATGTCTCTTACGATGACGTAACAGCATAGCTTACAGACAAAATGAACAAAACTAGTTATAGCACTGTGTAATATTCGTTTCGGGTCCTGTTTCACAAATCATAAAAAATTGTTACACAACCCGGTAGGTTTTTGTTTTCGTGATTCAAACAAAACCGACTATTTAGTTTCAGAACGACAACTGTGAAAAACACTATCTCTGCCACTGTATCTTGTTGATAGCTGAAAAAGCTTAATTTTGTAGTTACTTGTCGATTTAAATAACTACTTTGTAACTCTTCGTGTACTCAGCTAACTTGTTTAATCCGGTAGAATTTTCGATACATTGACTATCTTCAAGTGTTTTTTAAACACACTCATCAGACTGAGGGATAATTGAAGTGAATCTTATACCATTTTTCGTTGATCGTAACATAACGAGGATCGATTTGGTTTTGTACAATTTTTGTCCCTCCTGAGAAACGATGAAGGACTCATCTTCTGGCTTCCCAGAAATGCAGGTACTCTCCTCTCATGCCATTCATATTTCAATTTGTCATATAGTGATTGACAGTTCTCAATGCATACAGCAGTTCTGCTTGCATTCTAGATTCTAGAACCATGAGATTGACGTGAACCTGAAAAAAAAAGAACATATTAATTAGAATTATTTTTATACAAAATACAAGCGTGACATTTTTCAAATTCAGACTGAGTTGCTCGGAATTCCGACTCACTTCATATCTATTTTATAATTCCGACTTGGTATTTCTGAATTACGAAATCTGACTTCGTATCTCGGAATTTCTCGAATTTTATAATTCGGACTTGGTATCTCGAAATTTCGATTTTGTATCTAGAATTTTATAATTTGGACCTAGTATCTGGACATTCCGACTTCATATTTCGGAATTTTATAATTTCGACTTCGTATCTCAGAATTTAATAATTTGGACTTGTTATCTCGAATTTCCGACTTCATATTTCGGAATTTTATAATTCCGACTTCGTATCTCGGAATTCTGAAATAACGCGGAATTTCTCGAATTTTATAATTTGGACTTGGTATCTCGGAATTCCGACTTCGTATTTCGGAATTTTATAATTCCGACTTCGAATCTCGGAATTCTGAAATAAATCGGAATTTCTCGAATTTTATAATTTGGACTTGGTACCTCGAAATTCCGACTTTGTATTTCGGAATTTTATAATTCCGACTTCGAATCTCTGAATTCTGAAATGACTCGGAATTTTTCGAATTTTATAATTTGGACATGGTATCATGGAATTCTGATTTACCAAATCGGAATTTTGAGATACCAAATCTGAATTCTGAGGTACGAAGTTGAAATTCTGAGATACGAAGTCGGAATTAAAAACCTCCGAGATAGTACGTCGGAGAGTCGAGATAGTAAGTCGGAGTTCTGAGATAGTACATTGGAGTTCCGAGATAGTACGTTGGAGTTCCGAGATAGTACGTTGAAGTTCCGAGATAGTACGTCATAATTCCGAGGTACACGTCGTAGTTCGAGATAGTACGTCGGAATTCCCAGATACAAAGTCGAAATTATAGAATTCCGTGGTACGAAGTCAGAAAAAAGAAATCAAGATAGTGCATCGTAATTCTGAAACATCAGGTCGGAATTATGGAATTCCGAATTACCAAATGTTACCTAGTCGGAATTTGAAAATTAAAATTGCTGTTGCACTTTTACGACTTCTACGCATTCGTAGACAGCACAATAAGACAAAAAATCTTACCTTTTCACTGTGTTGAAATTCTCTGAGGACCCTATCATAATCCTTCTTAGTTACTCTATCCGGATAGCATGTAGCACTTTTGATGAACGTTTTGAGGGCCCTTTCCACCAAGGCATCTATTTCGCCATAGTCATAATCATCGTGGCGTATTCCAAACAGACACTGAATGTAGTACCAAATAGCTCTACGGAACTTTGAAGTATCCACGTCTTTACGGCCTCCCATGGTGTAGTAGGTTAGGTTGTAGGCAGTTCTGAATTTATCGTCAAGAAGGTTGCCTACGTCGTTGTACAGCCTGAAAAAAATGGTTTGGTTTAGACATTGAAATTGAAACTGCTTCGATAACACACACATTTTTTAAACGGGCTCGTAGAATAGTACATGCTGACACCTTTTGTATCACAGATCACAGGCGTCTGTGAACTGGTAAGATGCAAATTTCATTTGTTCGGATTTTTATTCTTAGTTGGCAGTGTATGTAGTGTTGCTCTCTGTCGGTAATGTAGGTTATTGATGTCACAAACAGATAAGAGTAGTTTCCAAGATCATTGAAGGCTTTGAAAAAACAATGTAGTCATTTGACTACATGGTGACCAGTCAACAAAATAATTAACAGGGTATGGAGGTGACATGATATAAAAGATTTGCAAAGACTAGATTTTGGAGGAAAACCTAAGTAGGCTAGATACTGGCAGATAAAATATATTAAAATTCCTAAACTTATTGATGATTTTTATGTAAGAGTAAATAATTGTAGGACAATATAAAAAAGATAAAACTATAGATATAATGGATAATGTGAAAATACTGATAATAATAAAGTGTGATATGAGGCAAATATTATACAGAAAGTAACTATTTCCCTAGCTAATACAGGACATTTCTAAATGAAACTAGTGTAAGTTGTATTCAAGTGGATGGTGGATGGTAGAGCTAGTAGATTAATAAAAGATAAAAGAATGAATGGGTGGAGGAGATTGTTAACTGATTATCCAAGCAGGTGAAAGTTAAGAATAAAAATATTTTGTAGGTGGTAAAGTTTATAGAATCATAAAATTTCTCAAATCATTTTAGATTCTTCTGATGCATTTATATTACAACTTGATATCAAACACATTATTCATTAAAACTTTTTTTGCTTGGACTGTATTATATTAAAAAATAATGAAAAACACGAAATAAAATATACATTCTGAAAAAAAAGTTTCAACTAATCCAAATCCAATGCTCACCTATTCACTAAAGAATATCCATGGTCGTCCCAGGAATAATCTTGAACCCTAAAGGTGGGGATATCTTGGCAATCGCCCCTCTTCACGAAATCTATATAATTGAAACTGGCGTCGTCAACATAACAGTCTATAGCGGCAGGTGTGTACTGCGATTTACAGCCTACAGCGCCTATTTCCGCCGACTGCGTTTCGACGTTTTCGAAACGTTTGGCCAGTTCCTCAGGTTTGCACTCTTGCTGTTGCTCGGAGAGAGTTTTCATGCGCTGCATCAGAGTTGAAATTCTTACTTCTGGTTCTGTCGGTGATGGCGGAGTATTTATGGGTGTAGTTTTCCAGTCTGCAAAAGTTGAAGCATATTATAGTGTTTGTTTTGTGTAAATTAAGCGGTGAAATTATTATTATTGTATATTGTATAAAACAAGCCCTTTATCACGATAATTCAAAATATTATTGAAAACGATAGGAAAAACGAAAGTACCTACAATTTGCAAAATCTGCCAAAAATCTGTTTCATTGGGTGGCAAAGGAAAAACGGCCAATACGTCCATTATGAAATACGACTTGCTGAAGAACCACCCAGTGGAATATCGTCAGATAACAGATTTACAGTTCGGCAAATCTATCTCTAAATGTCGAAAAACGAATGAGATGCGCGAGTTTAGAATGTGAGTAAGTATTTATTAAATACATCACATTTTTATGAAACACAATTGTACAAAGAATGGATAAAAAAGTATACAAAATAATTTTTTTCTTTTTTTTTTAACTTATTACTTATACGAAACAATTAAAATGAACTGACAGATCAACACGTTAAAAAAACAGTTGTTCAACTGTTTTTAAAGTATATTACAGTGTTTGTTTAAAGTAAATTAAGCGGTGGAATTATTATTATTGTATATTGTATAAAACAAGCCCTTTATCACGATAATTCAAAATATTATTGAAAACGATAGGAAAAACGAAAGTACCTACAATTTGCAAAATCTGCGAAAAATCCGTTTCATTGGGTGGCAAAGGAAAAACGGCCAATACGTCCATTATGAAATACCACCCAGTGGAATATCGTCAGATAACAGATTTACAGTTCGGCAAATCTATCTCTAAATGTCGAAAAACGAATGAGATGCGCGAGTTTAGAATGTGAGTAAGTATTTATTAAATACATCACATTTTTATGAAACACAATTGTACAAAGAATGGATAAAAAAGTATACAAAATAATTTTTTTCTTTTTTTTTTAACTTATTACTTATACTTATATTATATAACAATTAAAATGAACTGACAGATCAACACGTTTAAAAAACATTTTTTTTCTGGTGAGTGTTCACAAATATCTATTTTTGGAGGAAATGGCTAACATATTCATTGACAGAGTAGAAGCAATATCTCAAGAGATAACTCTTTAAAGAACTTTTTCCGTCGACCGTTCATTTATGATGTATTTTAACGCACTCAAAATCGTTGATTAATGACCCCTGTTAATGAATGATTTTCTATTAATCAACGATTTGATTATATGCAACCCAAGATACATTGCTCTTATACATTTTATATTGGTTAGCAGTATCTGTCATTATTTATTTGTCAATTTTCAAATAAAATTTCAGAACCAGTCACTCAAAACCATATATGGTCCCGTGGCGTAATGGTAAAGTTCACCTGGCATGCAACACTGACGTCGAGAGTTCAAAATCCACCGCGGGTAATTTTTTTTTAATTTCAATTTGAAAATAAATAATAAAAATAAAATAAAACTACCACTGAGAAAAATTAAACTATCTTTAAATAGAGTTAATATAAATAGGAAATAGTGATTGTTTTTTATCGTAACGTTAAATAAATAAACATTGAAAGTGAGACATCTCTATTTTCGAAAACTACTGTCGACGGAAAAGTTTTGTAACAAACTCGTGAAGTAAAATGGCGATTAATACACTTGTTCGTTAAATAACAATTAAAATGAAACAGGCAGACCCTTTAAATCATCTGGCAATTGATTGTAAAGATTGAAGTCTAATTATAAAAGTATTTGGACGATAAAGTGCATTTTGCGATGCAACAGATACACCAGTAGTAACTTATACTTGTTTAACGGACTTTACTGATTTTGATATCGGCCGATACGATAATCGGCCAATGAGACCGATATAACCGATAGGCCGATATAAATATCGGTATCTGTCGATCCCTACAGACAATATATCTTTTATTATGATGACACAATGGTTGCTGCTGGGGCGGGGATTGGCGCAGTGGTAGCGCCGGGGATTGGCGCAGTGGTAGCGCCGGGGCTTCGTGATCGAAAGGTCCCTGGATCGATCCCCAGACAGGGCAAGATTTTTTCAGTTTCAGATGCAAATCTGATTGATTGAATCTTGTTAATGGCTGGGGATAATCCTCCACGATTCACTGTTGCGGTAATAATTAACAGTGCTGCTCCTAAGGTGGCGTATGGAGTTAGTAACAAGGCCTATCCAGAACACGCGGCTAATGACCATAGCAGTCGATGCCAACAGCAAGAAAAAAAAAATGGTTGCTACAATACAATTTGGAACAGAAAAATGTTTTAAAATTGCCATTCACTAAGAGAAGACAAACAACTTTTTCATTACTTTTGACTGATCTGAATCACCAGTAACGAACAAAATTGATTTCATCAGATAAGAGACCAGTGAAACTATGTAGCAAGAATCTATTAACAAGATTGGATTTCATTAAAACGATAAGTAAGGTGATATCTATAGGATATTTTTATCTTCTGTATTCTGCTTTTTGTAATTCTTTGTGAAATATAATATGCCCATTGGAAATTCTTTATGCAAATTTGTGAAAGAAATATATACTTAGTGAAATTTTGAATTGAACAACCTTATCAATTTTTACAATAATAATTATTTGTAGCCATTTTCATAAACATAAGATTGTTTGTGGTGTTGTTTTATAGGTCATTATCAAATGGAAACTTTTGTAATAAATATAAGAAAAAGTTTCTGAACACATAAAATCCTTTGAAGATCTAGCTTGGAAATTCACTCGATTCAATACAATATAAACTCATCAGACTAATACATTTTAACTTTTGAACATGGTTCCTGCCAAAGACATAGAACTAATTAAAAAAAAAACTTATGAACATGGAATACAACTACGAGCTGAACAGTTTGCAATATTTTGAAGACAAGAGATAAACCGAGGGGAAAACCGCTGGGGAATTTTAGTGTACATGTCTTGGCAATTAGTGGCATTACTCGGGTATTAGTGGCATTACTCGGGTATTCATTGGGAATTAATGGCATTACTCGGGTATTAGTTGGGAATTAGTGGCATTACTCAGGTATTATTTGGGAATTAGTGGCATTACTTGGGTATTAGTGGCATTACTCGGGTATTAGTTGGGAATTAATAGCATTACTCGGATATTATTTGGAATTAGTGGCATTACTCGGGTATTCTTTGTGAATTAGTGGCATTACTCGGGTATTAGTTGGGAATTAGTGGCATTACTCGGGTATTCTTTGTGAATTAGTGGCATTACTCGGGTATTAGTTGGGAATTAATGGCATTACTCGGGTATTAGTTGGGAATTAGTGGCATTACTAGGGTATTATTTGGGAATTAGTGGCATTACTATGGTATTCGTTGTGAATTAGTGGCATTACTCGGGTATTAGTTGGGAATTAGTGGCATTACTCGGGTATTATTTGGGAATTAGTGGCATTACTCGGGTATTAGTTGGGAATTAGTGACACTCGGGTATTAGTTGGGAATTAATGGCATTACTCGGGTATTAGTTGGGAATTAGTGGCATTACTAGGATATTATTTGGGAATTAGTGGCATTACTATGGTATTCGTTGTGAATTAGTGGCATTACTCGGGTATTAGTTGGAAATTAGTGGCATTACTCGGGTATTAGTGGCATTACTCGGGTATTAGTTGGGAATTAGTGACACTCGGGTATTAGTTGGGAATTAGTGGCATTACTAGGGTATTATTTGGCAATTAGTGGCATTACTCGGGTATTCGTTGTGAATTAGTGGCATTACTCGGGTATTAGTTGGGAATTAGTTGCATTACTCGGGTATTATTTGGGAATTAGTGGCATTACTCGGGTATTCGTTGGGAATTAGTGGCATTATTTGGGAATTAGTGGCATTACTCGGGTATTCTTTGGGAATTAGTGGCATTACTCGGGTATTCGTTGTGAAATAGTGGCATTACTCGGGTATTACTTGGGAATTAGTGGCATTACTAGGGTATTATTGGGAAATTAGTGGCATTACTCGTGTATTCGTTGGGAATTAGTAGCATTACTCGGGTATTAATTGGGAATTAGTGGTATTACTCTGGTATTACTCGGGTATTAGTGAATTAGTGGCATTACTTGAAATATTTTTGGGCATTACAGGTATTGAATTCTTAGGAATTATTGGGCATTAGTCGGGTATCAGAAGTGAGAGAGCAATTACTGCACAATAATAATCCGTGAAGAGAAAAAAAAGGTCATCTAAACATAGGAATTGAAAATGTCTGCAAAATTAAAGAGCATTAGCGGAAATCAGAATTGTGAAATGAAAGAAAAATTGCAATGAAAAAAAAGAAGACGTTCGACTTCTTGTACTTGACAACAAACCTAACATTAAACACGATTTAATATTTTTATTACTTTTCTGACGGGCATTACCGGCATTACTTAGGGGGTATTACTCGGGAATTACTGGATATTACTCGAGAATTACTTGGGTATTGCAGGCATTACTCACGATTTTTGGGAATTAGTGTACACAATATTCTCAGCGGTTTCCCCTTCGAGATTAACTATATGATGAACTTACCTTGATCTATATCAACAATAGGTATATCTTTGGGTTTGGTTTTACTTATACTATTTGTTTTGGTTGTAAGCGGGGGCAGATTTTGGTTGTGATACTGATGTTCGACGACATGGTCCAGTTCTTGGTTCAGTCCGCAGGAAAACACGAAACTGGAAAGGGAGTGGAAATGGGCCAGAATGACTATGGCGTGCACTACTTCAGCTAAAGACCAGCTGTCTTTGCCCTTCGTCAGTTTCTGGAACAAAAATTAATTGTCAATATGAATTTTAATTGACCGAGTCAAATCATTGATCTATATTCAGTCAGCGTTTTTTTTTTTGAGCTCTAAGATAATTCTACATTAGATATGAATAGTTTTCGACAAAACTTCAAACAATGGACATTTTAAGATATAAAAAATAATATGTTCGTTACTTAAAAAATGTTGAATACTGATGAATGAATTGTAAACAATATCTACTTCCCAAAAACCTACAAAATTGAGTGTTTTCATCGGCAAGTCCCAACCAACTACTGTCCCAAACGGCCATCAAATTATATCTGTAAGATTCCCAAGATATACACCGAAATTTATACATAAAAATAGTGTCAACCCCCTTTGGGGATGTTTTAACATGAATTGAAAATTTTCAATGAACTTTATTGTCAGAGTGTTAATTTTTATTGAACGATTGAAACAAAATATCCACCAACTATATACCTTACCTCAATATGAGATCTACTCAGTAGCCAAGGTCTGTGGGCTAATATTTTATTGATGTCATTCAAATTCCGCAACTTTGGGGGAATATACTTCAATCCCTTCAACCAGTTCGGATCTCCCCCTTGTAGAAGAAATTCTTGCTTTTGTAATGTTATTAAATAGCTGCACTGATGTCTTCCTGCAGCCTGAAACAATGAAATAACAAATTTCAGATTTATCACCGAGCCATTTAAATTCAAGCACGGATCAAAAACTTTTTTATACAAATGACCAAGTTGTGTCTTTGTCAGAAATCAGAATAGACTAACCAAACAACTTATAACTACTTTAATTCATTAATTCAATATTCAATCCATTATTAAAATAATCAAAACATTTCCATGCAACTAGCAATTGCGGAGACATCCTTGTAGGACTCTGCACGGAAATTCATTAGATGTAATTCAACGTTCGTCGTGGTATTAGCCAGTTGAGTAGTTGTTTTCTGATGGATTTTCGACACAATTATTCCTATTGTATAGGATTAAGGCAATAAGCGTGGTCCTGGTATTGCAGGACATCTTGTTTCTCTTTTGACAAGCTTATTGTGAACAATGCAATGCAGATTTCTTTAATTTGTATTAGTGGTTGGATTAATCACGCAAGTTCTGGGTATTGCTTTGGTTGAGGGGCTGAAGTTCAGATGGCGCCCGTGGTTTAGTGAACGCTAGGCTGCGGGCGGTGTCTCAGCTTCTGCCTTTACATGGAGATTTTGTTGAATCGTTAGTTGCAGACATTAGTTATTGTCTGCAGAGACCTACCCTATACTGATGGGGGGCAAGAACCCAGAAATCGATCTATAGGTGGTCCAAATGTTTCAATGAACATTTCCATGCAACTAGCAATTGCGGAGACATCCTTGTAGGACTCTGCACGGAAATTAATTAGATTTAATTCAACGTTCGTCGTGGTATTAGCCAGGAAAGTAGTTGTTTTCTGATGGATTTTCGACCCAATTATTCCTAATGTTTTTCTCTTGACAAGCTTATTGTGAACAATGCAATGCAGATTTCTTTAATCAAAAAATTATAATTATCGAATCAATCGTATGTGTTCATTATGCCACAGGCTATATTGTATTGTTGCTAAGTATCAGATGAATTTAGATTGATAAAGAAAATGGTATAAATGATGATTGTAGAACGAGGAAAACGAAAATTATATAAAAAATCTTTATGACGAATAACTAAAATGCGATTATAATACTTTCTATCGAAAGATCAAATCAAAGTTCAATTTCTCTTTGGAGTGTAGATAAAACAGTCATAACATATTACGAAACATCAAGATATCTTTCAATTGCACGTGGTAGTCCAACATTTTTGAAACAAAAGCGGGTTCATATTGTAATTACTCATATTTTAATAATAATTAGTGTTTGAAGAAGATAAACATTGTTTATGTAAACTATCGTTGTCGTTTTTTAATAACCTAGTCACAAATGATGTCAGATGCCAACAATTTCAAGTGATACACAAGAAAGGAAATTTTAAAAGTATAAAGTCAGTGGACTAAACTTGAAAGTTTTCGATTTATTTCTTTCAATTTATTAAATCTGATATACAGTGCCATTCCCAAAGTACGCACCATATGGGAAACTTTTGTATTATGGGTTTTTCAACAAAAATTTATTCTTGATAAAAGTTTGTGCATCCCATAAATATAAACACGCATCAACAAAATAAAGCAAAACATGCGTAATATACGAGGTGCATTGGAAAACTTGATTTTGAGCAAATATGGGTTGGCAGTAAGGTTTTCATCAAAGAAGAAGGGGCCAATCACAGTATTGTGTAATAGTCCACATAAGACATTAATCGTAAATGAATATTGCTCCCTGCACTCTATAGTAAAATGAGGGTTTTCTGTAGCCCACCATCTACAATTCTGTGAACTTACTGTTCTATTAGCTGTAAATGTTGATTCGTCAGTCCATAAAATATTTATTGGAAAACGTGAATTTTCTTTGTATTCTCCTTGATATCAAGCGGAAAACTCAAATCTTGGAATAAAATCTTTTTCCTTTAAAGTATTAACGAATACTTGCTTTAAAGGCTTTAAATTTATTTCTTTTTAAGATTTTTTTTATAGTACTAACGGGTATATCAGAATATGTTGATATCTGTTTTATTGATGTCTCACCATTTTCCACAACCATTAAACACACTTCCTCTTCTACTTCTTTCCTCTTCTTTTTCTGTAGATACTCTTTCAGCTGTGTGAGATTTTTTGAATTTTTTGTTACCTGTTTCTTTAAAGTTATATAAAATAAGTGTTACTGTAGTATGATTGACATTGCGATTAGGATTCCTGGCATTAAAAATGTCCGCAACTTGTCCGCTTGGATTATTTTCACCACACAACAAAATTATTTCAACTTTTTCTTCTTTTGTAAGCATATTATCATTATTATTTAAATAGCACTTATTATCAAATAGTAAACAGTAAGCAATAACAACTACGTAATAAATATTTAGCAAATACGTCAAGAACTTGATGTCAAACATTCGTTTGAATTCGAAGCCAACTTAAAACAGTTACTTTAAAATAAATTTAATCAATTTGTGCTGAGACACTAATTTTATTTTGATGTTTTATCACTCGATATTATTGAACGTTATTTTCTTGTTACAATACTGTATTATTTTGAGCAAATTTAGGTGTTAACACAAAATAAAAAGGACTTTACACAAAAAATGTTGATATTTAATTAAATAATTTTTTTTACCGTAGTTAACATAATAGTTGGGCAATTTGTATTATAACTCACTTCTATAATAAATCGTTGTATACAGGATGTTTATTTATGGCTTTAAGCTAAGTTTATTTTTGGTGAAAATGGTTAAAACATAAAACCTCTCTTAGATAACCATGACCTTAAATCCAGATGCATTTTTCAATGCTGAACAACTTTTCCAAATATCATTATAGGATCTGTTCCACTTTACTTCTGGCTCAAAATCAAGTTTTCCAATGCGCCTCGTATATTACGCATGTTTTGCTTTATTTTGTCAGTGCGTGTTTAGATTTAGGGGATGTACAAATTTTTATCAAGAATAACGTTTTGTTGAAAAACCCATAATAAAAAAGTTTCCCATATGGTGCGAACTTTGGGGATGACATCGTATAAATGTGGAAAGTTTACAGTACGATGATTAAATTTTAACGGAACAAAATTTTTGAAGTTAAATTCTGAAACAGTAATTGTAAGGTTGATTAGTACACCTAGTCTTATCTTAAATTGAAAGAATTATGATAAATGTCCGAAAAAAAAATAATGATAATAATAAAAAATAAAGAAGTGAAAACAAAGTATTTCAAAATATCACAAATGATATAAAGACAGTACTCACCATTATTGCAATGAAATGCCTGTAGTCATAAGGTAGCGGTCCATCGCCTCTTAGTATAAAATTTTGAGTTTTAAGAAAGTGGTCCAAATAAGTAGGATGATATCCCATAACCTGACTGACGTGGTCCAATCTGTTGTTTTGTAAAAAGGCATCCACAAACAAGGTGTGAGGCTGAAAAAAAAATAGCAATTGTTAGAACAAAACAGATTTAAAATAACTCTGATAAAAATTGGTTGAAAAAAAAAAATAAACATTTTTTTTGAACTTTTCTAATGTTTTAGCTGAATCAAGTTAATTGCGATGACAGAATGTATGCTGTCCACGAAACAGTGTCCATTACCATATTTTTTCTAGTTACGAATCATAAAAAGTAAAATTATCAGTGAGGAACAACTGAGCAAACACAAAAATATGATTTATTTTAATAACTCTTTCCCTTTCCACTCAAGTCAGCCGAGACTCTAATTAAATCCCGTCTACGTGATGAGACACAGCGTTTGCTGCGATTTCTGAGAAACCGATAAAATTAATGGAAATAATACATTTCATGTTATTGTCGATTATATTTAATGCAATTTCATTCAAAAAATCATGTTGGTGTCACGTCCACCTTTGATTGTACGGTTTCTTCACAAATATCACATACACACTGGCGAAAACAAACTATATTTACCTAACTATAATATTTTCGTGATTCATACATCAAGTTGATTTCATAACTAGGTTTTAAGTGGATTGGGGATTGACTCAGAGTTACAAGATAGGTTTAATATGGTTAATTCATTCATACCCAGTTTCATTCAACGGACGTTTCAGTACTAAGCTTTCAGCGCCTGAAGATAATAACTTTGTTGGCGAAAAAAATATAGATACAAATTCGTGACTGGCTGTATACAAGTATGTAGAAATTGTGCGGTTGCAGTCAAATAATTTGGGCCATTTCTGAAAAAACTCTATGGTACTGTCAAGCTTTCGGAAATATTTATTACCTTCCTCAGGACAACTGAAAATACGCAAATGTACAATAAATGTAGTTGAGAAAAGATGGAGTACTGACTAACGTGATAGTGTATTTTTTCGCCACAACCAGACTTCAGACATATTATTGTATATAATATTGGATAGTTTTTAAACATACATTTGTCAAATCTCTTTGAGGTGAACTGTGAGGCAACGTAAAATTGCTACTGTTTTTTTGGCTTGATATATTTGGATGAGCATGAGGATATTTTTCACATATTTCTTGAAGTGTAGTGTGTGTGTGTTTATGTGTTGTGTGTCGCCAGATTACCCTCCCCTCCGCCGACCACCCCCGCCGGGAGCACCGAGCGGTGATGAGGGGGGCCCACTAGGCGCCCCCCCCACCCCGCCCCACACCCCCGACCGGGGAGCCGCCTTCAGGGAGTCTTCTATCCTCATAATGAGGGTACGAAGTTCCGTAATCTGGCTTTGCAGTGCCATTGCTAGCAAGAGATTATCCTGCCAAGCTCCGCTCCCACAGTTCGGGCACCTCGACTTGGAGTGGGGGACCTGTTCTGTAGTACTAGGCTCTTCCGTGGGTGGTGTTTCCATCCTCGAGCATGTTTGAAGTGCTGTGGTTCCATAGTTACTTGTTTCCCCCTGGCCTCTCGTGGGGGGAAACCTCTTCAAGTAAATGTCCTTTTTTGGAGGGAGTTGTTCTCTAGATGTTTTTCCCGGTCCTCCAGTCCGGGAATTGAGTTTTGGATTAGTTGTTCTGTTGTCAATTTCTTGAACTTTCATCAGGTATGCTGGGCATTTTTTATAGTTGGCCGGGTGATCTTGGCCGCAGTTCGAGCATTTCGGCGGGATGTCAGGTGTTTTTTGGCATGTTGTTGTGGAATGGCTTTGTCCGCATTTCAAACACCGAGGGGGTCTGAAACAATTGCCAGCTGCATGGCCCCACTGTTGGCAATTGCGGCATTGAGTGACTATATTTTCGTTGTATCTATAGTCCCATGAAATTCTAATATTTGATAGAGTTTTGATTCTTTCCTTCAGAAATTTCAGTTTGTACTTAGCAGGTGTAGTTACTAAGTACATCGGTCTGATGGTTTTAGCCATTCGGAATACCTTGCTGATGGGAATGTTGTATTCATTCCACATGGCACTAATGATATCTTCACCATTGGGGGCGTGGTCAAGTCCTTTTATTACAAAGAGATGTTCTTTCTTACTTGCCAATGTATATGTGTGGAATTGTACATTCATCACCTTACATGCGTTCATGATTTTTCCATAACTTTCCAAAGTGGAGGCGTGTATTATGATGTGATTTTGGGTGTATTTAATTTCGTAATATACATCCAAATTTTTCAGCATTTCTCTCATTTGATTGAAGTCTTTAGCCCTGCTATCAACAGCGATTGGGGGCGGGGCTTCCTTTTTCCTGGCTCTCTTACTGATTTTTTGATGTTTACTTGAGGTTTCCATCATTTCCTCAGCATTTTCCGAGTTGTTTCTTATTTCATTTCCGGGTATTGAGTTTTGAGGGGGGTCAGGGTTTTCTTCGTTATTTCCCAGATCTCTTTCCATATTCTCCGATGACTCCGATTCAGATCTGTAACTGCGACGTTCCAGAACCACGTCTGACTTCTCGAAGATATACGGGGGTTCGTCTCCTTCCTCTATTACTTTCGTAACATTATATACGTCTGTCATTGGGGTGCCAGTTTTTTCGGCTTGTTTTCTGGCTTCAATTTCATCCCTTATATCAAACTCCGTTTGATATTTGGCTGCCAATCGGAGATATTTCTGCCAAAGTATATCATTTGGACAAGCCCAAGACGCTAGCCATTGCACCAACGCAGAATCTCAGATGGACATGACTGTATTGTCTATACTTTCCATCATGCAAGTATAGGTCCGTTTTAGACAAAAGCAGTTGAGATGCCTTTTAAATTTACAAAAAAAGGTTCATTAAGTGGGTAGGAGGAAAAATCGTATGTATTACATGGGAGTAAAGTGCCTTTTCCTCCCTTGGATGTTTAATGCCCTCCGCTCCGTAAACTACATCCTGCGGGAGGAAAAGTGGCACTTTCCTCCCTAGTAATACAAATAGCTATTTCAGTCGCTTAGACCAAAATATTTGACAACTGACAACTTGAACACTAAAGTCTCAAAACGCATAAACATGTATTGAGAGGACACGTTAAAGTTTGCTCAACATCAGGCAATGTGAGGAGGAACAGTTTTACCTTTTCAAGGATAACAACTTTTAGAGTTGTTGGGATTAGATTGATTATCTTATCAAAAAATAGATATTTACGGAATATTTGTTAGAGAGATAAACAAAACGGCGGCTCTGAAATGGCGGACGAGATTTTATGATTATTGTCCGAATTCATTCAAATTTGATATGTGGGAATTTTTGAGGAAAATTCATATATTCAAGATGGCGGGCGTCTTTTGTGATTATGAACCGATTCGATTAAAAATTGGTTTCTAGAGGTTCTCGGGGTCGGAGATTATGAATTTGTTGTCGAAATTTGAATATTCAAGGTGGCTCCAAGACGGACCAGTTTTATGATTATGGTCCGATTCCATTCAAAATTGGTATGTGGGGGTTTTCGGGGACGGAGATATCTTGTCAAACTTCATAAATTCAAGATCAAGAGGGCTACAAGATGGCGGACGATTTTTGCGATTCTATTTAAATTTGGTTAGTGGGAGTTTTCGAGGTCGAAGATTATGAATTTTCTGTCGAGATTTATCAATCCAAGACGGCGGACGAATTTTGTAATTAATGTTCGGGTAAAAAATCATGAATATTTTGTTCATAAAATTCATAAATTGAAGATGAATACTCCGGAATGGCGCACGTTAATATTTAGACAGCCTCCTCATTGAAGAGCTAAATTGTTTTTTTTTTTTAAAAGCACAAAATAATGTAATAATAAAAAAAATTAAGACAAGCTTTTCTTCAAATGCACTCAAAAGTTAAACATAATGTCTGTAACTCACTGGATAACCTACATTACATAAGACATTTTTTTTCACTTTTTAGCGCATTTGAAAAAAAAGCTTGTTAAAATATTTTTTTTTATTCTATGTTTTATAGTGCATTATGAACATTACGCTATTAATTATTGAGAATTTCTGTCGACTGGTAATAATGCAACAAGTGCATAATCCAAGTGCATAGCCATGTGTTTGTTGTATGCAAAATAAAACAATAACAACCATGGGCGGGCGTGAAACAGAAATCAGTTAAAGAAAAAATCGTACTATTAATTTACAGAAGTTGTTGGATTTCAAATTTATTCTTGGAAACGCTTCCAATGACTGCCAGTTATGTAATATTGTACATCTGTTACTTTACTGCTCCATTTTCAGGGATTTGCAATCAAAGCTCCCATTCGTCTTTTATTTCACTTCTGGGTGTACTGGACATAATAATTCTATCGTAACAAAACATTTAGCATAATTTTCACATATGTGCATATATGGCCCAGGAGTTTTCGTTAATCTGAGGAAGCATGGACCATTTCAGTTGTTTTTCTATTAATAATTATAAAAAATGTATATATTTAATTCATTATATTTGGGAATATACGAGGGGGAAACTACTCTTTCATTAGGTGTACATCATAACATTTTCATTAATTCAATATTATATTAATTTTAATTAAATTCATCGTTCGAAATGTCAAAACTCGCCAGAAATTATTTTTGCGCAAAAAAAAAACATTTGAAAACTGATTCAGAGGTGACTTAAAAACGGTTAGAGATAGACGAATTCTGCGAGCGCCAATCGATTCAGAATGGCCGAATTAATTATACCGAGAATTTGAACGAAAAAAATCTACGGACAAAAAAGTCGAGTAATGATAGATAATTTTTTGAACTTCTTTATTTTTCACTTTTCGAATTTCAAATTTTTGTCCCCGAACGTATTTTGACGTGCTGATTCCGAATCTTCGAACGAAAAGATCGAAAACTCATCAGAAATATTTTTGGCGCCAAAAAAACGATTTGAAAACTGATTCAGAGCTCATCAACTCGAGAAGTTTAGAGATAGACGAATTCTGCTAACGCCAATTGATTCAGAATTGCTGAATTAGTATATATTGGGAATTTGAACGAAAAAAATCGATGGGCAAAAAAGGCAAGTATATCATGATAAATAATTTTTTGAACTTTATTAATTTTAATTTTTCAAACTTGAAATTTTTATCCCCGAACGTATTTTGACGTGCTGATTCCGAATCTTTGAACGAAAATGTCGAAAACTCATAGGAAATAGTTTTCGCGCCAAAAAAACATTTGAAAACTAATTCAGATCTGACCAACTTGAGAACGGTTAGAGATAGACGAATTCTGCGAACTCCAATCGATTCAGAATGGCCGAATTAGTATATACTGACAATTTCAACGAAAAAAATCTACGGACAAAAAAGGCAAGTATATCATAAACAATTTTTTGAACTTTTTAAATTTAAATTTTTCAAATTTCAAATTTTTATCCCCGAACGTATTTCGATTTGCTGATTTCGAATCTCTGAACGAAAATGTCGAAAACTCATCAGAAATATTTTTCGCGCCAAAAGAACCATTTGAAAACTAATTCAGAGCTGATCAACTCGAGAACAGTTAGAGATAGACCAAATCTGCCAACGCCAGTCGATTCAAAATGGCCGAATTAGTATGTATTTTAGTTCGACAATATGAATAGGAAATTCATAAAATCTTTTGTGGAATCATCTGCGACTGGAAGACAAACTTTAGTCGCTATTTTCCATCGTTCAAGATAACCTCTTGGGAGGTATTCATGTTGAAAAGGGGAACATTCTCCATGCAAATTGAGATAGACGAATTCTGCGAACTCCAATCGATTCAGACTGGCCGAATTAGTATATACTGACAATTTCAACGAAAAAAAAAAATGTTCCCCTTTTTAGTATGTATTGTTATTTTCGAATCGATCAAAACAAATTAAAAATTACTCGAAAAAGTTGCAATCAGTAAAAGTACCAAGTCGTCATATCGACTTGAAATTCGCACTGTATACGTAAAATTTTATGCTCATTCAAAAAATGCATGATTTTTATATGCTCAGATATAAGATTTAGGCGGAAAAAGGTGTTTAAGAAATAAAATTTTCTGAGATTTTTTTATTTTTCATTTTTGAATTTCAAATTTTTGTCCTCGAAAGTAATTTGACGTGCTGATTCTGAATCTGTTAACAATAATGTCGAAAACTCATCATAAAAATTTTTGGCGGAAAAAAAAACATCTAAAAACTGATTCAGAGCTGACCAACTCGAGAACAGTTAGAGATAGACCAATTCCGCGAACGCCAATCGATTCAGAATGGTATGTATTGGGTATGTATTGGGTATGTATTTGGGAATTATTTTATGACTTTCTGGATCTTATCTTTATACACAAGATTTAAATTATGTCCATACAACGTATCCGCGTAATTGAATGGTAATTATCTTTCAATGCCCCCTAAAACTTTTTCATTATTTTTCATTAGAGATAATTACTTCACTGATTTCATTAGGTGTACAAAAAATGACTAGTTGTTTCCCCCTCGGGAATATATTTGTCAAGGAACCTGAACAACAACTCAACTTTGGCCTTACATAAAACACACTTTATCTCCAGACGTTCACATCAATTATTAGATTACACATAATCCCCCTTATCCAACCCAATTTTTTAGTAGGTCAAACCATGTTGTTCGGGTGTTTTTGGCATTGATAGTACCACAGCTTTAGAATTAATCCAACTCTGAAATGTTTTGATATGTATCTATTTCCATTCTACGCTTGGCTACCTGTGATTATTTAACTTTATTTTCAAGACGATATCGTAATCTGAATGCATTTTTCAATCTACTCATTCCACTCAGTTCCGAGATTTAAGAGATTATAACAAACGGAGGTACACCCATGCGAGCGCAAAAAAAAATTAGATTTATAAATTATTCATTGTTTATTACTCAGTGTGGTTGTAGTAGTTACTGTACTTTCGGAATATTCAACTGCATCCACACGTGTAGATTTTTTCAATGCCAAGAAAATAAAACGGTTATATCGAATAGATGAAAAAAATTTTTTTTTCATTCAACTAAACATTCGATAGTATCTAAATGGTGGCGCCACAGCAATTGGAAGTGAGGCTGAACACAATACCTATACAAGGAACGGTTTTGGGTCCAACACTATTCAATCTTTATATTAATGACTTATTCAGCTTGAAGATAACTGGTGATATCATAGGATTTGCAGACGACACTGCTGTTTTTTATGAAGCAGATACTTGGCCAAATTTAAGGAAGAAAGTCGAAAAAGACCTCAAGGTAATAAAGGACTGGTTTGATGACAAACTCCTCACCATGAACCTCAAAAAAAACAAATTCCTACCCTTCAGCTGTAACGCTGCTGGTATGACAGATATGGGACAAATCAACATAGCATAAATGACAAAGAATATGGTATTCAGTCAGTGGAAGAATTCAAATATCTGGGTGTATATCTCGATCGACATCTGAGGTGGGATAGACATGTCAACTACGTGATAAAAAAAATACAAAAAATAATTTTTTCCTTCAAACATATGAAAGAATACTTACCACCGGAACAATTGAAAACACTGTACTTTGCACTTGTAGAAAGTCACCTTAGATATGGAATACAGGCATGGGGCGCAGCTGCGCGAATATACATAAATCCACTAGAAATCCTACAAAAAAGGTTCCTGAAAATAATTATGTCGAAACCGCGTAGGTATTCTTCTGATGATCTATATAGTACATCACAGATTATGGATATTCGCCAGCTATTTTATTTCAATGCGTGTATAAGATATCATTTTAGTGAAGATAAAGCACCTCATCCCTACCATCAGTAAGAAACCAGAGGTCGTCAACTACTAATGCAACCATTAGTGAAAAAATCACTATCACAGAGGAGTTACTCCTATATCGGCACTAAAATATACAACTCTATTCCCGAAAATATAAAATCTCTTAGCAACAAAAAAACATTCAAAGCACAACTGAAAATGTTTTTACTCCAGACTCCTAGATTGTATTTCACTACCTTGATAGAGTCAAAATGGTAATAACAATGACTGAAAATATGAATGTTTAACCTCAACCATAATTATAAATTAATATTTTTATTGTATCTTACTGCATTTTGTTGCGTTTTTTTTCTGAATTTTAATGTATTTTATATTGTCTTTATTGTATTTTATTATATTTTTATATCTTGATACTCATAATGGTAATAACAATGACTAAATAAATACCTTCTTCTTCTTACCTTAACCATAATTATAAAGGAATTTTTGATTGTATTTTCTGCATTTTATTGCGTCTATTGAATTTATTGCATTTGTATAGTATTTTTTATTATCTATATTTTATTATATAGCATTTTTATAGCATTTTATAGTATTTTTTGGCATTTTATTGCATTTTATGTACATACTGTAACTTCATTGTTTCCTATATACTCTTACTTATAATCGAAACAAGTGCATTGCACTTATCGATTACTAACTTTATTTATGCTACTTTTATATGTACCTACTCTTAAAAAAAAAAAAATTATTCTTATTTCATGAATAAAGTTTATTATTATTATTATTATTATTATGTACATCTAAGTGAGTTTTTGACGCATTAACAGTTAACGAATAGTTGTAGACAGGTGAAGCTGATATAATAATAATAATAAGAATAATAATAATAATTATAATGGCAAACCCAAACTCTGTCACCGAGTTGGAACCCGTTCAGCAAAAAGCACACATCAAAGATGCGGAGAGTGAGGTTCTCCTGCAGCTGCGCAAGGATTAGCCAATGCATGGGGTCTTCTTCAAGAACATTGAAGACCTTGGCTTATCCAAAAACCTGACCTTTGCTTTCCTCAGGACAAGTGAGCTGAAGTCGGAGACCGAGAGATTCATAATGGCTTGCCAGGATGGTGTCTTCAACACCCTGGTCTACCGTAGCCGCGTGATGGGTATAGAGGTCACCGACACTAGATGCAGAGCGTGTCGTGGGGCGCCTGAGATCCTTATGCATTTGCTGTCAGCATGTCCAGCATATGCGGTCTCAGCCTATGTCCACAGGCATAACGCGGCTCTACGAGTGTTGTACTACCATCTACGACACTCGTACAGTATACCTTATGCTTCGGGGGATATTGAGTCCGTTGTGGAGATTGAGAAGGATATTGGAACTACTCATTCCCCACCCTCAGGCAAATAGAAGCCAATGAGCCTGATGTAGTCCTCCTCGACCATCAGAGTAAGACGATTTCTGTCATGGAGTTTTCGGCTCCTGGCGAAACGAACATCGTCCGAAATGAGGAGGTTAAGTTAGGTTTAAATGAGAGTGAGCCCATATCAGGCTCTCCACTGCGGCCAATGGCCTATTGTGGCTCACCCTATGGTTATATTTCTCCCAGTATATCCCATCTCTTAACGAAATTGAGTAACATATTGGGAGAACAGTTTACCAGATCTTCTGGCCTTACTTTTGTATTGCCAAATATTGAAAATCTGGTTCTGGCTGCTGCAGGGCATGTACACAGGATGTGTTTAGCCGTTTCATCATCCTCCATGCATAGACGGCACTCTGCATCCTGTGCAAGTCCGATTTTATGCATGTGGTGTTTGAGTTTGCAGTGGCCAGTGAGCAAACCTACTATAACTCTGAGATGTGCTCTACTGAGTTCTAGAAGTTTGTCAGAGTCCTGTTTTTTCTTTGTACAAGCAATAAATGCTTTGGAATGGGCTAGTCCTGGTAGACTGAGCCAATACTCAAGTCTTTTATTGTCTGCCCAGGCGGTTGTAGCATTCTTGGCAGTGCTATATGCTAAACCGATGACCGGTTCTGGCCCAGTGAACGTTGTTTCGGCCCTTCCTTTTGCTAGGGCGTCCGCTATTTCGTTTCCTTCTAGGCCTGTGTGACCTGGTATCCAAACTAGGGTAACGTTGTTGCCTTGTGCTAGTCGGTTCAAGGTGTCTCTGCAGTTCCATACTGCTCTGGATTTAAAGCAGTTGGATTCAAGCGCTTTTAATGCTGCTTGACTAAATGAGGAGGAAAAACGGACTAAATATCGAGACTTACTCTTTGAACTCGTTACCAATTTCGAGTCTTTCTTGCCCAACTCGAAAAGCTGTCACTAGCCTTTCCGCTTGTCTTTATTCCAGTGAGATTTAATCAGTGTCGGAGTATCGCTATATCGCCTTAAGTCAAATTTGGTCAATATCTGATGTAAATAAATTAAAATAATTAAACCAGAACGATAATTGCAAATTTAGAGCTAAATAGTAATGATTTTAATGAACATTACATTTATAGCTCGTTAGACATTCGTTATTCTGAATTACCTACTTGATTATGAGAAGTAGTTAATCGAGATCGAAATAACTGTGAATAATAAATACGTCACTTGTGAGTTATTTTCGAAATATAGGTAGTAAACTACAGTCAAATTGCAAATTGAGTGCAAACTGGATATATTTTGTTTTCTTGTGAAACGAGCATTAATTGCCCATATTCTTTCCGAAATCTGATACAACAAATACTTCAAAGTTATTATTCTAATTAGTCCTCAATCTGCTGCAAACCCTTCATTAAATAACTTGAAAAATATGGCTTAATCAGACAGACAAATCGTTATTTTAGGGAAACAAAAGAGTACATTATATATCAGTGTTATAAACGTCCTTTTAGTATTTTAGAGATGTTCATCAACCAGCACATACCATACTTTTTATACGAACTGATTATTAAACAACAAAATTGCATTTTTTTCAAGTTAATTTTTCTCAGGTTATCATGACAGTTTCAATTGACAGACCACACACACTACCACAGCCGACTTAATCTCCCGAGCCGTGGTGAGAAAATTGGCAACACCGCATGGAAAGCAATTTGACGTCCTACTCATTAATTCTTTAATCTGAATTTCTCGGCTTATTCAGAAAACTAGGAAAAAACATAAAAAAATGAATTTGTAGGGAAAAAAACGACGATTAATATGGTTATTTATTTTTTTCTCCACAAACTGGAATAGCAATATATTCTTAGATATGGGAAATCTGTCAAGTTTGGTTGTTCCATGCCCTAAAATTCACATTTTGGAAGCTTTTTTTAAAATTTTCTTTCTGATATGTGCAGAAACCACATAGATGATCTCTGATTTTTTTCAGATTTTTCATTTGAAATCTGACTGATGAAACTAATATATTACTGGAAGGTACATATACAGAATGTGCCAAACTCAGGTAAATTGTTTCAGATGAATATATGGCAAATACCTGTCAGAAAACAACTATTTCCCTGGCTAATACCACGACGGGTATTGAATTATATCTAACTTGTACAATGTACCTCATTGCAGGAAACAATTGCAAGTGCTTTCCTGTAATCAAATAGCAGATTTTTGTTTTGATTCGGAAAGGGGGACCACCAAATTTTTGCTATTTTGTTACAGGGAAGCCTTGGCAAGTGTGTATAACTCAAAGGGCATAATTATTGTTGAGGAAGAATATCTATTTTTTTAATGCACTTAATCAATCAATATTTCTTGAATTTTGCAATAATGTGAGCTATTCTCATGAGATAGTGTAAGTGCTTTTTCCAATAGGAAGAACTCATTTCGACTCATTGAATCCCAACTTATTATTGCCAAGGTAAACTTCAATATTATTATTTGCGAAGTTATTCTAAGTTCATTCTCATTATCAGAAATCAAAACATCTCATTGCAAACCTAATAGATACAAATATAGTTTACTATCAGTTTGATGAACTTTCCAATTATCAATTTTTAATTTTTCAGCATATTCCCTAACTGGTCATAACTGTGGATAAGATCTAATTTTTCAAACTCTTCTACTAAATTATCATCAACATGTCTGACGTTTAGAGGGTTATTTCTCAATGGTTTTGAAAAATATTTTGGTAAATTTGAAAAAATTGAAGGAACACATTTTCTATCAACTCTGGACGTTTGAATAATTTTTTTTATTCATCCATCTGGTAGAAGGAAACGTTTCATATCTAATATCTTGAAAATGAGTCGCACAAACTACAGACCTTTGAGAAGGGCTCCAATTTTCACGTGCCTATCGCAGAAATCCATTTCTTTCGAAATTCTTGGTCTTTCGGGAAAGAAAATACCGAGATATTATTTTCTTGGGAATCGTAATTCGACTTGCACCCGTCACACAACAGCGACTGGGCATAAATATTTCCTCCGGAAGCAAATTAACAATCACATTAGAGTTTAACGCTATTTTTGATGCACTTCAAACATACTTTCACTAATAAATCGAACACTAAGGGTCAGTTTTTCAATATCCTGTTAGCATAGTTTGACTGACAGCTAAATTTGACTAATGGTTAGAATGTGAATTCATACCTTCATTTTAGCGAATGTCATATTCATTCTAACCGCTAGTCAAATTTAGCTGTCCGTAAAACTACGATAACAGAATATTGAAAAACCGGCCCTAAGTTTTTACTAACATTTGGTACACCATTTTACATGAATCTTACGTTAAATTAATCGATCTGAATTAATTCACCATAAATTATCTACCAAACTTATTAAATTTATGTAAACAACAGAACATTGACTATGCAGGGCCGCCATCGATAGACGTATTGACAATGTTGCCGAATTTCTTCACCACGGCTCGGGAGATTAAAGGTGGCCTTCCATACCAGCTTACAGCTTCAACTTCTTTCGGAAGAAGTGCTGCTATTTCATATGACCATTTCCACAAGGGCAGAAAAATGCTACGCTTTACGTCAACTGTCAAATAATTTTTCTCCATTGTTAACCAATTTAATTGTCAGTTTTTGGCAGAAACACCGAAGAATAGTTTGATAACACTTCCTAATTTATTTGGTTTGGGTTTTATGACTTATATCATTCATTTATATGACTTATATGTCTATAAAAAGAGATGGCAACATATTCATAAAAAAGATAGTCAACGGCATGACGCTAAAAGTAAAACTTGAACCAACAAACAGCGGCATGACCTTGAAAAAGCGGCGGCTACTTTTGAAGTACTTTGATTGGCTAGAGACAAGCCAGCGGCAAAAAGCTGGTGTGGAAGGCCGGCTTCATTCGGCTGTGACCTTATAGGTGCGTTTTGTTGTCTGAATTCAACACCGGTATCGCAATTTTTGTCGTTTCATTTGCAGTTTTTCTTCACGCTTCATGCCATTTCAGTGAATAAAATAAAAGTGAATAAAAAAGCAAATACAACATAGCATCTTCCAAACAAAAAAATTCTATTCTTTCACAAAGTTTGTGCTCGCATCGCTGGCACAATTTCACTTGGATACCGGTCGAATTCGTGTAAGTATCTTTCTTTTTTTGACTTTGTTGGAAGTAAAATCGCGATAGCCATCTCAACGATTCCAGTCACGAAAAGCTGTATGCGTGAACTTTCGAACCAACCTGTATTGTTGTCATGTTGGTGATTTAGTATGCTGACCTTGTAGTCTTTTTATCGTATCTATTACACCTTATTAAAAACCACAGTTATCCTATTTGATAATTGAGGTTAAAAAGGTTATTGTTTGGCACATCTGCGGTTTCTATCTATGAAGTTCTAATCTCGAGAGGCAGTAGGCTCAAGTAAGTGGTAAGTTGATGATGGAAACGGCGAATTTATGGCAATTGGAATAAATTCAAATAGATTATTTTAACTTTCATTGTTATTGTACCGAGGTAACATTCAGGATGGAATCATATCTGTATTAATCCAGTATGATTGGGTTTTAAGACGAGGATCGATTATAGCACCACCAAACTTGGTATGCTAACAGTTGAAACCATGATAAACACGAAAAAAAATTGTTTACCAAAATTCCAGGGGTGAAACATAATTTTTTTTTGTTTAAAAATATATAAATAGATTTTTGCTTTAATCTTGGAAAGTATATGGTATATCGGAAAAACAACTCAACAGGGTGAAAAACAATTAAATTTTCCACAAAAATTATTCGTAGTAATTTCTTATGAAATGCGCTCGTTTTTTCAGAAAACGTGATTTAACGCCAACATCAACTCTCAGGTTCACGCTTAGCGCCGCTGAAAGTTCTGGCGGAGCCAAATATTTGATTGGTCATTTCTCTGTTAAAAATGATCGGATAAGGAAAAGAAAAAGTTCATATCGTTTCTGAAAACTCCTACATTCTCATGCAAACATAATATGCGAGTATTTGAGTACCTAAAATGTGTTTTGTCGCACTTTACGGATATGTTTGCGGATGATCTGAAAATCATGAATAATTCAGTAAATATGGAATTATTATACTGAAGCAGCAACCCATACCCTCTTTGGACTATATGCAACAATTTTAGAGTAGTGTGACAGATCCCACTTGTACATGCCAAAAATAAACTTTGTTTTACTCCTGCCTCATATTCAACTTACCCATAAAACTGGCATTCTCTTCAGTAAATGTTGAAATGTTTAAGAACACTTTTGTGAAGTGTAAACCACAAGCTTGAAATCACATACTTCATTTTTTATGTAGGATGTGTATGAGCGATTATTTTCAACATTTACTGAATAAACTGCCGAGTTATGGGTGAGTTGAAAACTGAGGCAGGAGTAAAACCCAGTTTTTTCTTTGATAGGTATAAGTGAGACTTGTCTCACTATTCTAAGATCGTTGCATATGGTCCAAAGAGGGTACTGATTCCTGCTTCAGTACAATTATTTCATATCAAATAAAATATCTATGACTTTTGGATCCTCCGTTAATATCGTAGAAGGGTTATGTGAAGTGGGCCAAAACACATTTTAGGTACTTACTCAGACACTCACATGTTATATTTGTATGAGGAAGTAGAAGTCTTCAGGAACGATATACACTTTTCTTTTCCATCTACTATAATTTTTAGCAAAGTTATGACAAATCTTATTTTCGGCCGGCCGAAAATTGCAGTGGCGGATTAAAGCGAGCCTGAAATTTGATATCGGAATTCACTCATAGTCTAGTTAACAAGTGCTTTTTTGGTCAACTTTTTTCAGCAGTCTCCGAAAATTATGATTGAGGTGTCATTCGATTCGAAATGGCATCTAGATGATTTTTGAAAAAAATGAAGTTCCGCTTGCAAAAATTGCAAAAGTTATTAACAATTAACTAAAAAAAGGGGGTTTTAGTTTTTTGCAAATATCTAAAAAACTAATGAAGATTTTTCAAATTTGAAAAAAGATTCGAAAAGAGGAAGAAATTTCATAAAAAAAATCTCGACCCCAAAATTGTAGAACCAATATATTTATAACTTTTCCACAGGGAAAATTTTTCGACCACGGATTTTTTTCAATTTTTTATTTTCATATTTGATAAGTTTAAATATTATTTATTCATTAAAGGACCGAAGAGGACGTGGCTTGCGCAAGCCGGAGTACCCGTTTTCGGGCGTATTTTCAACCCTCTGGGAAAATTATAAATATTGGTCCTACAATTCCGGGAGTCGAGACTTTTTTTGGTAATTTTCTTCCTCTTTTTGAATCTTTATTCAAATTTGAAAAATCTTTATTAGTTTTTTAGATATTTGCAAAAAACTAAACCCTCCTTTTTTTTAGTTAATTGTTAATAACTTTTGCAATTTTTGCAAGCGGATCTTCATTTTTTTCAAAAATCATCTAGATGCCATTCCGAATCGAATGACACCTCAATCTTAATTTTGGAGACTGCTGAAAAAAGTTGGCCAAAAAAGCACTTGTTAACTAGACTATCAGGTTTTCTGAGAAAACGAGGGCATTTTGTGAGAAATTACTAAGTATATTTCTTATGGAGAATTGAATTACTTTTCGCCTTGTTGAAATTGTTTCTTGATAAATCTTATACTTTCCGAAACAACAGCAAAAAAAAATTGTAATATTTTTAAATGAAATTTTTTTTAGGTTCCACCCCTGATTGTTTGGTAAACATTTTTTTTTTCTAACTATACATGATGTCAAGACGTCATGTGCCGAGTTTCAAAGTGCTACGATTCATTCTTCACTTGTAGCTTACATTTGTCTGTGGTTACTGTATATACTATATCTATAGATTTGAAGATAACATACGATAAGTTGTCTATATTTTTAAATGGAGACAGTTTGTCTCTTGCTCTGATAATTAGTTTTACATGCTTTGTGACAGGACAAAAAACAATTTATGTGATATACCCTGTCAAAAAATATAAAATGGGAGTTTATCAGCGAATAAATTTAGACAAATGAGGGATATAGGTACATTTTTTTCTCAATTCATAATATAACTATAGTTAAAATTTTTCTTCTACCATAATAGACGAGTGAACATAATTTCTAGTTTCACTACATGGAGCGTCGAATCGAATTTGTCATTTCAATATAATATCCGTATTGTTGAAATTTCATGATATTTATGCATTGCGAATATATGAAAACTCACTAAAAATATCACTTGTCTCATAGTCGCTAGCTACCATACACTGTTTTTTCTCTAGTTCTTTTTACACCGTTGTATTTAATTTTCCACGATTAATGAAGAGGCACTCTTCATCCTTGAATTGTTCGAACTGAAATTGTTGAACAGAAACTAATTGTTTTATAGTGAACAACAAGCTAATCTAATCTCATCCCGTTTGCCCTTGAAAATATGAACTGTTCTGGATTTGAAAACAATATTTGAAACATTTTCGTGAAAAACAAACGCTGGAAAATGACCACTAGATGAACCTTAGGTCCCTGTATGCAAGCTAATCTAATCTCATCGCGTTTGCTCTTGAAAATTTGAACTGTTCTGGATTTGAAAACAATATTTGAAACATTTTCGTGAAAAACAAACGCTGCAAAATGACCACTAGATGAACCTTAGGTCCCTGTATGCAATTAGACATTTGATCGTATAGTAGAGTCGGGACACTCTTTGACAGGACGTCGAAAAAACGCGTTTTAGGTTATGTCTACCTTGAGAGGCTGAATGAGCACAAGGGCGTATCGTCAGGGAGGGATATGTAAAAATATGATTTGAGGTACACATAACCCGAGTAACTGTGAAGGTATCTTTCAAAATCGAATATTTGTCAAGGTTATCAAGTGAAGCTTCCGAAACCAAATAAATAATATATTATAAGACGGCGCTCAAGAGACCCCTCGTAGAATATAACATCAAAAGCGCGAATTTGTCAGGTGAATTGAAATGATTGGTCTAATATCTATTGAATTGATAAAACGTTTGGGCAGAAGAGTTTCCTTCGATCAATTCGAGTCCATTTTTAATCTGATATAAAACCGGTCAAGAGTTTGACAACCAAAAACGGCTTGCTAGATACACAAGTTGAATGTTTCACTTATATTATTCTCCACTTAGAAGTTGCATGCATGCCTTGGTGAATATATATTGCAGCTTTGAAATATAAAAAAAACGCACATTAGAGTCATCAGCACCCTGCTAAAACAACACCATAACGCGCATAGACGCTATCAGCATGCAGCGTGTTAAAGAAAATTTCGATGATGGTCGTCAGTTTGATACGGCCAATCGGACAAATGCAGGCCTTATTTGTATTCCACAAAAGCTCTCGATACAATTCTGCGTAATGAAAAAATAACGCCTATTGCGAATATGAAAATGAACTTGGCTAATATAAGGTTGCCAGCAATACATCCATTTACAAATGATGTATTCCCAAACCCGTGGGGTCGGATAAATAATAAATGATACGATCATCGGTCGTTGAAATATCCCTATCATTACTTGTTTGGAAGTGAAAATGGAAATATTATTGGTTGTAATGTTTTACGATCGAAATCACCTTCAAATCTCATAACTTTTTTAAAAAATCCCTCTGTGACAATATTCTGTTTGCGTGATTTGATCATAAAGATTTTTTTCACCCTGTTTACGAAACGCCACTGTTGACAGAGAGAGAAATATATTTCCAACTGTTAATACTATCGTTCGACCGTTGTCACATCAACGGTATAGATATATCTTCTGTTCTTGTTTGACTGATAGAATTCGCCATTTAAAAAATATTTGGTTTTGCCGTAATTTTCGAGATTTAACCTAAAACGCGTCTTTTCGACGTCCTGTCAAAGAGTGTCCTGACTCTAATATACGATCAAATGTCAAATTGCATACAGGGACTCTAGGGATTCTAGAGTTCTTGAATACCTACCTACTATATTTTCACAGACATATTCATGAATAATGCAAGCTTCATAGCGCATAAAATTATCGCAATATGGAGACATGTTAATCTCGAATATGCAAAAATCACCTGCATTATGTAACAGATAAAAATAAAAATATCGCTAGAATTTAAATTCTACTATAACAAAAATATACGCAAAAGCGGTTTTTAGATCGTGTGTTCGTAGTTGCTTCGGTTTGACATAATAATTGGGTCCCGAAAATAACGAAAACACCAGAGTAACAGCAAACTTACAATTCCCCCAAGTAAATTTTTTGAGTGCCTGCAATTAAAAGTAAATTGGAAACAAAAAAGGACAGATATTCTTTCATCTTGCATAAAATAATAGCAATAATTGCAAGAAACATATTTCACCGTGAAATAGTTTAGATAAAACATAAAACGTTCTTTTATATGAAATCGAAGTGAGACGAAAAGTGGTGGCTCAATAAACTGTATATTGAAAACATCTAAAAGAACGTCATAATTCAAAAATGCATTTGAATCCAAAAAATACTGGAACTGATAACATATAAGTGAAACAAACTTGCAACTTCAAATCATTTTGTAATTGATTACGTATTGGTATATTACTGTATAGAGCAAAACAAAAATATGAAGTTCAAATCACCCGCATTATGTAACAGATACAAATATAAATAGCGCTAGAATTTAAATTCTACTACTTAAAACAAAAATAAAGCCCAAAGCAGTTTTTGGATCGTGTGTAGTTTATGGAAACTGGTTTGAACAATGTTCTTGCTATCGTAAATGCTTTGTTGTGACATAAATAATTGGTCTCGAAAGATAAACGAAAATACCAGAGTAAAAGCAAACATATCATTTCCCAAATCCATTTTTTGAGTGCGTGCAATTAAAAGTAAATTGGAAACGAAACACGACAGATATTTTTCGTTTAGTTACTTGGATAAATAATGGTAATAATTGCAAGAAACATATTTCACATAAATTGTGCATTGAAAACATCTGTAAGAGTACGTCATAATTCAAAAAATGCATTTAAATCCCAAAAAATATTGGAACTGATAAGATAAGTAAAACTTACGAGTTCAAATCATTTTGTAACCGATTACGTATTAGTATATTTTTCTTAGTTAATGCGAGCATTACTGTTTATGGCTTGAAATCATACTGTAGAGTAAAACAAAATCACCGATGGTCTCCAAATTCAATACTTTTGATTAAGGCATCAATGATATGAAATCATATCTTCTGAACGAGAATCATACAAGACCTTCACTGGTAGGTATGTACTGAATCGATTTTGTACCTACAGAGTGTTTCACAACTCATCCGAAACTTTTTAACCACTCAACTAATCACTGATAAAAATAGGTGGAAAAAAAAAAACAAAATATTTTCCGTAAAATAAAACAGAATATTTACTGAATTATCACAAAATCTAGTAATTTCACTGCAAAAACTTATTTTTGTAATGTAATATTGTACTTTTCTGTTACTTACTATGTTTTTCTAATTTCACCATGTAAATGTCAGTTCGTAACTGAATGATCTTAAGTAATACTATAAATTCACCATGCGAGTTTCAGTCCACGTTTTCTCTCTGGAAAAATGTGAATGTACATCAATTTGGTAAAATTCAGTAACCTATTCATAAATAAACTCGCGACGTCTACGCCTGTGCATGAGGGGGAACCGGGAAGAATGCAGAACACTACCGATTATAACCTCAATTCGCAATTGCCGGTATTTCAATGGCTGCGGTCTGTTTATAGTGGTTGGAAGAGTGGAATAACTTGAAAGGTGAGTTCATATTGATCATAGACTGTAAAACCTGTAGTTTTAAGTGTATAACCATCGAAAAATATAATCGACATCAGTATTTGCATAGGCAATTTAGAGGAGCAGAATTTCCTTGTCTGTATGCCAGCTGCAAAGTGTCATTCATCAGTTATATAACATTCAATCAGCACGTTTTTAGGAACCATACAAAGGTTATTACAAAAACAGGGCGAATCACTAATTTAATTTGTGATATCTGCCAGCAAGGGCTCACCGATGATAGGAAAATCTTTCTGTCTCATGTTTTTGAACATTTATCAGATCATAATGCTATAGCATGTCCATTTAAAAAGGAATGCAAGAGCACAACTTCGTTCAAGACCAGACAACACATCCGTGTTCACATGAGTAGAAAACATTTTGTGGAGAAACCAAATACAAATGATCACCATACTCAAAACCTTAGTGGAAATCAGTCCCAACGTGCCCAAACGAAAAATCTTGCTTCTAATGATATTTCAAGTGAGTGCTTTTCTAATTCTGCAATAACTGATGATGAAAATTATGATGATGATTTGGAAAAGCTTGCTGCCGAAATTCTAGCAAACATGTATTTAACTTTACAGGCTGAATATTTCCTTTGCTAAAAAAGTCTCAAGACTATAATTGACGGATTCATGGATATAGATACTCTCAACAATGAAAATATGTTGAAAAAATAGAAGGAAAATTTTCCAGAATTGGATATTTTGAGTTTAAATTCAAATTCACTTTTCAAAAAAAATTCATGGTAGAAAAATGGTATTTTACGTTCATTAAATTCAAGAAAAAAATATTACTTAGAGCACTACGGTTTTGTCAGTCCCAAAAAAATCGATTTTTCAATTATGCCCAATAAAACTTCATTTTTTTATTATGTTCCTATTCTAGAAACCCTGAAACAGCTGCTCAATGATTATTATATTGAAAATCAATGCTTTTCTCAGTCTAATAGGGTTTCTTCAACAAAAAGTGTCTTTACCCATTTTTGGAGTGGAGCTGTGTCCCAAGAAAATATATTTTTCCAAGGAAAAAATGCACTGAAACTAATTTTATATTTTGAGGTTTGTAATCCTCTTGGGTCAGCAAGGACCCAGTATAAATTGATTGGTATATATTTCACTCTTGGAACCTTGGAACAGAACCAAGGTTGAGAATATTCATTTGTTGGCACTATGCTTCGACAAAGATTTGAAAAACTTTGGATTTCCCTTATTGAAAGATCTCAAAATACGTTTATCAGGGACATGCGAATTGAATAACCCATAAGGCATGTTTAATTTTTTTTTTTCAGATTCCACAACTAACTTGACGTCAGAAGAACCTCTTCTCATGAGAATCCACCAGCAGCCTCTGCACTCCCTATCCGTCAGCACCTTGTGTTTATTGACTACCCAAGTGATGTGTTTTTGTTTGATAAATGTTTGAGTTTAATTGGAATTTTCAATGGAAAAACCTTACCGTGTTCTATATGGCTTTTGGGTTTTTGGTCGTGTATCCATTTTTCTTGGGGTTTCCAAGAAAAGCCAAGAAAAACTGATACTCGACCAAAAATGGATACACGACCAAAAACCCAAAAGCCATATAGAACATTGAGCGAGGGTCGTGAAAGCCTTAAATGTACCTAGTATTAATGCTACCTAAAAATACAATGTAAAAGTACACCTTAAAAAAGCAGAGTAAAATTACACATGAAAAGTACTATAGAACTTTTTCAGAATAATGTAAAATCACTGTGGAAAAACACTAAAGAGATACCTGAAAATCGTCAAGTAAAAAAGCAGTATATTTATTGTATGATTATTCAGGTACTAGTACTGTAATCTCATTTCACAGAATCGATGGTAAAATTCAGGTAAATAACGTTGGTCATAAAATAACCAACGTTATTTACCTGAATATTACAAGTATGTTTTTTATAGTGATGTTCCTTCTTCTTGCTGTTCCCGAAGACACAGATTATAACAGTTATATCTCGTTTTTTGTTGGACTTTTATTACAGTTTTTTAAAGCAATCAACTTATTATTGAGAAGACATTATGCCGTTGATAAATTTCGTATAATTTGTGAAACACCCTACCAATCATAAAAGAAATGATTAACCGCAACCACGAAGACGGCAGTTTTCGTTAAAGTTGCTTCTATTCGTTTATGTTCGACATTTTTCATCCGTTTGCATGATGCTCGGCGAGAAGGAATGCATATTGATGGATCAATCAATATTGTATACATTATAATATGATTATTATATTAATGAGCGACGATCTTCATAAGGCTGTCGAGGGTCACAGGATAACAAACAACTCGTATATATTGTTTACAGTCTGCGAGCCACCTCAGTTTTTCGTATAATCAAATCCGAATGTAGGAAAATACCGTTCACTAAATTAACATCAGCAACTGGTCGAAATAAAAATGTAAAATGATAACTAGTATTCGTGATTCCGTCCATAGTCATGCTTTATAAATAGAAATGATGCGATTGTTGAAAAGAACTGTTTCCCTAAATGGAACAGTCGACAAACTGATTATATCCAATAATACTTGAATTGATAAACGCGTCCATATTTTCCAGAGTGTTTTTTTTTTATCTTCGAAATAACTCCTTGATTATACAATGGTCGGCATGGGTACTGAGTATGGACCCAGAAAATAGTTTTAGATGCTTAGATGACGTTGCAAATCTGGTTATATTACAACTTCCTCAAGATGATTAAATTAAAGGAATTTTCCTAAGTAATTTAGTACGTAGGCTTCAATATTTATATTATATTCAATATATAATTTTGCGTTTTAGATTTCACTACCAATTTCGCAATTTTCATCTAAGAAATGGATTGGGAAGTATGACAAAAATGTACGAGGAAATGATGACGGAACGAAAAAAAAGTGCGTGAAAACTAGAAATTCATTCAAGTTGACCTATTAGTTGAGTTACTATGGTGTATGTTTTTGAAAAAATAAGTAAGATAGGTTGTAAAAATATACAGTGTGACCCGTTTAAGATGGAAGCATCCTTCTAAAACTTACATTTTTCAACCGATCGGAATGATTTTTTTTTCGTTAGGTAGACATCCAAGAAGTCTACTAGGACACCAAATTTCATGAATAAATCTCCATTTCCAGGGCCAATTAATTCTATTTTTCAAGTTAAAAAATCTAGCAAAATTGCAAGCGATTTTTTCAGAAAAAATCTGACTACACCACTGGATCCGCGACATTTTCAAATGGTTCATATGTAAATTAGGTTGAAATGCGTCAATGAATAAAAAAGTTATAAGGGAATGAAATTTGAAAAATATGCCGTTTAATCAACCCACCAATTAAATTTCAGAACTTTTATCAAAACTTTGACTACACAACCAGATTAAGAGAGTCTGGAAATATCACTGACTATAATTTCATTGAAATTTGTTGATAAATAAAAATTATGAGATGAAATGACATTTTCGTGAAATTCCATTTACATATTTCTCAAATTTTATTATCTTATGATTTTTTTATTTATGAACAGATCTCGATGAAATTTTGACTAGTGATATAGTGATTTGATAGCGACCTCCTGGATACAGTAGTGTATTCCGAATTTCGATAAAAGTTCTGAAATTTTTTATTGATTGACGCATTTCAACGTAATTTACATATGAACCATTTGAAAATGTCGCGAATCCAATGGTGCAGTCAGATTTTTTATAAAAAAATCTCTAGTAATTTTTTAAAATTTTTTATCTTGAAAAATAAAATAAGTTGGCCCTGGAGATGGAGATTTATTCCTGAAATTTGGTGTCCTGGTGGACATTTTGAATGTCTACATAACGAAAACAAAATCATTCCAATCGGTTGGAAAATAAGTTTTAGAAGGGTGATTCCATCTTAAATGGGTCACACTGTATAATCCGCCATTTTGTAGTGGCGGCTAGCTTGTATTTTGATTTTTATGGTGTACGGTATTCTACTAGGCAAGCCTTTTATTTGATATCCATAGTGGGGGGTTGTAAAAATATATAAAATTCGCCATTTTGTGGCTGCCTTCTTGGATTTACAATGATACGAAATACACATTATTGTATTGTCATCAGAAACAAAGACCACTTGTTGCAAACATATTGTCTGCAGAAACCTGCCCTATACTGATGAGGGCAAGAACCCAGAAATCGATCTATAGGTGATCCAAATGTATCAATGAACATTTTCATGCAACTAGCAATTGCGGAGACAACTTTGTAGGAACTCTGCACGGAAATTCATTAAATGTAATTCAACGTTCGTCGTGGTATTAGCCAGGAAAGTAGTTGTTTTCCGGTGGATTTTCGACCCAATTATTCCTAGTATAGGATTATGGCAATAAGCGTCGTCCTGATAGGAAGGGGGTAAAATTTCAATTACGAGAATTTGTTTTGCCCCCACACATAACCAGTTCCAGTTTCCAGTTCCTGTTTTACAAATGTCTATTTTGAACGAAGCCAAATGCTGAACTGAAGAGGATCGGTGAAAGTAGTTCATAATTTTTCTCGGCCCACTGACTAAAAGTGTACGCCATGTTTGAAAGATTTACAAGTTGTTATTCTTAAATGCCTTTTTCGTATCCAACGACAAATAAACTACGGAAATATTAAAAGGTTATTTATTAAGGCTTATAATTTAATCTAGCATAATAATGTGGATAGAGATAAAGTTGAGAGAAAACAGGTATGAAGTAGGGTACAAGTTGGTTTTGTTATTCGAAAACGGAGGTCCAATTTTGTCTACAAGTTCATTTGGAAATGAACTTTATCGCAACTTCTGGCTTATTATCCTCGAAACATAATGGTGAATGTTAATATATGGAAATTTCTATTAAAGTTTCCTAGACCTCTTTATATTTCTTTGCATAAACATTGCGATATGAGTCATATCAGATTCCATGGACGAATTGCAGGTTTAAAATGTAATTATTACCATTTTGATCAACTATTGTTTTAGAGATCCGATGTTATTCGATTGATCAAACAGCAACATAGTTGATGAAAGTTGGTGAATACTTCACAACTACTACTAGTCTTTCGTGTGTAAATTTCAGAGAAATCCGTGATGATTTATAGACAAAATTAATTTGTCAACCTTCTAAGATGCGCTACTGAATGAAACACCTATGTTTCAACTATTCGCCCAGGTACGACCTGTATACGTTCATTTTCTGAGATTCCATGTCATTTTTAATTTCCGTGAGAAATTTATGTCGACCTAATTCCGTTAATCGATCGTTCAAAAGACATTGATAGGCTGGAACAAATGTAATTTGTGACCAAAAGAACATTGTGTTCGCGCATACGGAAAGTTCATTCGACCTCAACATTATTTGATTTAAATTTTATGGTAGTGATTGTTTTGTTCTGCGAAAATCATTCGTTTTGCTACTTCCTATTGGGAGCCTTACTGAAATTTCGTTTCAAACCAACAGCTTCAGTTCCATGTTTGATTAAGGGCGAGGATTCTGGCTTTAAGTGGGTTCAATCAGAGACGGCGCTTTCCAACATATAAAAACAGTAGGCAAGTAAAAAGATAAAAACAAAGCAACTTTTGAAATAATTCGCAAGGTGTTACGAAGAGAAACTCTCACAGATATTTACACCTCCTTAAAAACAAACTTAGCTAGGTAGAGGATTAGCTTCAGGGGCACCTTAAGGTAGAGATGTAAGTATCAGAAATGTTTGGCAACAATGCAAAAAATGCAAAGTATTCCATAATGTTCTATAAAAAATAATGAATATTATTATTGGCCGTGTTTTTATATACTGTGTGACCCATTTAAGATGGAAGCACCCTTCTAAAACTTACATTTTTCAACCGATTGAAATAATTTTTTTTTTCGTTAGGTAGACATTCAAAAAGTCCACCAGGACACCAAATTTCATGAATAAATCTCCAATTCCAACTTTTTTATTGATTGACGCATTTCAACGTAATTCACACTTGAACCATTTGAAAATGTCGCGAATCCAATGGTGTAGTCAGATTTTTTATAAAAAAATCGCTAGTATTTTTTTATCACCTACAATACTGAAGGACACAATTCCAAGTTAAAAAAAAATCGATATCCAGATGACCACTAAAAAACAATCAAATGAGCTCGAAAATACATAAGAACCAAAAAGAGGAATGACAGACCAAAAGTGGGGTTGAGTGAATTGAGTTGTACCTAACTTTCGAAAATCTGAGGCTTATTACGTTGTCCTTAAATAGTGGTGCAAACCAAATTCGGATTGTAAGGTCCACTTGAATCCTAAGGTCACCTCAAGTAGGACCGGTACAAATAGCTGTTGCTGGTTGCTAAAGTGATAATAACTATTTGTATTACTAGAGAGGAAAGTGCCACTTTTTCTCCCGCAGGATGTAGTAAACATCCAAGGGAGGAAAAGGCACTTTACTCCCATGTGATACATATGATTTTTCCTCTTACCCACTTAATGAACCTTTTTTTTGTAAATTTAAAACGCATTTCAACTTCTTTTGTCTAAAACGGACCTATACTTGCATGAAGGAAAGTATAGACAATACAGTCATGTCCACCTGAGAATCTGCGGTGTTGCAATGGCTAGCGGCTTGGGCTTGTAATCCGAAGGCCCAGGTTTCAACTCCTGGCAATTGCACCTTTTTTTTTTAAGAACATTATTTTACTTTTTTCTTGTTAGTGATTTGAATAATTGGGCATTTAGATTGCTTATACATCTCGGATTGTTATTGAGTAATTTTCTCATAAGTAATGTTATGTGCCTATTTGAATGAAGTGTCGATCATTTTTTTTTCTAAGAGTTGCGCTTTAGAAAAAATAATGTGTGTATTTCGAGTACAAAGTGTCATTGTCGTTCTCCAAAGATTAATCTTTTTGTCGAGAGACAATCAATCACTTTGCGCTCTAAATACACAAATAGCTATTAAAGAACTAAAGTAGAAGTAACATTCATGTTTGATTTTTACCAGAATACAGGATATATAAGATGTTCACAAGTTTCATCGTTTACAACTTACTTGAAATGAGGGGGAGTAAAAGTACTTTCCTCCCTAGGGAGGAAAAGTATGAGTTTCCCCCCTAGGGAGGAAAAGTATGAGTTTCCTCCCTGGTTTAAGGAAGAAAAGCGTGTACTTCTATAGGGATAGAAGGAAAAAGTCATTTTGAAACCAAGCTTTCAACACAAACGCCTCAACTGAAAATTGAGACCAATCTTAATATAGAAATAATCAAAGTTGTTCAAGATTATTTCTAATTCGAGCACATTTTATCTCCTACAACCAGCCATCATAAACCTCAAACAAAACCACGATTTCTGCAATCATAGCTCTCGTAAAAAAGGGTTTCCTGTGTGTTAAAAAATACTCAGTTCCGATGATACTATTTACACAGGAAATGAACCCTGTAATAGTTACAAGATACCGACTCTATCACTTCGAATGCTTTATCACGTTTAATGAGCATATATTTTCCCTCTCGAAAATGTTTTATAATTTAGCCGGTTTTGTTATAAAACAAATTCTTGGTTTTATTGCTGAAACACTCAATAATTCGTAGCAGGAACTATAAAATCGTTATTTTTGGACTCCTGTCGTTTACGACTATTTTATCGAAAGTTATTCGACAAATAATGTTGTTGTTTGGTCTTGGTGTACAGAAATAATATATGTAGGTACCGACCTTGTTTTGAATACATTACAATTGAAAACAATTACAACATACTCAATTGAATTGTTTGGCATGAAACGCTCCTTCAAATACTGAGCATGAGAAAAATTATTGGTATTTATGAAAATATTAATTGAAACAGTAAAGCAGCAGAAGTACAAAGAGAGACAAAAAAATTAATGAAGTGAAACATTAAGAAAAATATACCAACTGATTGTTATGATCTCCGATTGCAAAGAAAATGTTTTAATCGGTGGATTTTTGAAAAATACGCATTTGAAATTTCTCAGAAAAGTGTAATCGTCTAGAGTAGGTATATTCAGATTTCAAATGCAAAATATACCACTGAAACATTAGTAATTTTTTTTCTAAAGCTAGGAGTCATATTGAACCTGTAAACAGCTGAAAAGTACCCTTTGTTCGAAAGGAAGGTATCGAACACAGAAACACGCATTCAGAAACAGATATTAGATATTGAATTTCCTTCTAACCCATACTTGAAAAAAAAAAACGATACCCGTATAAGTGTAGGACTAAATTCATCAAAGACCACTTCAGGCTATGTACATCTTTTGCATTGGTTTCGTTGGACTGCAAATATCATACGTTGTTGCATCAGTTTATGATACATGTTTTTCATTTCACAATGTATACAATAAATTTGGTTTCGTCAACACCTATCGTGATTGTTTACATGTTAGCCGGACAAAATATGACCGTACCTCTTCAAAATAATCGATGCTGCTTTGAATTTTTCCTCATGCAAATATAACATGTGAGTATCTGAGTACCTCAAATTTGCTTTATCCCATTTCACATAATCCTACGATATTTACGGAGGATCCGAAAGTCATGGATATTTCAGTTGATATGAAATAATTATACTTAATTTAGACGATTTAGAACGATTTTAGGCTAGTGAGACAAGTCTCACTTATACATCCAAGTATAGAACACTCATATTGGGACAATATTCGTTCAATATTGTGAAAATATTGGCAAAATATGCAAATAACAATATTGACGAGAGAAAAAATGTGAACATTCGGCGATATTGGTCCAATATTTGAAAGATATTATTGGCGTAATATTCTCAAAGCAATATTGGACTCAAAATGTTAAGCGATATTGGTACAATATCGCTGTAGCACACATTGGAATAATATTGGTAAAATATTATAAAAATATTGGCAAAATATTCAAACGTAATATTGGCGAGATAAAATTATAATTATTTCGGGATATTGGTACAATATTACTTGGACATTATACAAATCATTTTAGTGAAATATTGTGGAAGAAATATTGGCCTCAAAATATAATTTGTTTATATTGGTAAAATATTAAAAGTTATTATGTTGCCTTGGAATGGAAGCAATGATGAAATATTTCCAGAAAATATCGAATAATTTTAATGTTCTACAATTTCACTTCTACTTCAATTAACCACTGAGTAGATTGACTTGTAAACGCATTGTGAGAAGCCTTATTCAATCTATGTTACTATGATTCAACTGTCGTTCTATATGTGGGGCCACCTAGCGGTTTCTTACCCAAGGTTAATCATGATTCATTTCAATATTGTTTATTCAATATTCGGCCAATATTAAAATTTCAATGATAGAGATACATTTATTTTGTAATATTGTATCAATATTGTCTTTCAAATATTGGCGTGGGGTCTTCGTAAAAATCTCAATCAATATAGGGTCAATATAATTTTTCGAATATGGATGAAATATTATTCCACCAATGTGCTATCAAACTTGTAAATACAATATTGTTTTTAATCTCTAAAATCGATATGAAAGGAATATTGAAACAGTATGTAGGATGCTGGACAGTATGCTGGAAACAGTATGTAGGAAATATCGTTTTATCGATATTGATTAAAATTATTGAACCAATATTGACCCAATATTTTATGAAACAATGTATATTCAGAACAGGTTGAGCCAATATTGTTTTTCCAATATGCACCATGTTGGTTCAATATTATTTTACATTTACAATATATCCATATTGTCCCAATATGAAAACGGTATTCAGCCAATATGAGGTGTTACATGAGTGCCAAAGAAAAAACTGGGTTTTACTTCTGCCTCAGTTTTAAATATGTTGAGAATAATCGCTCATACACATCCTATATAAAAAATTAAATATGTGATTTCAATCTTGAAGTTTGCGCTTTACATTAGTGTTATTAAAAATATATGCAGGTATGAATAAGCGATTATTTTCAACATTTTCTGGAGAGAATGCTGGTGGCAGGAGTAAAACAAAGTTTTTCTTTTTGGCATGTACAAGTGGGACCTGTCACACTACTCTAAAATTGTTGCATATAGTTCAAAGAGGGAATGGGTTGATGCTTTAGTATAATAATAATAATAATATAATAATAATGTTTATTCATAGATTTCATAAATTACAAACTCTAAACATATAATACGAACAAATGAACAAACAATGGCACCACAAGGAAATCAATTTGCCATGGACTATATAGCCTATGTAAATCACTCATAAAACATCATCACACGAAACGAAAAAATATACTTAATACTAGCGAACATTTTCAACAAACATTTATTAAATAGTGGTAACAGGACATAAAAATGGGTCAGTGTAAATGTAGATATTCGAGAAACTTTATTTTATAATTTTTAATCAAATTATGATAATAAAAAAGAACAGCATACCGACTTACTGATGATTATCAGTATAAGCAGATATATACGCATATATACAAACATATATACCCACATATACAGGCTCATATTGACAAGACATTTATTGGAATTTTTTTTCTTAATGTACTAGAAGAAGCAAAAACGATTAACTTAATTTTTTCAATTATTTTTTATATCAATCAATTTATGTATTGCAGATCGTGTTTGGCTGAATATCCACTTCTTTAATTTCGATTTCAGTAGGGAATGAGAGTTTATGAGTTTCAGCTCTTCGGGTAACATATTAACATTATAATTCCATATTTACTTAATTATTCATGATTTTCGGATCATCCCAAACATTTCCGTGAAGTGCGACAAAGGTACTCAAATACTCGCATATTATATTTGCATGAGAAGGTAGGAGTCTACAGAAACGATATAAACTTTTCCTTTTCCTTTTCCGATCATATTTAGCAGAGTTATGACCTCCACCCCTGGAATTTTGGTAAACAATATTTTTTCGTGTTTATCATGGTTCCAACTACTAGCATACCAAGTTTGGTGGTGCAACCATCGATCCTTGTCTCAAAACCCAATCGTACTGGATTAAATATTCATTGCCATAAAAAAATAATCCTGGTTATTAAAACTGCCGTCCATGTTGCTCGCTGTCTAATCGTCAAAAATATAAACACGTTTATTGGCTTTGTTGCCTTTCTATTACAGCATCGTCGAAAGAATTTCAATGAGGATGTTGTGAAAAACAAACTATGAATTGTAAAACAACGTCCGCCTCTAGGCTGGACATTAGTATGTAATGCCAGTCTTTTACATCATGCCGTGCTTGATAAATCATTCCAATCGTAACTTTAATTTGTTCGACCAATACCGTTGCAAAAACAGAAAAATATACTACACCTTGCACATTCAATTATTATAAATATCAAGAAAAACATTTGGTGTATCGATCAATCACTTATTGTTTACTGGGTTCTTGGAATGGGCAAAAGTCCAAAAACTGTTTATGATGGAATAAGTGTTGGGAATATAAACATAGGAAGTGTTAATTGAGAAACATTTTTACGACTATAATCCAGTACGATTGGGTTTTGAGACAAGAATAGATTATAGCACTACCAAATTTGGTATGCTAGTAGTTGGAACCATGATAAACACGAAAAAATATTGTTTGCCAAAATTCCAGGGGTGGAACATATTTCTTTTTCGTTTAAAAATATATAAATATATTTTTGCTGTAATCTTGGAAGGTATATGATTTATCAGAAAAACAACTCAACAGGGTGAAAAACAATTCAATTTTCCACAAAAATTATTCCCAGTAATTTCTAATGAAATGCGCTCGTTTTCTCAGAAAACGTGATTGAACGCCGACATCAAATTTCAGGTTCACCCTTAACCGCCGCTGAAAGTTCTGGCGGAGCTGAATATTTGATTGGTCATAACTCTGCTAAAAATGATCGGAGAAGGAAAAGGAAAAGTTTATATCATTCTCATGCAAATATATAATATGCGAGTATTTGAGTACCTTAAATATGTTTTGTAGCACTTCACGGAGATGTTTGCGGATGATCTGAAAATCATGAATAATTTAGTAAATATTTAATTATTATACTGAAGCAGCAACCCATACCCTCTTTGGACTATATGTAACAATTTTAAAGTAGTGTGACAGGTCCCACTTATACATGCCAAAAAAAATTGTTTTATTCCTGCCTCATTTTCAATTTACCCATAAAATTGGCATTCTCTTCACTAAATGTTGAAAATAATCGCTTATTCATATCCTGCATACATATATTTAATAACACTATTGTGAAGTGCAAACCTCAAGCTTGAAATCACATACTTAATTTTTTATGTTGGATATGAGCGATTATTTTCAACATTTATTGAAGACATTGACGGGATCATAGGTGAGTTGAAAACTGAGGTAGGAGTAAAACCCAGTTTTTTCTTTGGCATGTATAAGTGAGACTTGTCTCACTAGTCTAAAATCGTTTCATATGGTCCAAAGAGGGTACTGAGTCCTGCTTCAGTATAATTATTTCATATCAACTGAAATATCCATGACTTTCGGATCCTCCGTAAATATCGTAGAAGGGTTATGTGAAGTAGGACAAAACACATTTCAGGTACTCAGATAGATTGCATGAGGAAGTAGAAGTCTTTAGAAACGATATACACTTTTTCTTTTCCTTCCAGTATTATTTTTAGCAAAGTTATGACAAATCTAATTTTCGGCCCTGTCTGAAATTGCAGTGGCGGGTTGCGCGAGCATGAAATGTGACGTCAGCGTTAAACCAAGTTTTCTGAGAAAACGGGCGTATTTCATAAGGTATTACTTAAAGTCATTCTTGTGGAGAATTGAATTATCTCTCAACCTATCGAAATTGTTTTTTGATAAATCTTATATTTTTTGAAATAACAAAAAAAATTATTTATTTCGAATGAAACATTTTTTGGTAAACAATTTTTTTTTCTAATAATACATGATGTCGAGATGTCATGTGCCGAGTTTCGCTAACAATTCTTCACTTTTTGCTCGAGTTTGTCTGTCGTTACTGGAATACTAATGGTGGATTTATGGTCAAGTTTTGGGTCGTAAGTAATAAGTCGGAAGTTTTAAGTAATAGAAGTCGCAAGGAAAAAAATGACCATTCATGTCCAGGTCTTAAAGACTGTCATATCATAAGGAAATGAGTGTATTATTGGTTAGTTTTCGCACAGTCTGGTAATTTTATAATCAAACTAATGAACAACACGAAACAAATAACTTATATTTAACAACAAATAACATCCAAAACTCTAATATTATTATTCTTCTTGACACATGACAGCATTTACTGATGGTTATTGCCGCTTGACGCATGCGTATTAAACAGTTTTATCGTAAAAGACGAAAGTTGGCCAACTATTCTTATGACTTAAAACTCATGACTCGTGTATGAGCCATCCTGTCGAAAGCGAATGATTGAACTTTTTATAACTTATTACTTAAAACTCCCGACTTATTACTTACGACCAAAAACTTGACCATAAATCCACCATAATAAAGCTTACGACATAAAATTATTGCGAAATACAATTTTCATGTAATTAGTACTGAAGTCATCTCGCGAAAATATCGAGCGTCTCTGGAATATACGTATAACTGAACATACATCGGTTACTTTATTTTGGTTCACCACCTGGCTATAAATAAACATAAATTCATTTGGGAAGAGGCCGTTTACCTTATTTTATCTATTTCCAAATCGTTGGAAGAAAATTTGTTCTGAAATTGATTTGAATAAGTAAATTATTCAAATGAGCTTTCTAAATATGTATAGTTTTATATGTATACAATTTAGCATGAGGAACGAATATATACTGTTTATTAATGAGATTACCAATTTACATTTTAAAAGATTTGAAAACATAAAGGAATCAACCCAATGAAACCAATTCGATTAATTTTACTGCATTTGAGCTTCTTGATGGAGATCTTAATTTAATTCCGTACAACATTCGAACCGGACAGCTGTGCATTCATTATGTGGATCGCTCGAATTTTTTAAAATTCAATTTACACAATAGTAAGGGTTGTAAAGCGAATTCATAAAGACGGGATATCAACAATTACTGTTTAGTGTCATACATGGAAGCTAATATCATATGTGAATGCCACTCTGAACTGAAACTTTTTTTTTTATCTAATTGAATTTCAAAAATTATATAATAGTACAGTCACCACAGACAAATGTAAGCCACAAGTGAAGAATGAATCGTAGCACTTTGAAACTCGGCACATGACTTCTTGACATCATGCAGTGTTAGAAAAAAATTGTTTCCCAAAAAATCAGGGGCGGAACAAAAAAAATTTTATTTAAACATATTATAATTTGTTTTGCTGTTGTTTCGGAAAGTATAAGATTTATTAAGAAACAATTTCGACAAGGCGAAAGATAATTCAATTCTCCATGAGTAATATATACTTACTAATTTCTCACAAAATGCGCTCGTTTTCTCAGAAAACCTGATTGAATTCCTATATCTTATTTCACGCTCGCTTTAACCCGCCACTGCCATTTCTGGCGAAACGAAAGACTGTATATCGTTCCTGAATGCTTCTAATTCCTCTTGCAAATATAACATGTTAGTATCTGAGTACCAAAAATGTGTTTTATCCCACTTCACATAACCCTTCTACGATATTCACGGAGGATCCGAAAGTCATGGATATTTCAGTTGATATGAAATAATTATACTGAATTTAGACGATTTAGAACGATTTTAGACTAGTGAGACAAGTCTCACTATCCAAGTAGCACACTCATATTGGGACAATTTTGGTACAATATTGCGAAAATATTGACAAAATATTCAAATAACAATATTGGCGAGAAAAAAATGTGAACATTCGGTGATATTTCCAGGAAATATCAAATAATTTTAATGTTCTACAATTCCACTTCTACTTCAATTAACCACTGAGTAGATTGACTTGTAAACGCATTGTGAGAAGCCTTATTCAATCTATGTTACTATGATTCAACTGTCGTTCTATATGTGGGGCCACCTAGCGGTTTCTTACCCAAGGTTAATCATAATTCATTTCAATAGTGTTTATTGAATATTCGACCAATATTAAAATTTCAATGATAGAGATACATTTATTTTGTAATATTGTATCAATATTGTCTTTCAAATATTGGCGTGGGGTCTTCGTAAAAATCTCAATCAATATAGGGTCAATATAATTTTTCGAATATGGATGAAATATTATTCCACCAATGTGCTATCAAACTTGTAAATACAATATTGTTTTTTATCTCTAAAATCGATATGAAAGGAATATTGAAACAGCAATATTGGAGCTAAATGCTGGAAACAATATGTAGGCAATATCGTTATATCGATATTGGTGAAAATTATTGAACCAATATTGACCCAATATTTTATGAAACAATGTATATTCAGAACAGGTTGAGCCAATATTCCACCAATATCATTAATGAAATAATGTGTTTCCAATATGCACCCATGTTGGTTCAATACTATTTTTACATTTACAATATATCCATATTGTCCCCATATGAAAACGGTATTCAGCCAATATGAGGTTTTACTTCTGCCTCAGTTTTGAACTCACCCATAATCCCGGCAATTTCTTCAGTAAATGTTGAGAATAATCGCTCACATATCCTATATAAAAATGAAATATCTGATTTCAATCTTGAGGTTTGCGCTTCACATTAGTGTTATTAAACATATATGCAGGATATGAATAAGCGATAATTTTCAACATTTACTGAAGATAATGCTGGTGGCAGGAGTAAAACAAAGTTTTTCTTTTTGGCATGTACAAGTGGGATCTGTCACACTATTCTAAAATTGTTGCATATAGTCCAAAGAGGGTATGGGTTGCTGCTTTAGTATAATAATTCCATATTTACTTAATTATTCATGATTTTCGGATCATCCCAAACATTTCCGTGAACTGCGACAAAATACTCGCATATTATATTTGCATGAGAAGGTAAGAGTCTACAGAAACGATATGAACTTTTCCTTTTTTTTCTCCGATCATATTTAGCAGAGTTATGACCAATCAAATATTCGGCTCCGCCAGAATCTTCTAGCGGCGGGTAAGCGTGAACCTGAAATTTGATGTCGGCGTTCAATCACGTTTTCTGAGAAAACGAGCGCATTTCATAAAAATATACTACTATATACTATCATTTTTGTGGAAAATTGAATTGTCTTTCACCTTGTTGAGTTGTTTTTTCGATAAATCATATACTTTCCAAGATTAGAGCAAAAATCTATTTATTTATTTTCAAACAAAAAAAATATCTTTCGGTAAACATTTTTTTTTCGTGTTTATCATGGTTCCAACAACTAGCATACCAAATTTGGTGGTGCTACAATCGATCCTAGTCTCAAAACCCAATCGTACTGGATTATAATTCAAATTCTTTATTCTTCTTGAGAATATTTGAACAATACATCTCTTATAATTAACCTTGTTTCCATATTAATCCTATTTGCGAATAAGCTCGGAGTTTGAAAACGTGTATTATAATAATTAATTGTTTGTTACAATTACCTTCCGTTGGTGTTCTAATAAAATTAATAACAACGTTATATTTCTGCAACATAAATAGGATCTAGTTGGACGTGAACCATCAGGAATGTAATAACAAGCGTAATATCATATTGTCGTCAGAAAGGGAAAACATACACACGTGGCTGCATATACTGGGCTGATGCCAATAATTATATTTAGCGAATGATAAGTGTTTTTTTTAATATATTTTAATATACCCTACGGCATAAGATGAGCTACAACAATTGCTTTCAAGGATATTCAAAAATACTACCCAAAATAAGTTAAACATTGTTTTGAAATTGAAACTGTAATTCATTGCTTTCTGCGTATTATGACAAACATAACTTCTCGGGAGTGGAAAATGATCATTACCCAATCAATTGATTTATCCATAAATCGAATTGCACGGATCCATTGAGACGATACAAAAAATATGTAACATTTCGTTTTTTCACTTTTTTCATAGATTTAATGATTTTTGAACAATACTTTTATGTTTCCAATATAACGATTACCTGAGAATCTAACTCAAGATTAAAATTTAGAATTTATGATCATTTGAAAAATTTTGTCCCACTATACTCTTTCCTAAATGAATCAGTCCTTCATAGAAGACATCAGCCACTTTTACGAATGATAGCAATTATTCAAAAATACCACCCAAGATAAGTTAAAAATTGTTTTGGAATTGAAACTGTAATTCATTGCTTTCTGCGTATTATGACAAACATAACTTCTCGGGAGTGGAAAATGATCATTACCCAATCAATTGATTTATCCATAAATCGAATTGCACGGATCCATTGAGACGATATAAAAAATATGTAACATTTCGTTTTTTCACTTTTTTCATAGATTTAATGATTTTTGAACAATACTTTTATGTTTCCAATATAACGATTACCTGAGAATCTAACTCAAGATTAAAATTTAGAATTTATGATCATTTGAAAAATTTTGTCCCACTATACAACACTCTTTTCTAAATGAATCAGTCCTTCATAGAAGACATCAGCCACTTTCACGAATGATAGCAATTATTCAAAAATACCACCCAAGATAAGTAAAAAATTGTTTTGGAATTGAAACTGTAATTCATTGCTTTCTGCGTACTATGACAAACATAATTTCTCGGTAGTGGAAAATGATCATTACTCAATCAATCGATTTATCCATAATTCGAAACGCACGGATCCATTGAGACGATACAAAAAATATGTAACATTTCGTTTTTTCACTTTTTTCATAGATTTAATGATTTTTGAACAATACTTTTATGTTTCCAATATAACGATTACCTGAGAATCTAACTCAAGATTAAAATTTAGAATTTATGATCATTTGAAAAATTTTGTCCCACTATACAACACTCTTTTCTAAATGAATCAGTCCTTCATAGAAGACATCAGCCACTTTCACGAATGATAGCAATTATTCAAAAATACCACCCAAGATAAGTAAAAAATTGTTTTGGAATTGAAACTGTAATTCATTGCTTTCTGCGTACTATGACAAACATAATTTCTCGGTAGTGGAAAATGATCATTACTCAATCAATCGATTTATCCATAATTCGAAACGCACGGATCCATTGAGACGATACAAAAAATATGTAACATTTCGTTTTTTCACTTTTTTCATAGATTTAATGATTTTTGAACAATACTTTTATGTTTCCAATATAACGATTACCTGAGAATCTAACTCAAGATTAAAATTTAGAATTTATGATTATTTGAAAAATTTTGACCCACTATACAACACTCTTTCCTAAATGAATCAGTCCTTCATAGAAGACATCAGCCACTTTTACGAATGATAGCAATTATTCAAAAATACCACCCAAGATAAGTTAAAAATTGTTTTGGAATTGAAACTGTAATTCATTGCTTTCTGCGTATTATGACAAACATAACTTCTCGGGAGTTGAAAATGATCATTACCCAATCAATTGATTTATCCATAAATCGAATTGCACGGATCCATTGAGACGATACAAAAAATATGTAACATTTCGTTTTTTCACTTTTTTCATAGATTTAATGATTTTTGAACAATACTTTTATGTTTCCAATATAACGATTACCTGAGAATCTAACTCAAGATTAAAATTTAGAATTTATGATTATTTGAAAAATTTTGACCCACTATACAACACTCTTTCCTAAATGAATCAGTCCTTCATAGAAGACATCAGCCACTTTTACGAATGATAGCAATTATTCAAAAATACCACCCAAGATAAGTTAAAAATTGTTTTGGAATTGAAACTGTAATTCATTGCTTTCTGCGTATTATGACAAACATAACTTCTCGGGAGTTGAAAATGATCATTACCCAATCAATTGATTTATCCATAAATCGAATTGCACGGATCCATTGAGACGATACAAAAAATATGTAACATTTCGTTTTTTCACTTTTTTCATAGATTTAATGATTTTTGAACAATACTTTTATGTTTCCAATATAACGATTACCTGAGAATCTAACTCAAGATTAAAATTTAGAATTTATGATTATTTGAAAAATTTTGACCCACTATACAACACTCTTTCCTAAATGAATCAGTCCTTCATAGAAGACATCAGCCACTTTTACGAATGATAGCAATTATTCAAAAATACCACCCAAGATAAGTTAAAAATTGTTTTGGAATTGAAACTGTAATTCATTGCTTTCTGCGTATTATGACAAACATAATTTCTCGGTAGTGGAAAATGATCATTACTCAATCAATCGATTTATCCATAATTCGAAACGCACGGATCCATTGAGACGATACAAAAAATATGTAACATTTCGTTTTTTCACTTTTTTCATAGATTTAATGATTTTTGAACAATACTTTTATGTTTCCAATATAACGATTACCTGAGAATCTAACTCAAGATTAAAATTTAGAATTTATGATTATTTGAAAAATTTTGACCCACTATACAACACTCTTTCCTAAATGAATCAGTCCTTCATAGAAGACATCAGCCACTTTTACGAATGATAGCAATTATTCAAAAATACCACCCAAGATAAGTTAAAAATTGTTTTGGAATTGAAACTGTAATTCATTGCTTTCTGCGTATTATGACAAACATAATTTCTCGGTAGTGGAAAATGATCATTACTCAATCAATCGATTTATCCATAATTCGAAACGCACGGATCCATTGAGACGATACAAAAAATATGTAACATTTCGTTTTTTCACTTTTTTCATAGATTTAATGTTTTTTGAACAATACTTTTATGTTTCCAATATAACGATTACCTGAGAATCTAACTCAAGATTAAAATTTAGAATTTATGATTATTTGAAAAATTTTGACCCACTATACAACACTCTTTCCTAAATGAATCAGTCCTTCATAGAAGACATCAGCCACTTTTACGAATGATAGCAATTATTCAAAAATACCACCCAAGATAAGTTAAAAATTGTTTTGGAATTGAAACTGTAATTCATTGCTTTCTGCGTATTATGACAAACATAACTTCTCGGGAGTTGAAAATGATCATTACCCAATCAATTGATTTATCCATAAATCGAATTGCACGGATCCATTGAGACGATACAAAAAATATGTAACATTTCGTTTTTTCACTTTTTTCATAGATTTAATGATTTTTGAACAATACTTTTATGTTTCCAATATAACGATTACCTGAGAATCTAACTCAAGATTAAAATTTAGAATTTATGATTATTTGAAAAATTTTGACCCACTATACAACACTCTTTCCTAAATGAATCAGTCCTTCATAGAAGACATCAGCCACTTTTACGAATGATAGCAATTATTCAAAAATACCACCCAAGATAAGTTAAAAATTGTTTTGGAATTGAAACTGTAATTCATTGCTTTCTGCGTATTATGACAAACATAATTTCTCGGTAGTGGAAAATGATCATTACTCAATCAATCGATTTATCCATAATTCGAAACGCACGGATCCATTGAGACGATACAAAAAATATGTAACATTTCGTTTTTTCACTTTTTTCATAGATTTAATGATTTTTGAACAATACTTTTATGTTTCCAATATAACGATTACCTGAGAATCTAACTCAAGATTAAAATTTAGAATTTATGATCATTTGAAAAATTTTGTCCCACTATACAACACTCTTTTCTAAATGAATCAGTCCTTCATAGAAGACATCAGCCACTTTCACGAATGATAGCAATTATTCAAAAATACCACCCAAGATAAGTAAAAAATTGTTTTGGAATTGAAACTGTAATTCATTGCTTTCTGCGTACTATGACAAACATAATTTCTCGGTAGTGGAAAATGATCATTACTCAATCAATCGATTTATCCATAATTCGAAACGCACGGATCCATTGAGACGATACAAAAAATATGTAACATTTCGTTTTTTCACTTTTTTCATAGATTTAATGATTTTTGAACAATACTTTTATGTTTCCAATATAACGATTACCTGAGAATCTAACTCAAGATTAAAATTTAGAATTTATGATCATTTGAAAAATTTTGTCCCACTATACTCTTTCCTAAATGAATCAGTCCTTCATAGAAGACATCAGCCACTTTCACGAATGATAGCAATTATTCAAAAATACCACCCAAGATAAGTAAAAAATTGTTTTGGAATTGAAACTGTAATTCATTGCTTTCTGCGTACTATGACAAACATAATTTCTCGGTAGTGGAAAATGATCATTACTCAATCAATCGATTTATCCATAATTCGAAACGCACGGATCCATTGAGACGATACAAAAAATATGTAACATTTCGTTTTTTCACTTTTTTCATAGATTTAATGATTTTTGAACAATACTTTTATGTTTCCAATATAACGATTACCTGAGAATCTAACTCAAGATTAAAATTTAGAATTTATGATTATTTGAAAAATTTTGACCCACTATACAACACTCTTTCCTAAATGAATCAGTCCTTCATAGAAGACATCAGCCACTTTTACGAATGATAGCAATTATTCAAAAATACCACCCAAGATAAGTTAAAAATTGTTTTGGAATTGAAACTGTAATTCATTGCTTTCTGCGTATTATGACAAACATAACTTCTCGGGAGTTGAAAATGATCATTACCCAATCAATTGATTTATCCATAAATCGAATTGCACGGATCCATTGAGACGATACAAAAAATATGTAACATTTCGTTTTTTCACTTTTTTCATAGATTTAATGATTTTTGAACAATACTTTTATGTTTCCAATATAACGATTACCTGAGAATCTAACTCAAGATTAAAATTTAGAATTTATGATTATTTGAAAAATTTTGACCCACTATACAACACTCTTTCCTAAATGAATCAGTCCTTCATAGAAGACATCAGCCACTTTTACGAATGATAGCAATTATTCAAAAATACCACCCAAGATAAGTTAAAAATTGTTTTGGAATTGAAACTGTAATTCATTGCTTTCTGCGTATTATGACAAACATAACTTCTCGGGAGTTGAAAATGATCATTACCCAATCAATTGATTTATCCATAAATCGAATTGCACGGATCCATTGAGACGATACAAAAAATATGTAACATTTCGTTTTTTCACTTTTTTCATAGATTTAATGATTTTTGAACAATACTTTTATGTTTCCAATATAACGATTACCTGAGAATCTAACTCAAGATTAAAATTTAGAATTTATGATTATTTGAAAAATTTTGACCCACTATACAACACTCTTTCCTAAATGAATCAGTCCTTCATAGAAGACATCAGCCACTTTTACGAATGATAGCAATTATTCAAAAATACCACCCAAGATAAGTTAAAAATTGTTTTGGAATTGAAACTGTAATTCATTGCTTTCTGCGTATTATGACAAACATAATTTCTCGGTAGTGGAAAATGATCATTACTCAATCAATCGATTTATCCATAATTCGAAACGCACGGATCCATTGAGACGATACAAAAAATATGTAACATTTCGTTTTTTCACTTTTTTCATAGATTTAATGATTTTTGAACAATACTTTTATGTTTCCAATATAACGATTACCTGAGAATCTAACTCAAGATTAAAATTTAGAATTTATGATTATTTGAAAAATTTTGACCCACTATACAACACTCTTTCCTAAATGAATCAGTCCTTCATAGAAGACATCAGCCACTTTTACGAATGATAGCAATTATTCAAAAATACCACCCAAGATAAGTTAAAAATTGTTTTGGAATTGAAACTGTAATTCATTGCTTTCTGCGTATTATGACAAACATAACTTCTCGGGAGTTGAAAATGATCATTACCCAATCAATTGATTTATCCATAAATCGAATTGCACGGATCCATTGAGACGATACAAAAAATATGTAACATTTCGTTTTTTCACTTTTTTCATAGATTTAATGATTTTTGAACAATACTTTTATGTTTCCAATATAACGATTACCTGAGAATCTAACTCAAGATTAAAATTTAGAATTTATGATTATTTGAAAAATTTTGACCCACTATACAACACTCTTTCCTAAATGAATCAGTCCTTCATAGAAGACATCAGCCACTTTTACGAATGATAGCAATTATTCAAAAATACCACCCAAGATAAGTTAAAAATTGTTTTGGAATTGAAACTGTAATTCATTGCTTTCTGCGTATTATGACAAACATAATTTCTCGGTAGTGGAAAATGATCATTACTCAATCAATCGATTTATCCATAATTCGAAACGCACGGATCCATTGAGACGATACAAAAAATATGTAACATTTCGTTTTTTCACTTTTTTCATAGATTTAATGATTTTTGAACAATACTTTTATGTTTCCAATATAACGATTACCTGAGAATCTAACTCAAGATTAAAATTTAGAATTTATGATCATTTGAAAAATTTTGTCCCACTATACAACACTCTTTTCTAAATGAATCAGTCCTTCATAGAAGACATCAGCCACTTTCACGAATGATAGCAATTATTCAAAAATACCACCCAAGATAAGTAAAAAATTGTTTTGGAATTGAAACTGTAATTCATTGCTTTCTGCGTACTATGACAAACATAATTTCTCGGTAGTGGAAAATGATCATTACTCAATCAATCGATTTATCCATAATTCGAAACGCACGGATCCATTGAGACGATACAAAAAATATGTAACATTTCGTTTTTTCACTTTTTTCATAGATTTAATGATTTTTGAACAATACTTTTATGTTTCCAATATAACGATTACCTGAGAATCTAACTCAAGATTAAAATTTAGAATTTATGATCATTTGAAAAATTTTGTCCCACTATACTCTTTCCTAAATGAATCAGTCCTTCATAGAAGACATCAGCCACTTTCACGAATGATAGCAATTATTCAAAAATACCACCCAAGATAAGTAAAAAATTGTTTTGGAATTGAAACTGTAATTCATTGCTTTCTGCGTACTATGACAAACATAATTTCTCGGTAGTGGAAAATGATCATTACTCAATCAATCGATTTATCCATAATTCGAAACGCACGGATCCATTGAGACGATACAAAAAATATGTAACATTTCGTTTTTTCACTTTTTTCATAGATTTAATGATTTTTGAACAATACTTTTATGTTTCCAATATAACGATTACCTGAGAATCTAACTCAAGATTAAAATTTAGAATTTATGATTATTTGAAAAATTTTGACCCACTATACAACACTCTTTCCTAAATGAATCAGTCCTTCATAGAAGACATCAGCCACTTTTACGAATGATAGCAATTATTCAAAAATACCACCCAAGATAAGTTAAAAATTGTTTTGGAATTGAAACTGTAATTCATTGCTTTCTGCGTATTATGACAAACATAATTTCTCGGTAGTGGAAAATGATCATTACTCAATCAATCGATTTATCCATAATTCGAAACGCACGGATCCATTGAGACGATACAAAAAATATGTAACATTTCGTTTTTTCACTTTTTTCATAGATTTAATGATTTTTGAACAATACTTTTATGTTTCCAATATAACGATTACCTGAGAATCTAACTCAAGATTAAAATTTAGAATTTATGATTATTTGAAAAATTTTGACCCACTATACAACACTCTTTCCTAAATGAATCAGTCCTTCATAGAAGACATCAGCCACTTTTACGAATGATAGCAATTATTCAAAAATACCACCCAAGATAAGTTAAAAATTGTTTTGGAATTGAAACTGTAATTCATTGCTTTCTGCGTATTATGACAAACATAACTTCTCGGGAGTTGAAAATGATCATTACCCAATCAATTGATTTATCCATAAATCGAATTGCACGGATCCATTGAGACGATACAAAAAATATGTAACATTTCGTTTTTTCACTTTTTTCATAGATTTAATGATTTTTGAACAATACTTTTATGTTTCCAATATAACGATTACCTGAGAATCTAACTCAAGATTAAAATTTAGAATTTATGATTATTTGAAAAATTTTGACCCACTATACAACACTCTTTCCTAAATGAATCAGTCCTTCATAGAAGACATCAGCCACTTTTACGAATGATAGCAATTATTCAAAAATACCACCCAAGATAAGTTAAAAATTGTTTTGGAATTGAAACTGTAATTCATTGCTTTCTGCGTATTATGACAAACATAACTTCTCGGGAGTTGAAAATGATCATTACCCAATCAATTGATTTATCCATAAATCGAATTGCACGGATCCATTGAGACGATACAAAAAATATGTAACATTTCGTTTTTTCACTTTTTTCATAGATTTAATGATTTTTGAACAATACTTTTATGTTTCCAATATAACGATTACCTGAGAATCTAACTCAAGATTAAAATTTAGAATTTATGATTATTTGAAAAATTTTGACCCACTATACAACACTCTTTCCTAAATGAATCAGTCCTTCATAGAAGACATCAGCCACTTTTACGAATGATAGCAATTATTCAAAAATACCACCCAAGATAAGTTAAAAATTGTTTTGGAATTGAAACTGTAATTCATTGCTTTCTGCGTATTATGACAAACATAATTTCTCGGTAGTGGAAAATGATCATTACTCAATCAATCGATTTATCCATAATTCGAAACGCACGGATCCATTGAGACGATACAAAAAATATGTAACATTTCGTTTTTTCACTTTTTTCATAGATTTAATGATTTTTGAACAATACTTTTATGTTTCCAATATAACGATTACCTGAGAATCTAACTCAAGATTAAAATTTAGAATTTATGATTATTTGAAAAATTTTGACCCACTATACAACACTCTTTCCTAAATGAATCAGTCCTTCATAGAAGACATCAGCCACTTTTACGAATGATAGCAATTATTCAAAAATACCACCCAAGATAAGTTAAAAATTGTTTTGGAATTGAAACTGTAATTCATTGCTTTCTGCGTATTATGACAAACATAACTTCTCGGGAGTTGAAAATGATCATTACCCAATCAATTGATTTATCCATAAATCGAATTGCACGGATCCATTGAGACGATACAAAAAATATGTAACATTTCGTTTTTTCACTTTTTTCATAGATTTAATGATTTTTGAACAATACTTTTATGTTTCCAATATAACGATTACCTGAGAATCTAACTCAAGATTAAAATTTAGAATTTATGATTATTTGAAAAATTTTGACCCACTATACAACACTCTTTCCTAAATGAATCAGTCCTTCATAGAAGACATCAGCCACTTTTACGAATGATAGCAATTATTCAAAAATACCACCCAAGATAAGTTAAAAATTGTTTTGGAATTGAAACTGTAATTCATTGCTTTCTGCGTATTATGACAAACATAACTTCTCGGGAGTTGAAAATGATCATTACCCAATCAATTGATTTATCCATAAATCGAATTGCACGGATCCATTGAGACGATACAAAAAATATGTAACATTTCGTTTTTTCACTTTTTTCATAGATTTAATGATTTTTGAACAATACTTTTATGTTTCCAATATAACGATTACCTGAGAATCTAACTCAAGATTAAAATTTAGAATTTATGATTATTTGAAAAATTTTGACCCACTATACAACACTCTTTCCTAAATGAATCAGTCCTTCATAGAAGACATCAGCCACTTTTACGAATGATAGCAATTATTCAAAAATACCACCCAAGATAAGTTAAAAATTGTTTTGGAATTGAAACTGTAATTCATTGCTTTCTGCGTATTATGACAAACATAATTTCTCGGTAGTGGAAAATGATCATTACTCAATCAATCGATTTATCCATAATTCGAAACGCACGGATCCATTGAGACGATACAAAAAATATGTAACATTTCGTTTTTTCACTTTTTTCATAGATTTAATGATTTTTGAACAATACTTTTATGTTTCCAATATAACGATTACCTGAGAATCTAACTCAAGATTAAAATTTAGAATTTATGATCATTTGAAAAATTTTGTCCCACTATACAACACTCTTTTCTAAATGAATCAGTCCTTCATAGAAGACATCAGCCACTTTCACGAATGATAGCAATTATTCAAAAATACCACCCAAGATAAGTAAAAAATTGTTTTGGAATTGAAACTGTAATTCATTGCTTTCTGCGTACTATGACAAACATAATTTCTCGGTAGTGGAAAATGATCATTACTCAATCAATCGATTTATCCATAATTCGAAACGCACGGATCCATTGAGACGATACAAAAAATATGTAACATTTCGTTTTTTCACTTTTTTCATAGATTTAATGATTTTTGAACAATACTTTTATGTTTCCAATATAACGATTACCTGAGAATCTAACTCAAGATTAAAATTTAGAATTTATGATCATTTGAAAAATTTTGTCCCACTATACTCTTTCCTAAATGAATCAGTCCTTCATAGAAGACATCAGCCACTTTCACGAATGATAGCAATTATTCAAAAATACCACCCAAGATAAGTAAAAAATTGTTTTGGAATTGAAACTGTAATTCATTGCTTTCTGCGTACTATGACAAACATAATTTCTCGGTAGTGGAAAATGATCATTACTCAATCAATCGATTTATCCATAATTCGAAACGCACGGATCCATTGAGACGATACAAAAAATATGTAACATTTCGTTTTTTCACTTTTTTCATAGATTTAATGATTTTTGAACAATACTTTTATGTTTCCAATATAACGATTACCTGAGAATCTAACTCAAGATTAAAATTTAGAATTTATGATTATTTGAAAAATTTTGACCCACTATACAACACTCTTTCCTAAATGAATCAGTCCTTCATAGAAGACATCAGCCACTTTTACGAATGATAGCAATTATTCAAAAATACCACCCAAGATAAGTTAAAAATTGTTTTGGAATTGAAACTGTAATTCATTGCTTTCTGCGTATTATGACAAACATAACTTCTCGGGAGTTGAAAATGATCATTACCCAATCAATTGATTTATCCATAAATCGAATTGCACGGATCCATTGAGACGATACAAAAAATATGTAACATTTCGTTTTTTCACTTTTTGCATAGATTTAATGATTTTTGAACAATACTTTTATGTTTCCAATATAACGATTACCTGAGAATCTAACTCAAGATTAAAATTTAGAATTTATGATCATTTGAAAAATTTTGTCCCACTATACTCTTTCCTAAATGAATCAGTCCTTCATAGAAGACATCAGCCACTTTCACGAATGATAGCAATTATTCAAAAATACCACCCAAGATAAGTAAAAAATTGTTTTGGAATTGAAACTGTAATTCATTGCTTTCTGCGTACTATGACAAACATAATTTCTCGGTAGTGGAAAATGATCATTACTCAATCAATCGATTTATCCATAATTCGAAACGCACGGATCCATTGAGACGATACAAAAAATATGTAACATTTCGTTTTTTCACTTTTTTCATAGATTTAATGATTTTTGAACAATACTTTTATGTTTCCAATATAACGATTACCTGAGAATCTAACTCAAGATTAAAATTTAGAATTTATGATTATTTGAAAAATTTTGACCCACTATACAACACTCTTTCCTAAATGAATCAGTCCTTCATAGAAGACATCAGCCACTTTTACGAATGATAGCAATTATTCAAAAATACCACCCAAGATAAGTTAAAAATTGTTTTGGAATTGAAACTGTAATTCATTGCTTTCTGCGTATTATGACAAACATAACTTCTCGGGAGTTGAAAATGATCATTACCCAATCAATTGATTTATCCATAAATCGAATTGCACGGATCCATTGAGACGATACAAAAAATATGTAACATTTCGTTTTTTCACTTTTTGCATAGATTTAATGATTTTTGAACAATACTTTTATGTTTCCAATATAACGATTACCTGAGAATCTAACTCAAGATTAAAATTTAGAATTTATGATCATTTGAAAAATTTTGTCCCACTATAAAACACTCTTTCCTAAATGAATCAGTCCTTCATAGAAGACATCAGCCACTTTCACGAATGATAGCAATTATTCAAAAATACCACCCAAGATAAGTAAAAAATTGTTTTGGAATTGAAACTGTAATTCATTGCTTTCTGCGTACTATGACAAACATAATTTCTCGGTAGTGGAAAATGATCATTACTCAATCAATCGATTTATCCATAATTCGAAACGCACGGATCCATTGAGACGATACAAAAGATATGTAGCATTTCCAAAATTAAAGATTATATAATCATATTATCTGGATATAAAATTTCAGATTTACAAGTCAAAATATTAAATTCTAAAAATAACTCTCTCTCAAGTTATGGGCGTGTGTTTTCATGCAAATGAGCATTCGATCAAGAAGGTATTTTTTTCCTCTTGAACAAATAAGAATGGAATTATCCTTGTTGAAAAACAATATAAAAAACTTTAAATTCTTCCCACGATAAAAATTGACAAAACAAATTAAGAACACGTTATAACCTATTGAAGATATGTTTGTTCGTTTCTGACAACCAATAAATTATTCTTGTGAAAACAAGAATCTTTCTGTAGAGTTAACTAGTTTTTTATTTGTGTGATTTGCATCGATTGGTCACAGTTGAAATATTTTATTGAACCCTTCGGATATTTTGCATCGGTACAAACAACTTTAATTAGAATGGACAAGTATTTGGCCACTAAAAAAATACATTATTATATTTAGCACGTTGAGTGTTGCCAAAATATTACACGTTTGTGTATATACATGAGGTTTCTTTTCAGGAATTATCGAAAATGACGGAATATGTTCAGTGAACTTTACAAAAATAAACTGAGATTTGAGTTTTTCCAGTCTGGTGACTGGAATGAACATGTTTCGCTCATTAGGAGTGCTTCTTCACAAATGAAATCAAAGCAACTGAGGTGTTCGAAGGACCCGGCTTCAAACAGCTCTTTTCGACATTGAATGTATTCGTGGTTTATGTACTGTGTATAAGACAGAACGCTGTAATCATTAGCGCGACTGTACATCTCAGAGGAGGGACTCGTGTTGAAATTTTACGACGTAGCGCACTGCCTTTAGTATTGTCTTTCTTTTATTTTCTTCGTCTATGGTACTACCAGTGATACGTACGATCTTTTGATGTTCCTTTCGACAGCCAGTGTTGCCAGAAAATAAATCTAGCAAAGGACCCCGCACCAAATGCATGGGAAAATGGCTTTCAGTCAATTTTGATAATTTTTTGGGATATTGTAGTACAAGTCACTAGAAGTTACGCAATGCAAGTTTAAATTAGTTTCTATGTACAGTTTCGGAAATACGAATTTTTGACAATCATAAAAATTGCTGTTTTACCAAAACGTAGCAAGCTTCACTCATCCAAAAGTATTACTTTCTAGATGATTAGTAACAAAATAGTAGCATTGCTGGTTTGAAGAAAGTCGAATGTCATGTCAGTTAGTCGGTTGTTACGATAGAAGTCACCGATTATACAGGGTGGGTTAAAAATAGAATATCAATTTTAATTTATAGTTCAAAAACCAGACATCTTACCCGAGTGTAGGGTAATTTACTTGGAAGTATAACTGAAAAATATGATTCAAATTGGGAGATCCATTCAAAAATAATTAACAAAAATATACAGTGCGGTTTTTTATAGTCCCCCCCCCCTGTTAACTTTTGAACGGTTCGACGTAGAAACATAAGTGAAAAACCGTTTCGAGGGTTTCACCAATAGTACTTTTTGAAATAAAACATTTGGTGATTGCTCAATAAGGGGCGCGGGGGGGGGGGGCATCGACTCAAAATTTTTAAATGGCATGGGGGGTCAAGTGGCACATCGTTGAAAAGAGAATTCAATTCTCTTCACAACCATCTAAATATTTTTGAATTTTGTTCATAATTTTCTTCCCCATTTCGATTTTTATGCCTTTCGATTTTTTTTTAGTAAATGTTCCTCCAGCGCATGTCGAGTAATTGCAATGTTCTCTCTCAAAAAGTAGTATCGGTAATACCCTTAAAAAAAATGTTGTTTCATTGTTCCACATCAAACCGTTCAAATTTATCGAGGTATGAGTAGTATTCAGTTCCACATTTATATTTGATATTTCCAATTAAAATTGCAAAAAAAATTCAGATGCTTGTAAAGAGAATGGAATTTCCTTCTCGACGATGTGCCACTTGACCCCCCATGCCATTAAAAAAAATTGAGTCGATGCCCCCCCCCGCGCCCCTATTGGGTAATCACCATATTTTTTATTTCAAAAAGTAGTATTGGTAAAACCCTCGAAACGGTTTTTTATTCATGTTCCTACGTCAAACCGTTCAAAAGTTAACAGGGGGGGGGGGGCTATTGAAAACCGCACTGTAATATATATTACGTACAAAACCGATTTCAACTAATATTTGTACACAGCCCCGGTATGAAATGTGATCGTAACTTTTTGAAGCTGATCATAATGAGCAATTACTATAAGTCTTTCTCAAATAGTTTTGGCTCCAAAGCGGATTTAAAGACTCAAAAAGGCTATTTTGTGTTGCTATTGTTAAAAACATATAGTATAAAAAACGAACATTTGAAAAAAAATTACTGTGTTGTAAAAAAGCCTAAACTTTAAAAAAATCTTCTTGTAAGAAAAGAATCCCAATTGGTATTTTCCTAATGAAAAATGCTCGGTCTCACCATAGGGACCGTTGATAAAGATTAGCAAGATATCCTAAATTGTCGCTATTTTTGTCCCACCCTGTATAATAGGTGGCTTCTTCTATCGTAACGACCGACTAATTGACATGACATTCGACTTTTTCGAAACCAGCAAAGCTACTATTTTGTTACTAATCATCTAGAAAGGAATACTTTTGGATGAGTGAAGCTTGCTATGTTTTGGTAAAACAGCAATTTTTATGATTTTCAAAAATTCGTATCTCCGAACCTGACATAGAAACTAAAACTTGCATGCGTAACTTCGAGTGACTACAATATCCCAAAAACTTATCAAAATTGGCTGAAAGCCATTTTCTCATGTATTTGGTGCGGGGTCCTTTGGATAGTAGATAGTGGAAGGCTGCAAGAGTTGATAGATAAATTGTCTTTGAGTTGTATTGTTTATTTCAGTATTACATGATTAATAATTGTGTCAAATATCAAACACGTACGATGTCTGGCAAACATGTTTCAAAAGCGTAATATCGACCATATGTGCAGTTTTTTACAAAAAAAGTCAGTCTGCACTCTGCAGTGATAATGCAGATGAAAATTACTGAAAACATCGGAATTTGATATGACATAAACATTTCACAGAGATTGAATGAAAGTATGTAAATTATCAAAATGATACATCAAATTTTGAACTCCAGCTTATCTGAAACCACGCCTCCAGTACGACGGGAACTTCTTCTCGAAGCAGGCAGTAGAGTGATTTTCAAAAAACTTGACAACGTCAAAATGCACACCCGCACGTTATTGTAAATTCATGATCACTTTGATGAAACGAAAGAACAACCGGTTTCGGGTTTTATCCCATTATCAAGTATAAAAACTAACTAATACAATTGAACTCTAAGCCTAGTTATATAGGGAGTTTGCAGGTAGGCTGGATGGAGAGGTAATTAAGGGAACAAGGGTGAAACAATATAAACCTAAACCCTGGAGGTGATGGAAATTACCTGGGTTGTCAAATTTATAAATTCAAAAGTGGAGCCCTCACAAATCGAGTTGCTTGTTGAGGGTTCTAAATTTCGGGTTTTTAATTGATTTATTAATTTCCATGGCTTCGTACATTGTTGTCAACAATGTACGAACATCTACAAGAATCCAAACACAAGATAAGTAAAGATAACCTCAAAATTCTACACACATGTAATAAAGGGAAGACAATGAATCTGTTTGGGAAAAGGTGATCCTAAAAAATATCATTATGTGACTGAATGAGAGCGAAAATCGCGTTTTTTCGAATTTCGAGCACGTTTTACTGGAAAACGGTGCATTTTCAAGAAAAACTTGTAAATACCTTTTTTGTAGAGAATTTTATGCAAAATATTATGACATCATTTGTTTTTTAATGAAATGGATTTTTCGATTTCCCTCGGAAAATCGCCCATAAAAATTTTCCGGATGCTTTCACGGCTTATCACCCTCGAAATTCGGATTTAGCGGGTCAAAATACAGAAGAATAAATTGGGTGATCCCGTCGCACTTCATCGGCTACGAAAACCCTCCCTGCCACCGGACTAAAACACTTTTATGGCAAGTTCTTAATCTGATACCTAGTAGAAATAGATTGTAGCACTACTTTATATTTAAATTTCAGTTCGATAATGGCAATTAAGCACTGTCTGGGTCTTTAATTTTTTTCTAGTGGTAAAAGTTGATACCCATATACAGGTGCTCTTTCCGTTGCCAATATTTAAGTTTTAACGAGGGTTATTAAAGTTTTTTCTCTTCTCAGAATATCGTTCCGATAATTATCAAATATAATGTGAATGTATTTTACCATTTACTTTATGAAATAATCAAGAGTTCAACTATGAACTCAATTTCAGTTATGGGTTTTGGAAAAGAGTTGTTTCCCAGAGGAATCACTAATTAACTTTTCGTGATACCTACCTGTTACAAAAAGTGACCACTTAGTTACCCTTGTAAGTATACGTAATATGTTAATAAACATTCAAAGAAGGTGGGACAAAAGGTCTGTAGATTTATCACGACGATAATTACTAACGGCAACACTGTCGAACTTCGAAATCATATGAAACGACAACAAGAAGAAGAAGAAGAACCCGTTGCTGTTCGAGAAACGAGTTCCTCGAAACGAACGCTGTGGCAGACCTCGAGGCAGACCGAGTTCTGTTACTAGGTATACATTTTGTATATTGTTGTGTGACCTTTTATTACATAAACGCCAACCGATGAAATAAGATCACCAATAAGACAGTGACCTGACCAATGTCATATTTAATTGGAGAATAAACATCTGGTGAGGCTAAAGTTTAACTAGATGAATTGGAAATTGGTTCTTGGTTCGGTATAAATGAAGGAAAAATATTTTATGATATCAGTTTTTCCACAACAGATAACTGTTTCTTAAAATATTTGACAGAAAATTGTTTATTGCGATTTGACAGAAAATTGTTTATTGCGAGACTTGTTCAATTTTCTTTCTTTTGAATAACCAGTAAATCTTTGAATTCTGATTGGTTCACACCAGTTTCCAAATATCCATATACAGTGAGTTTCAAAAAGTGTGCACCATATGGAAAACTTGTTCATTATCCATTTGTCGGAAAATTTTATTCCTAATAAAAATTCGTGCATTGCAGAAAACTTGCAAAAAGGTTGTCAGAATTTTAAATTCCTAAACGGTATACAGAGAAAAACAAAAAAATAGAAAATTTCATCAAGTATACATTACTACCCTTATTTTTGACATTGAAAAAGTTTATTTAGAAAAGTTGTTTTGAATCAAAACCAACATTCAAATTTAAAATCACATCTACCTACGAGGAAAAAAATAAAAAAACTATTTATCCTATTTAAAATGATTGTAATTTGCAGATTTGTTTTATTTAATCGTTTACCAATAATTAATTGATATCTTCAATAATTTGAAAAATACCAAATTTGCACAAAAAAAACTAGTAAAAATTCAAACAATTTTCAACAGACGTTGATATTCTAGTACAAATGATAAATTAGACCAAATTTAATTTATTTGTGGAATATGAGGGAGATGCCTTAGGTGCATATGAGATACTTAGTACTCTTTATGAGGCTAGAACCATACAAAATTAAGAATTTGTTTTTTGTTGTCTTTGAAAGTGATGTTTTTTCCAATATATTTTCAGATCTTTTGATTGAATATTTTCATTGTCACTTATTTCTGCCACTGTTTGAACAATTGTATAAAAAATCCGTTATTACTTTGAATACTGTCTGTGGTATTCAAACTAATAACGTTTTTTTTTTCATAGAATTGGTAATTTTTTTTATGCAACTATTATTTTTTTGCACCAATTTTGTTCCTCGTTTTAAATAACTCCGAAGATTTTTAGTCATCTCCATGTCACTGTTTGTTGTTTTTTCAAATAATTGGACAAGTAAATCTACTATAACCTTCTCAAAAGAATTACTAATTATATTTTTCAGCTCCTGAATGACTGAAATTTTCATTGTTAATTCTGCCACTATTGTTCCTCCAAGGGCCCGATTCTCAAATGTCTACTACCCTATGTCGCATGCGACAAAATATCTCTATCTCTTTTTAATGCTTGGTCGAGAAAAGTGATAGAAATATTTTGACGCATGCGACATAGGGTAGTAGACATTTGAGAATCGGGTCCCAAATAGTCGTATAAAAAATTAATATTAATAAGATTGAATTCCACACAGAATTTAACAGTCGCATATTTTTTTTCCATTTTTTTCGCTCTTTTGAATGACTCCGAAGATTTTTATTGTCATTTATATGTCACTGTTTGTTGTTATTTCAAATAATTGGACTAGTGAATCTGTTATAACTTCAACTATCTCAAAAGGATTTACAGTTAATGTTTTTCTAAATCTTGGCTTCGAAAGTATTTTCCTCTTATTAACTCTGGACAACAAGCGAATGATTTTTATATTTTAAAATTTATCTAATTATTTCTCAAACGAGTCTACTTTCCACGGTGTTAACTGATGCAAATGTGTTTTTTTTCGTTCAGCTGAATGCCACTAAGCTATCAAGTTCAAACTAAGTTTTTGGCAACGACTTGTAACTTTTTAATGTCGCTTGGATCTGGATTCAGTTATCTACGATTGACGTGTGAACTTGACATCAAACTTCGAAATGAAAATTTTGTTCGCATCTCAACTTTTAAATTATATAAGCCATTTACGTCAACGATGTTAATAATCTACAAGTTGTTTACTCTATTCGTGGATGTATTTAGCAACTATACTATTTTTCAATATAGTCAGTAATAATTCTGGGTTTTATAGATAACGTGTATATATAGTTTATTCACCATTGCATTTCACGCAAGAAATAAAATAACGATTTATTATAATTAACAGGTTGTATGAGAAAGTTGTTTATGATCTGAATGAAACAGGAAATGGATATTTGAATTCACATCATATTAAATCCAATTCAAAAACATCGCTCGCTTCGAAAATTGTGATAATGACACCCTAACTATCTAAATTGTGAAAGTTAGAATAATGAGATTGAAAGAACGTAAAAGGGTCGACACTGATACATCTTCAATATTTACATACGAAGGATCTTTATTCATAGTATTTTTCTTTTTCACCTATGGATGTTCAACCCAAACAAAGACTTATGAAATGAGCATTCACCATGAGCTGGTCAGGATTATGCAATATTTGATTTTCATAAAAAAAAATCATTGATTACACTAAAGGATCAACCGAAAATCACAAAACAGCTGCCAATTGACCATATTCACCGTCGCCATATTGTCATGCGACAATACCAACTATCCATTGTTACCAACGGTTAAAAATGTAATGTATCTGTAAAGAAACCGCGAAAAAATTTCATCGGCGTATTTGGTGAGTTTCAGAAAAATGTAACTGAAGAGAAAATCTAGGATGAATGGGTAGATATCACTATGTGTATCAGCTTTCACCTGAGTTTTAATAATAACAACATAGACACTATAACTTAGTAAAACATTTCGAACTTTACATATTTGCCTTTTATATATGCGGTAAAAAAAGGTGCAATATTAGACACCGCCTTCTGTAAATTTCTCTTTTTATTTCGAAATATTATTTTATTTTCATGTTTTTGGAAATTCCGAAACGTTTTTGTCCACGGACCATTAGTTTTCATCTAAAAATGACATCAACTTGATACTAAACTCACTCCCAGCCTACTACACATTTTTTGATAACTGTACTGCCTACATAAATATCACTTAAAAATTTCACAGACGTATGTAATTAGTAAATTTGGTTATTCTTGGTTGAGAACCATGGGTAAGTTGGTATTGTCGCATGACAATATGGCGACGGTGAATACGGTCAATAACAAAGTTCTTGTGCTTCCTCAGCGTCAGTGGAACAATGTTCAGTACTCTTTTTTGTGCACACATATAAGGAACAAAATGATAACGGAAAAAGAAAAGAAAATATTATTTTTTTTAAATTATATAATGAAAATGCACCAACATAAAACTTTATATCATGTAGTTTTTTTGTTCTACTGGTAATTTCTATGATATTTTTGTAATATATTGCTATTTTGCTTTGAATTGAAGAAAAAAAATGAAAATCAGCCCAACTCTGGAGCTGGTAGTTGTTTACTTAAAATTAAATTCAGGGCGAGATATTTTTTCGTAAATAAAATAGTAAAATCGAAAATGACGAAGTACCCTATGTGGAAAATATGAGGCATACATCTGACAGAAAATAACTACTTCCCTGGCTAATACCACGACGGACATTGAAATACATCCGACAGATATTCTCGAACGAAGAGAACCTACTTTATCTATTGTATAAGTAGCACATACGAATCGAATGTCACATGTGATCAGAACATGAAGATCAAGCACATCGAAAACACAGAACATTCACTTGTAGACATCAATACTGACTGATTTTATCCTTATCGGCCTTTTCAAGAAAAACGACCCCTCTTCAAACAATGATTATGCTCACAACTACCGACATCTATGAGTGCGTAGCTCTTGAATCAATAGTTTTCAATGTCTGATGTTTTAGAAACTGACATATGACACAAAACTCACAAATTCCACTAAAATATTTTAATTTCTGTGTACATTTTTTTGGAATCTTCCGGTAAAGTATTCAACTGATGTGTCTGTCTATGGGATGCTTTATACAGCAGCGAATTGACGGAAAGAGTATGATGTAAGTAAGATAAGGCAAAAAAACCCGAGACAAGAAAAACTGTTATCGGTGTCCCAAATTGAAGTATCGCCAAGTTCCGATTGAATATGTCACTTAGTCCGGGACTACGCCGTTATCATTGCGCAACAGCATATGCTTTATCAAAGTGGCCGAGTTTCAACTAATATTTAACAAAACCTTAAATAAACATTCTGGTGTCCATAGCTCAACACTCGGCTGTCCTGGAATCCTAATTATTCACTTATCCGAGATATACTTTTGATTCCGACATTATAGCGCAATATCTTCGAGGCAGAATGAACACTCTTGTAATGAATGCGTTTGTTTTATTAAAAGACAAAGAAATTAGTTTAGTACAGGCAATGACACTTTATCCTTATCATCTAAATAGTCGAACTTTGACTTATTAGTGATAATACACTTTTTATGCATTGGTTATCGTTCATTACTAATTGCGTAGTACAGATTTTTCGTTCTTATTTGAGCCGGAACTACAGGACTTTCTGATTTTCTGGTCCTTCTTAAACACGCACGATTCACAAATTTTAGACCAGTTTTCTGGTGAAACTTTTGACAGCGAATTATTTTACTACAGTCTGACAACTTTTTTTTCTGTGATACATGCCATCACTTGCATCTACCCATAAGATTGTTATTGGGTAAGCTTACAGTGTAATAAAAGTAGCTGTAAAATAATGATATAGCGCCTTGCAATTGCGATTGTTAATAAATCATTCTTCATTAAGTAATGCCTTTGGCGCATCATTTTTTCACCTAAATATACCCATTAAACTGGAAGCCTTTTGGTATATTGGTTTCGAATGTTTGGTACTTAGAAATATACTCTCAAGGTGATTAAAACCGATTATACTATATTGGGGTTTTACACCTTTTTCACTGTATTTCAGAAAGTGTAACTTGAAATTCAGAATTGGTAAGGTTCATGTAAACCCATGAAAAAATAAACGGGTAGTTAAAAAATTCTGATAATAATTCGAGTTATTTGGGCATTCAAAGCTGAGAAGAATCGCTTTGGCAAATGAAATTTAGCAGAGTGAACATTGAGGAACTATGCATACCACTTTTCAGACTTGAAATCAGATGATTTTTATTTTTCAATAATTTTCGAAACCTGTGACAAGAAACGGCGAATCGCTCCAATAAGTGCTACCTCTGTAGTAAATGGAAAAAACAACAAAAATAGTTGTGCTTTTGTTGCAAAATAAATAAGCTTGAATTTACTAATAAGATTATTTGTGGGTCTCTATACATGTTGAGTCTGAAGGTTCTGCAAATCAACCGAAATTTGCAGACAGGGACTACACATCACTGTTTCTGAAAAATGTGATCTACACCCATTACACATTATAAACTGAAGACTCCGCAAATTTGTTGTTGTTGAGTTCGAAAAACGAGGTCTCCACCCAATACAAATCTGAAGGCACTGCAAATTTTCTGCAATTTGCAGACAGGACACTGAATCCGGATAATGAGGCCTCTGAGGTCTCCAGCCAACGAAAACAAGAGGCACTGAAACTTTCATCAAATTCACAGACATGACTCAACAGAGGTCACTGATCTCGAAAAATGAAATCCCCGAGATCTCCACCAAACAAAAATACTGAAGCACTGCAAATTCCACCAAATTCATAGACATGACTCAATAGAGGTCGCTGATCTCGAAAAATGACATCCACGAGGTTTCCACCCAACAATAAACTAGAGGCCCTGCTAATTTCTCTAAATCTGATAAGACTCGGTAGAAGTCGCTCATGACTAATAATGAGGCCTGCGAGGTCAACATCCACAAAAAAATCCGGAGATACTGCAAATTCAAATTATTTTGTAGATCACTGAACAAAACTATACGAAAAGTTGGAAAAAGACGTAATGCCAAAGAAATTACCGAAACCATGAAAACGTAGCCTAAAAACAACAACTTATAATTCCGAAAAACAAGAAAATAAACCACCAAAACACAAACGATAGAGAAGGTATGGATACAATCGTTACTATCCTCTTCAAAATAATCTCACACAATTGGAAGGAATAATAGAATAAAGAAGAGCACTAGCTACTCCTTCTAAATCCAATACGGCGTACGCCCCAAGATGGCAGCTCGCCTTTTCCTTCACAACCTCCTTGACAAGTGTTTGAAAAGGGATTGACTAGTCAAATGCGTGACTTTTCTAACGTAAAGTTTTTCTATTACAACATTTTTAAAATTACTCTGATCAGCTTATGCTACTTTTCAGTATAATTTGGTTTCGAAAAAAAAACATTATATAAAATTTGCAGTGCCTCCATATTTTTGTTGGGTGGAGACCCCGGGGACCTCATTATTCGGTCTCAATGTCCCTTGCTGAGTCCTGTTCTGACAGATTTCTACATTGTCGATTTCACTATTTCATTTATTTGATACTCTCCGGCAAAGATTCTCGAACTCTGTTCACTTCCTGGTGTTTTTGCTACCGATGATTGCTTATTGGTTTCCCCACGGGTGGCGCTGCGACTGACTTTTACTGTAAGTCGCTGCTTTATATGTGAGGAAATATTATATAGTGGATTATAATTCATTGGGCTGGGGAAGGACGAGTGTGATGTCCGACCTATCCTGTCACTGACGAGCGGCAAGAACCGCGAAACGTGTCTGCAGGTGGTCTTCCCCAGCAGTGTTGCCAGAGCTGGTGATTTATCTCCAGATCTGGTGACTTATCAAAATTCAGAATTGCTGTAGGTATTAGGAACGAACATGAAATCACGAAACCATATGTTTGTTTTGTGATAAAATTGCGGTTAGAGCCGCTTCAAATACCTTCGAGTAGTTCCGGGTATACGGGTAAATATGGATCGAACACCGAACAGCGTTTCAATTCTCTTAATTGTCAATATTGGATATTGTCATAGTCAACTGTCAATTGTCATAGTCAATTGTCATAGTCAACTGTCATAGTCAATTGTCATAGTCAATTGTCAATTGTCATATTTTAAATATTTTGAGAGAATAGATGATAGTGATCGGCAAAACATTATCGTGTATTGTTGATGTGAACATGAACGATCCTTTTCTATATAATTTGTAAGCGAGGGGGGTGACGTGTGGTGAAATGTTATGGACAGTCTGTTTATAGTTAGAGTATGAAGGGCCATAATACAAACAAAGAACGACAACTTGATCCGAATGAAATGAGCGGGCATACACGAAACTACCCGAATGAATACGGACTCAAAATGTATAAGGCCTTCGCTTGTAAACAAACAACGTTATGTTAACTTCAAGACAAGGATGGAGAAAGCATCTATATGGCAACACTGTTCCCCAGCCAAATGAAGGATAATTTGCTTTATAATTACAATAACTTCTTGGAAGAACATTGCACACATATCTGTCAGATGTACTTCAATGTCCGTCGTGTTATCAGCCAGGGAAGTAGCTGTTTTCTGTCATATGTTTGCCTCATATTTTCCACATGGTGGAAATATTTGAATAGAAGGGTACTTCGACATTGTCGATTTTAGTATTTCATTCAATATCTCGAAGTTGAGGTTTTCCAAGTGAAGTACATCTTCACCAGACCGTTGTTATCTTCTAGACGAAATGTTCATTTGATCCATTTAATACCACTGACAACAGTAATGTGATAAAAACAAGGTTATTCTAAATTGTTATGCATACTGTATTTAGACAGCTCAATCAAAGCTTGTTAAGTACTTACAATTTACGAATTGAAACTAGTATTTCAATTGACAAATTGCAGAGGGGAGCTACATTATTTTATTAGCAGTAAATGATGGTTGAAGAATTCCTGCAAAACGTGGTCCACCTGCAATTTGTTGAAATAGATTCAGTGTAATAATAATATAAAACGTGACAGTTTGTATGCTTAGAATAGAATAGATTTATTTGAAGTTCCAGTTATGTTTTTGGCAAGTCAGTAGTACAGGTTTAAAACAGACATTAAAAAAGTTTGTGTAAAATAATCATAAGTAAATGAAAAAAAATATATAAAAACGACAAAAACATTCAAAAACATACAAAAATATTCTAAAAAACAGTATCACGGAGGCGTACTCAAATATTTGTCAATTGAATAAAAACAGTGATTAAGAATGTGTCGTTTCAGTTTCGATAAAAGACAGTTCCAAGTCAGAATCTTGAACTCATCAGGCAAAAAATTATTAAGTCTGACATCCAGTGAATTCATTTGAGTTTTATGGAAAACGAGGAGTTCCCAAATGGGTTGCACATGTTCGAACTGTGTTAAGACAGTTGTTTCTTCATATTGCGTAACAAATATAGTGAACTCGATAATCTATTACCTAATTGATCTATATGGGCTGCCCAAGTCAGTGTGTCATCTATAACAACCCCAAGAAGTTTGACACTCTTACCATCACCTGCGTTCTTGGTGGAAAGAACAAGATTTTGGGTTCTATCATGGTTTAACTTCAGATGGTTGGCAGTGAACCAGTTTTGAGCAGTTTCGAGAGAATACGTCATATGTAACGATAGACTGTCTGTGTCAGAAGCATTATTTAGTAAAGTTGTGTCATCAGCATAAGCCCCATATTTATTGGGTGACATAGAATGAAATAAATCATTCATGTAAATGATGAATAGGGAAGGACCCAAAACATATCCCTGTGGCACCCATATGAAATATTATGGAAGTCAGAACAAGTATCACTTATTTACACTGCTTGCTTCCTGTTTTGTAGGTAAGACTGGAATAGATCGAGCGGTAAGCCCCTGACACCATAGTGTCCAATAAGGATACTATGAGAGACACAGTCGAAAGCTTTCGACAGATCGCACAGAGTAATACCTTCCATGCCTTTTTCAAAACCCTCGACTATATCGCTAACAATCTTGAAAACAGCTTGGGTTGTACTACATTTGCTTTTAAAACCAAACTGACAACTACTGATATGTACATTCGTCTCAAAGTATTCCATGAGTCTCAGCTTCAATATGATTTCGAAGACTTTGTAATTAGATAGATAGATTATTTTCATGTATATGGGTGCAAGTGTCTAAATCACCATCTATTAAAGTTACGAGAATATCCTTGAATTTGATATTAATGTACATTGTGATATTTTACAAAATACTTGAGGGAAATGACCTATGGAAAATATGCTCCACCTCCATTTCAATTTTGTACAGTTTTACTATGAAATGTTTCAACGTGCGTAAATCGTAAAAATATTGTAACTTATCCCATGGTTACGTTATTTTTGAATTATTTATCATTATCTGAGAACTCGATAGACCAAGGTCAGCCAGTGTGCAAAAAAATCAATTTATGGCATTTTGAAGAGGTCAGATTGTTAAACATGCCACGTGGGCATACATTTTAAGAAGTAATTAGTTATATCAGGATGGCGGTGGAAAATGTTATAGAACGTCATATTGAAAGTGACTATTCCACTCATGCTAAAATACGCGGTTTTGATTGGTGGAAATTTTCATATTGATAATTGAAAACAGCATGTTTTCGATTTTGTAGTTCGGCACTTGATTGGCTATTAGATGAGCATGATGAGCACTAACTATTAATTCATATCAACTTCACAATTTTCGACAAATTTTTGACACAACACCGAACTTTGATCAAAACCATGATACGCTTCACTTTTCATTCATATCAACATTTCGATAAATTTTGCATACACGTAAACCAAAACTCCGCGCCCTTTCAATTCCCGTAAAAGCATGAAAATGAACGATGAGTCACTATCTATCTACCAATGAACTAAACAATTTAATAGGCTTGTTCACAACATAAACTGTCCGAAACCCGAAACCGTCACAAGCATGCGTAGTCCCACAGAACTCGAAGAATGCGTACAGTTCTGTGAAACTGCGCATGCATCCGATGGTTTCACTGTTTGTTTTATGAACGCGAACAAACCTAAAGACAACCAACGAAAGACGCGCCCTGTGAATGGTCAATGAAATAGCGGGAAGTTTGAAATACCAAGACAGCTGCTCTGCGCAGTTTACTCCAAATAGTACTTTTAAAAATGGTTTTGATGTCATTCATGGAATAGTCTTAACAAATACAACTCGTGTACCGATAATTATCATAAATTCCATCTTTTTTTCGAAAAGCGCGAGTGTGGTTTCCTAAAGCAACATAATTTGTTTCTCAAAGTCGAAGGAATTTTTATTTCGATAATCACCAATACACTTGTTGTATTACCTACGATAACATATCAATATCACACCAATGATAATTTTCTCAATAAGTGAAGTTTGCTGTGGATATATCCGATGAAGCCACAAGCCACAATACCCAGTTTCGAGGATTATTTATATTTTTGTTTTCGAATGCTTTCGGCGTGTCTTAAGAAATAACAACCTTCCTTTGATCGGGATTCTATTTATGCTTCATTGAAGTATTCAATCAAAAAATCAACAGTCAGATTCGTTTGCGCCTATTGATATTTATAGTTTCCCAAAAGCCTGTTAAACCTTTCACACTCGAGAACTTTGTAAGAACATCTAAATCGTCATAATTGGACGACTTGGATATCTCTTGCTTAAGCAGAACAGTTCATTTCGAAATGTAGGCTGGAGATCGATTTTATTGTTAAAAAACTGATTTATTTTATCGTGATGTTTACTGAACATGGCCAACTTCCTAGTTCGTAATGACTATTTATGTTTGTGACTATTTACGTTGTGACTTGCCAAGCAAGAATCCGACGAAACTGGAAATAATAAAACAGGGAAAATAAAGTAATACGACTGACATTTGAATTTTATATGCAAATAAACAACGACAAAGCGATAAAAGCGAGAAAAACATGAACCCTTATACATTTTGAATAAACAATACCAGCAGTTTTGATTTTAGTTCGAAAAAATGAATAGGAATTCATAAAATCTGTTGTGGAATCATCTGCGGCTGAAAGACAAACTTTAGTCGCTATTTTCCATCGTTCAAGATAACCTCTTGGGAGGTATTCATGTTGAAAAGGGGAACATTCTCCATGAAAATTGAAAAATGTGATTTATTTGTAATATCTAACACAAAACAACTACTTCCCCGGCACAAGCCACGCTGGACATTGAACTACATCAGATAGATATTGTGAAAAGAAAAAAATCAGATATCTGCATGAAAATGCGAATTTTTACTTTCAAATTTTTCTTTCCTTTTCAATTATATAGAGTCTTTTCACAATATCTATCAAATGTAGTTCAATGTCCAGCGTGACTTGTGCCGGGGAAGTAGTTGTTTTCTGTTGGATATTACAAACAAATCACATTTTTCATTTTTCAATTTTCATGAAGAATGTTCCCCTTTTCAATACGAGCAGCTTTCATTGACCTGAACTGCGAGATGTGCGAAATGTTCACTTCCGACAATCCTCGCAAAAATTGTTGAGCGCATCTTAGAATCGCAATCATTAATTCACGAAAAATGCTGTGCGGTATGTTTGAATGGTTATTTAACGAACAAGTGTATTGATAAGTGCGATTTACAATTGAGATAATTTTTGAGATTGTTAATCGCCATTTTAATTCACGAGTTCGTTACAAAACTTTTCCGTAGAACGTAATTTAAAAAAAAAATAAAAAAATTTGTTCCTTGAACCCTCGACATCGCAATCACCTCAAGTCTCACACGAGAATTTTACCAGCCGGCTGGCTGCGTGACTACCTATTAACGTTACTGACAACTGGTATATTGAATGTTTACTGAATATTTTTTTTACACAACTTTTCCGTCGACCTTACTTTTCAAAAATAAAAATATCTTAATTTTAATTTTCAGTTTTATTATTATAAATATTGATATTAGAAATTGTACAACCATTGAAACTTAATGAATTTTAAGAAAATTGAAGTCCGGGACTTGAAGTATGGCGCATTTGCTGTTTCAGTTGTAGGAAAACCCGGAAAAACCCACAACACCATCAGAATTCAGATTATCAACTCTCTCGTAGAAAAGGACACATGCTCCCTGGGAGATGAGAGAATCAATTTTGGATGATACACGGGAGTCATCGAAGAGGTGCCAACAATTAGAATAAGGGTGTTTGCAATATGCTGTATAGTGTCTATTGGAAATGCTGCCGCTATGATTAGAAATGGCGTAGATATTGTTGCGTCTTCGGGTTCAAAAATAAGTGTACTCTGGTATGAACTCGCCTTTATTAATCAAACTTTACTTGACAACACTGTAATACAAGTCACTGTCAAAATACTTGTATCCAAGGTAACTCAAGGTAACTTTCTAACTAACTTACTTCATCTCACAAATGCATTGCTTTTATATACAAATAAAGTTCTAGAAAACTTAAGAAATCAATAGAACACAAATAGAATGTTCGACGATTGATCCAGAACAAAAGTTAGTGCTTCTAGATTTTTCCATCTAATTCATCGAAGGATCTCGAACAATTCGAGAAGTTGAAAAGGGGAACATTCTCCATAAAAATTGAAAAAAAAAAATTCGAGAAGTCTTTATCAAATTTCAGGTCTGTAACAATATTATAATTAGTGTTGATTCCATCCTGAGCAGAATATTGATCCAAATTAATTTTTTATGGGAAAATCAATTACATTGTCCAATTCACTGCCATCGGTCAAAGAAACACGTTTTGAATGTATAACTAAAATTTTTGGAAATGTTTGTATACGAATCATCTTTTTGAATTCCCTTTTCATTCCACAAGTTGAACAGTATGGACTCGCATCGTCAGTCAAAGTCTCCTCTTCTGTTAACAGTTCAATATATTGTGTTAAATTCACAGATTCGTTTGGTAAGTCTGGAATAGGGATTGAAAATAAATTCAGCTTCATTCAGGTTCAAAAGTAACGGAACAGTGATTACAAAAAGTATATCTCAATATAGATTTCAGCTGACTGGCAAATGTATCCATAATTTTGGGATTATGGGTAGATATATATATTGTCCAAAAAAATGGAAGATTTCTGATTATCATTCATGATAACCAAATCATTTTGTGATGGATTATTCTCTGCACTCGTCTTGATTAATTCTTCATGTAGACCTACCAGAAGGTGTCTTAGAAACTCTTCCGAATCTGCTGGGACGTTATGATTGAAGAAAGGAGCAAAATTTCTGAATACAGTAGAATGATGATCACCAAATAATATTTTACTTTGTCCTGATTTAGTTAGTTTCCAATAAAAACACATCCATTCATGTACGAAAATTTTAGTGTTTTGCAAATCAACTTGATGTTTTCATCAACATCTTTTTCTTCATCGACTGCCAATATAGGTAATGAGATATTCTACATACTAAAATTAAAATTAATTAGAGAAAACAAGGCGATTGGTTTAAGGTACATGAGATCTTAGACCAGATACGCATCGGTTTCAATCTCTAAAAATATAATATAAAATCAAAACAACATTGAAAATATTGCTTTGATTTGTCACTGTCACTGAGCAAGGCACGAAAACATAAAAGCAGGTTCTTTTAGAAGTTAAAATCGATTTATCATGATGCATTGAAAGCTTTGCGCACCCTATACCTGCAAATCAAAATATCAAAGACTTGGATTGCGGCATGTTTGTGTCTTCGAGTTTTTTACTATTGGATATCCTAGTAGTGTCTTGGTTTCATATTTCATCGATTCTGCTTTCAATTGCTGCCATTTAGATATTACCATAGTTTCATACACAAGAATAATGTAATAATAATAATAATAATATCGTCTTCATTATCAAGGTAGACAAGAGATTGTTCTCAGCCAAGCTTTATTATTATCCCCAGATACGAAGCATCGAGAAAAAATCTTCTCTACCGTGTTGCACACTGTTTACAGAGGTAAAATTTTTTTCACTCTACTAGAACATTTAATCATCTTCACAACGAGAATTTTTTATTCCTTTTGTATTTGAAACGATTAAATTGAAAAGAAGTGGTCTGTGAGAGTGATGCATTAAATTGACATTTCCTTATGTCACTTGTCACTTGAACTGTGTATTTCAAAAATGGCGATGAATATATTGTTTGCACTACTCTTGAAATTCGTAAGGAAGCAGAACAAATCCACAAAAAATTGTTGGCCGAAAAATCGAAAGATTATTACATAATAGTATTTTCCCATTTCAAAGATTTGTGTGAATCGAATGGTGTTCTCAAAGCTTCGGAAAACGTTGTACTATTGTCAATTGTTTCCATTTTTCTCTCTACTAGGATATGATGAGAAATTAGCTCCTACTAGGAGAGACATTTATTTTCTTGACTCGAGCACAGCATGAATGATATCTTCTGAAACTAGTAGTGGAAAAAGTCAAATAATCGATTATCACAAGACTTTTTCAGTTTTTAATCAATAAATTCAGCTTCATTCGGCGTATTTTTGTTTTTTTTGCATGTCTAAGTGGAATCTATCACACTACTCTAAAGTTGTTGCATATAGTCCAAAGAGGGGGTGGGTTGCTGCTTCAGTATAATAATTCCATATTTACTAAATTATTCATGATTTTTGGATAATCCGCAAACATCTCCGTGAAGTACGACAACACATGTTATGTACTCAAATAGTCGCATATTATATTTTCATGAGAAGATAGAAGTCTTCAGAAACGATATGAACTTTTCCTTTTCCTTCTCCGATCATTTTCAGCAGATTTATCACCAATCGAATTCGGCTCCGCCAGATCTTCAAGCGGCGGTAAGCGTGAACCTGAAATTAGATGTCGGCGTTCAATCACGATTTCTGAGAAAACGAGCGCATTTCATAAAAAATTACTAGGGATCATTTTTGTGGAGAATCGAATTGTCTTTTACCTTGTTATTTCATAAAAAATTACTAGGGATCATTTTTGTGGAGAATCGAATTGTCTTTTACATTGTTGAGTTGTTTTTTCGATAAATCATGTACTTTCCAATATTACAGCATAATCTATTGATTTATTTAAAAAAATGTTCCACTCCTGTTTCGCTAAACAATTTTTTTTCGTAATAATCATGGTTCCAACAACTAGCATACCAAGTTTGGTGGTGCTACAATCGATCCTCGTCTCAAAACCCAATCGTACTGGATTATAAAAGATGTTTTCACACCCCCGTCTCTATAGATCGATATCTACTGATTTGATGAAAAATATAAATATCTACTGATTTAGATGAAAAAATTACCCGACTCGATGATAACCTCGATAATGCAGGAATATTCTATTTATAAACTTTCCAATTCATTTATGGGCCACGCAACAATCGTGTATTTTTATTGCCACATATTCGAATGTTATTTACACGACACTAATAACAACCCACACAATGGGTGTTTTTATGCTTTATTCAACTCGGTCCCAGAGTCTCGTGACTAGACGAAGTTAGTCTTTTTCTCTACCTAGCGAGCAATTTCGTTTTACCTCCTGGGCATTTAAGATATACATTTATATCTTCTGACGCTTTCAGTTGGTGCCTGTCTCTAGGGCCATGTTTACCAGGTACCTGCCGGAGCAGTAAAAAAAAGATTTATTGCCGTAGTAATACCAAAACGGTAGCCGGTTATATTTTTTGTAACACGTTTCAAATACCAGCGACGAAGTAATAAGGTATATTATCTATGTCTCCTGATTAATTCTTGATAAAAATCTCAAAAGTTCGGCCTCGATTTTCTGAAACTGATTGGGATTTGGAACTAATAAAGTAGCTTTAAACAGTGCTTTCGTGAAGTTTGAAAACCATTCCAGACAGGTCGGCCATCTTTGCCGAGGGACAAACAGTTTGTTTATGTTTTAAAGGTATTGTCAATATCAATTTCTGTCCTGTAGTTTTGGAGCATAGGTAATAGATTTTCAATTTTGAAATATCTCATAAAAAATTCGAAAGTACTTTTAAATTTGAACCCTGTATCTTCAAAATTATGTAAAAATTGGTTTTTGCCCTATAACTTTCAAATCGTTGCGCGGATTGTGCACATTTTAGTCCACGCACAATTAAAGCACATCAATTGTAAACGAAAAAAAATAAATAAAAAATAATAGTTTAAAAAACCTAAAGAACACGCTTTACTTCCCATGGACTAAAAAGTAAAAAATAATTGACAATTTGATTTCTCAAATGTAAAAAAGCGTGGGTGCTTTATTCTCATATATTTTAGTTTAATTTAACAATACATATCGTCCGCCATCTTGGAGCCGCCATTTTGTTTTTTTTATAACCAGAAAAAAAATCGTATTGTACTGTCACCGTAACTATGAACACCTGCCAAATTTCAAATCATTTGGACGTCTGAAAATCACGCCCAAAGGAGTCGGTTACAAACATACAAACATACAAGATACAAGTGAAGCTAATATAAAGCGTGTAAAAAGGACAGAGCTCAAAAAAAGGACTAAACCCTTTACTGGGACTGGGAGCCCTGTAATACAAATAGTTGTTATTTCTTAGAAAAGTACACAGCCTAGGGGGTGAGGGCGATATTATTATAATTACCGTGACGCTCCAGAGCAACGTGTAATTTTTAAAATAACATCTCAGCAACACCCATTACACTTGCTTCGAGCAAGTCAGTTGAGAAGAAAAAATCAAAAATAAAAATTTCTCTTCGGGAGACGTTTAGGTCTAGTATAGTACACAAATGAACATCGACAAAGAATATCAGCAAGTATCTCCTTCGAGTTCAAGTACTCTATTTAGTTTCTAAGTGGATTTATTTGGTTTGCCGTAAGCATCGTACCTACCCGAGGGCGAAACTACTCTTTCATTAGGTGTACATCATAACATTTTCATTAATTCAATATTAATTTTAATTAAATTCATTATTCGAAATGTCAAAACTGACCAGAAATTATTTTTGCGCAAAAAAAAACATTTGAAAACTGATTCAGAGCTGACCAACTTGAGAACGGTTAGAGATAGACGAATTCTGCGAACTCCAATCGATTCAGAATGGCCGAATTAGTATATACTGAGAATTTGAATGAAAAAAATCTACGGATAAAAAAGTCGACTAATGATAGATAATTTTTTGAACTTCTTTATTTTTCACTTTTCAAATTTCAAATTTTTGTCCCCGAACGTATTTTGACGTGCTGATTCCGAATATTAGAACGAAAATATCGAAAAATCATCAGAAATATTTTTGGCGCCAAAAAAACGATTTGAAAACTGATTCAGAGCTCACCAACTCGAGAACGTTTAGAGATAGACGAATTCTGCTAACACCAATCGATTCAGAATTGCTGAATTAGTATATATTGGGAATTTGAACGAAAAAAAATCGACGGGCAAAAAAGGCAAGTATATCATGACAAATTATTTTTTGAACTTTTTAAATTTTAATTTTTCAAATTTCAAATTTTTATCCCCGAACGTATTTCGACGTGCTGATTCCGAATCTTAGAATGAAAATGTCGAAAACTCATCAGAAATATTTTTCGCGCCAAAAAAACCATTTGAAAACTAATTCAGAGCTGACCAACTCGAGAACGGTTAGAGATAGACGAAATCTGCGAACGCCAGTCGATTCAAAATGGCCGCATTAGTATGTATTGTTATTTTCGAGTCAATCAAAAGAAATTAAAAATTACTCGAAAAAGTTGCAAGGGGTTCACCCTTAAAAATCATTGAAAGTACCAAGCTGTCACAACGACTTGAAATTCGCACTGTGTACGTAAAATTTAATGCTCATTCCAAAAATGTATGATTTTCTATGCTCAGATATAAAATTTAGCCGGAAAAAGGTGTTAGTAGGAGATTTGAGCCGGTTCTGGGCCTCCCCCCACCACTATGACGTCATCAGTGACCTTGACCTATGACCTATGACCTCGACCTATGACCTTGACCCATGACCTTGACCTTGACCTATGACCTTGACCTATGACCTCGACCTATGACCTCGACCTATGACCTCGACCTAGGACTTGACCTAGGACTTGGGCTTGCCCTTAGCCTTGACCATGATGTATATTGTTGGGAGGTGTTCAGGGTTTGTGTTTGACATTGAGATTATAATGACTTGGATTTTTTTTTCATACACGGACAAGTACTTTTTCCAAGTACTTAATTTATTTTTCTTACCTCAATGTCTTCCATGTCCTTCATGTATACTTACTCTGCCATTGTGTATGACCCTTATGTGTGGAGTACACATACAAATCTATACCGAAGTATAGAGAGGGTACAACACGTCTGCACACCACGGAGATCCAGTCAGATATGTGAACTCTGATTACTCTCCAGTGATGTATACCTTGCGATGGTGGTGGGAGGAGGGGTCGCGTGACGCTATGCGCATCCACCCTCGCTCTCGATAGGGTGGGTTGGATCCGCGCTGACGTCACACACCCATACGCTGCGGTGACTCATCGACTACTATTTACTCTCCGCCCTCTATCGATGCGATGCAAACTCGCGCATGGTGGGGGCTTTGTATCATACATGTTTCATAAGTCTGTGGTGGGGGGTGGTTCACTATCTATTATAAAAGAAGTTGGTATGGTGATATGAAATCAGAAGTTGTATACCTAGCAGTCGAGCAGTCAGCAAGAGTAGTGAAGTTATTCAGTGCCTACACAGTGAGAGAAATCAGTGAGTGTGTTTTTCTATTGAAAATTATTTATATTTTCCATATATATTATCATCATGTCAGTTCCAAAAGTAGATTTACAAAAAATCAATTCTATAATTAAACAAGAGATGGAAGTGTTAGAGCAAAAAGTAATATCATCTTTGCCACTGAATGAAGCTTACCCAATTAAGACGATGTCAGTTTGTTCTACCCGGTTTGGTAAATCCATTTTATTGATACTACTTGATGTAAGCAATGATACATTATTCAAAACATGGCTGCCAAAACGCGTTTCAGAACAATTTACCGATGATGATGTAGCATGCATCAATTCATCAGGTGGTAAATATACAGTAGCATATTTGGGTCAGAGTCCACAAAGCTTTGCCGGCATGAAAACGAGATCGTTGGTCAAATTTGATCTCACTGAATAATTGTAATATATAATTTCCACTTGTCATATCTTCTAATTCTGATTCTTTTATATTATAGGTGATAATTGTAAGGAAAATATAAAAACTTTTCATACATTGTTAAACACACTCTTCGGTGGAGACATCATCAAAAGTCTAATGTGAGTAGTACTGATTATTTTTGTAGCATTCTTATTTCAATAATTTCTCTTTGATCATAGCTTCATTTTTGAAAAATGTGGATGATGTATGCAAGTCAACACTGGACCGAAGCCATAGACATCTCTTCCGCCGTTGAAAGGTTAACTTCTGAGTTGCGTGCTTTGAGCGAGGATGCTCACCACACCACCATTTATGACCTGAGCGTATGCTATGATGAAGAAAGGATCCAACACTGTATGCGTGATTACGAGAACTACAAAAAGGGTGTGGATCTCTGCGAGAAATATACAGATGGTTCTTTCGATCTACATCACCTCTGCGACGCAATGATTGAATGTGAGCTGAAAAGATTTCTCCACCGCCTCCTACCATACCTACCTGAAGACATCATCAAAAAGTACCAACTGGATGATGATGATAGTGAAATCGAAGAAGGAGAAAATTATGATGAAGATGAAGAAGAAGTTATATTAGATTGTTTGTACATACCTAAGACTATTTGAATTCTAAGCTAATGATATTTGAATAAAAAAACATAAACATTTTTTACACATGTTTTATTTACCTATTTCTCTTTTACATGAATAAAGAAAGAAAAATGAAAAAAATGTGTGTGTGTGTGTCTTCATCAATATCTGCAGTGAACTGAACCATCCAATGCATTGTATGTCAAAAATGTATCATGCAGAATGAGTGCATATACTTTGGTGTTGGCTGGGAAGTTGACTTTCCTAGTTTCAAACTCGAGCTTAATATCAATAGTTGATGATTTTGTGGCATTCGGCTGATGTGAACAATCAATGATGAATAGTGGATTTTGTCGAAATTGACCAATGTCCATGAGAGGTTCACTCATATCTTTATCATAATAACTTCGTTGAAAGTTCTCATAGGCATAATAAGCCGAAGTATCGAGTTTTTTATCGAAATCCAAATTCCAACGTTCATATGGGTATACTTCAGAGTTCAAGTACACACGAATGTTATTGATATCAGCAGTTGTGAATTTAGTGATGTCCTTTGTCCTGTCTTCAGAAGTGGTAGTGCTTTGGAATCCAATGATGATGTAACGAGGTGTTTCAAGGGCGTTGGTTGTCTTGATAGCCCATATGTCTGAAGACGTGCCACGTAGTGATGGAAGTTCATAGAGATCCCACATGCGATAAGCCAACTTGATTTTAGCATTCAGACCGCTTTTGTTGATTCTATTTAAAAGTTTGAGCTTGTGCTTATCTTCTGGCACTATGTGTCTTATTTTCCACTCAATTTTATTGATTTCCAAATCAGCATCAACCTCACCAATATATGAGTTCTTGAAGGATCGAGCGATTATTAAAATCATTTCTTGTTTGGCATTCAAGATACTTTTGTTGTAATCTTCAGCGAAACCCATCAAATATTTCAGTGGTAATTTACCACTGAATACGTGACTAGTTGTATCCAAGATATCCTGTTTAGTTTCCGAAAGTCCCCATCCAGTTGTCAATAAAGTGTTAGCATGCGATTGTCCAAATGATATCATATTCTTCATTGTAGATGTTATCCCCGGCTTCCTGACCACAGCAACTTGTTCACCACCCATTTCGTAGCGAATTTCATCAAAAAGGAAGGCGATTGCATTATTCGAGAGATAACATAATTTTGTTTCATCTTTAGGTGTGAATTTACCCTCTATATAAATGAAACTCTCAGCAATGTCAAGTATAACGTCTTGATTATTGATTGCAATTCGAATTTCATCTGAATTCCTAAACAATGGTGATCCATATGGTTTATATGTATGCTCATGTAAACTTGTGAGGGAATGATCGAGCATCGGCTCGTCAAATATATTCAACTTTTCACTATTTGTTTCGAGCACCATTGTTCCTTACTTTCAGTCCAATTGATTTCAAAAATTTGAGATCTCTCAGCGAGAGAGCAGTGTGGTGTGCTAACTGTTTAGCGTACACTTTTGGAATGAGCCTTTTTCTATTCGAACCTTCCTTTTTAGCTATTTGTGGAATGTTTTCAAATCCTTGTCGATTCTGTCTATTATAACAAAAACCCATAATAGTTATTAGATTTTTTTCAATTCCAAAATTATAACAATCTCTTCTGCACTTCCAAAATCAATGAGATTATTATTATGATCCAAAATACGCACTGTGATGTTGTGAATCAACTGACGACCTTCTGGACTGATGGGCATATATATAATCTTGTGTGGTTCTTTTGTGAGATTGAATCCAGGCTCCACATCGATATCGAATGAAAAAAGAATGTGGGATTCTTCATTGTTTATGTATGAACCAGATATAATGTTGCAATCTAAGCGGATTAGTCTCACAGTTGTTATATTTATCGGATGTGAGGATTCGTGTATCTGATTCGGTTGAAATCTATCAAAATTAAAACCCATCATCTTTGCTATGGAATTCGGATGAGTTAGATCAATTTCATATTTTGATCGCATCTCACATTTGAAAGTATTATTATTGGCATGTAGGTAGAATATATCATCTGCATTGGTATCGTTTTGATTTTTCCCATGAAACAATCGAAACATGATATGTTTCTGAATAACTGCATTGATCTCATCTATTTCATAGGCACCACATGGAATTTCAATTGTGTACTTCTGAAGTATTGGTGAACTTATATCACTGATTCTAAAACTGATCACATTGTTTTTTTCAGTTATATTATTTACTGTGTTGCATCCATAGAATCCTAAAAGTCCCAATCCATAACGACTGTTTCTATCCAATTCAACGGGTGGGAAAAAGTCTGCACTCAAGACACTCGTCCCGACAGCTTGTAGTTCGAACTTCCGTGACATGACTGATACATTTTATGGATTTCACTTCAATTTATTGTTGTCTACAACACACTCGGGACAACCTACGCTTTTTCGGAGATGGTTCATCAATATCCATTTCATTTTTATTAGCACCAATATTCATATCCTTTATATTGCAATAACAGCAGAATATTTTTCGAGGTATAGGACCATCATTCACATCAGAATCTGAAACGCTTTCGCCGTCAAGATTGTGGTGGTCATTGCAATATCTATATTTCATTATATCAACATCATCTTGTAGACTTTTAGGTAACTTTTCCCAAACAGAAGCAATCTCATGTGCAGCGCATGCGAGTATCACTTCCTTCGGCATATTTGCAAGCATCACTCGATCCATTCTTGTCAAGGTCCGATATTTTGAATACATTTTGAGTGATAATCCCATCGTCCTAATAGCCTCTCGAGTCATTGCTGGAGTTTTATCCATTCTATAATAATTCAGAGAGAAACTTCAGGCACAAGTGACCGCAGAAAACTGTGTTGAACTTCTGCTGGCGATCATAGTTATATAGAATTTTCACTTTCGAACATTTCTGGAAGTATTGAATCAACTCTATTGGTGGGGGTAGATTTCCAAAACTGTCAAAGTATGTAATGTCTTTCCCACATTTGCTGTATGCCACCCAATGTGTTCCCGATCCTCTTATTCCATCTAAATTGACAATGGCGGTCTCGCGGTGTCGTGGACCTCTAGTGGGTAATGTATCACGCATGAAAATACCGCGAAAGTATGGAATTTTCATTTTCTTGGCATAATAAGTGAGATCGATGTCGGTGAGAGGTTTTCGAGGTAGGGAATCAACTAGTTTTTTGGATTGTATGGTTTCAAATAGAGTCCGAGTCCTTTACGGTAAGGTTTAAGGTATATACCACTACCACTTTTACCCAATGCCACACTTTCCATTTTCCTATTATGACGATTCGCTTCGATCAGGGCGGTTCTGCTTGCTTTTGCTGAATTCACAGCTCTGGTGATGCCTGCAACAGCACCAGCTAAACTTCCGAGCGCAGACAATCCAGCAAAAATTGGTATCAATGGTAGAATCCCTCCGACTTTAGGTATTGGAATTATGCGAGGCGTGCGGATCGTTTTCTTTCCACCGGCAGCTTTGAGGTATTTACGTGCTGCATGCAATGCCACTACGGTGGCTTTTTTCAAATTATTCGTCACAAATTGCTCACCCCCAGCTTTTTTCAGTACATTCCGCACTTTATGAACCACCCCAGAACCAAAGGCGATTTTTATGAGATTATTTTTCTTCTTCTTCGGTTGATTTCTCTTCTTTTTCTTCGGTTGATTCCTCTTCTTTGTCTTCACAGTAGTACTACTACAACCCATACCGAAACGTCTCTTTGATTTCATAATGTTGGTAACGAGTAGGGCAGCTATTCTTTCCTTAATACCAGCGTCCTTCGATTTAACCCTGTTCCAAGCTGCGTATTCGAGTTCTTTGTCTGCTCTATGTCTCGCTGTGAGATCAGTTAGATGATTCAAATATTGAATATCGTGTTGTTTGCATGCAATATCCAATTTATTGATTCCAGGATCTTTGCGGGCTAAACGTTTTTCCAATTTTGTACCGGGTCCACAATACTGATATCCTCCGGGTAAATGTAATTCGAACGGCAATTTGTTTATTAAATTATTAACGAATCCACGACCGCTTTTTCTGCATCCACTACGAACACATCCGTATCGTTTGATGGTACTCATTTAAATGAAATGTTCACAGCATATCATCGCTTACATAGTCTCCAACCACGGTACGATGCGCATTGTGAAGCAGAAAGAAAAGTTTGCTGTAGATAATCTAGATGAAAAATTCGGTTGTGGATTGAATGGACAGAAAGTGTTGCGGCATGGTCCACTACTTCCATCATCTGTTCGAGGACTCATTATCGGACCATCGAATTGTGGAAAGACGAATGCCATGATCTCTCTTTTAACACATCCACAAGGACTGCGATTCACAAATGTTTATCTCTATTCGAAATCACTCAATCAACCCAAATATCAATTCCTACGAAATGTATTGGAACCCATCAAGGGGTTGGGATTTTATACATTCAGTAATAATGCAGAAATAGTGGAACCATCCGATGCCAAACCAAATTCTGTTTTCATTTTCGATGATGTAATATGTGAAAAACAGGATATTATAAGATCATATTTCTGTATGGGACGTCATAAAGATGTTGACTGTTTTTATCTTGCTCAAACATATTCACGAGTGCCCAAACAGTTAGTGCGAGATAATACCAACTTTATCGTAATGTTCAAGCAAGATGAAACGAATCTACACCATATTTATTCGGATCACGTGTCACCCGATGTAACATTTAAGCAATTCCAATTGATGTGTGTTAAATGTTGGGAGGATCAATATGGATTTTTGGTCATTGATAAGGATAGAAAAATGCATGAAGGTAGATATCGCATGGGGTTCGATAGTTTTATATATCCATGATAATACAATACGCATTCAATCGATCGCTGAATTGCATAGAGGTTACTTCAGTGTATTCTCTCTCTTGTGAAGCAAAATGAAGACAAAAAATGATAAAGTAGTTGAAGATAAAAACAATGAATTGAATTTGAAACGCCAACTTGTTGAGACAACAGAAGCTGTACGGCAGAAATTTAACTCTATCAAGAGTGGACTTATTGAAAATCGAATGGCGCTTGAAAAACTCTATGATCCCATAATGAAGCCATTAAATGTTCTTTCTTCAGCTGCTGCTACCACGAAACCACAGCCACCACAGCCGACGTTTTCGATGAAGCAAGTGAATTCTCAGTCTACTCCAATAAAAGTTAGGAGTACTTCAGTGGGAAATAATTCATCATATAGTAGTGAATTATCATCTGTTGACAGTGAGACAGATACCATCAAAGAATTCGGAAAAGATGAAAAGTCCGTATTTGATAATTTTGAAGACAATACTGGAGATGTTTTGAAAAGACATTTGGAAAATGTCAAAACTAAGAATGCAGCTTATGACAGAATATTTGGCATACGGTTAGATCCTACTACACAAAAACTGAAAATGGGGAGTCACAATGTACGTTTCAGTGATGGAAATATATTATTTTGGAACAAAAATAAAACACGAACACATGAATTCCCAAGTAGTCTGGAGTTATACAACATGATTTTTTTGAAAAACCCACCTGAAGTTGATGATGATGATGAAGTTCGTCATACATATGCTAAAATATTGAGGCTAACAAATGCACCTTACAAACAACATCTACTGCGAAATGGTTTCAAACACCCGAAATCTAAAAAATTCCGTGAAGTTATTAAACCTATACTAAACTTATCACATTATCAGACGACCAGAAGTAGGACAAAAAAAGGTGAAGGGTTCCATCGAATGAAAATGCAGAAAATGTATGATCCCAAACCTGCGAATTATGTTTACTGGAATTCACCCAAGGAGTTAGTCGCTCGTTTGCGGCTATTGATATCTTCAAAGTCAGCTGGACACACTGGACATGATAATGAAATAATTTCCATAATTGAAGAATTACGTGAGGAAGGTATAATAATCTAATACATCAGCAAAAATGATCAGTTTGTTCTCATTATATGATGCCGTAACATTGTCAAATTGTTTGTCTGAATGAAAACAAATAAGTGATTGCGAGGAGATGGATAATGAAATAAGTGATGTCAAACGACAAGTTGTCAATGAGTTACATAAGCCGGCAAGACGTAATTTCATCAGAAGAACCACCACCGTCAAAGGTTTTGCAGATCTGTGGCAAATAGATCTTGCCGAATTACAACCTTATGCTAAACATAACAAAGGATATCGATATGTTCTTGTGGTCATTGATTGCTACTCGAAATATCTATGGACGAAGCCGATTAAAAATAAAACAGGTAGTGCTGTAACCAATGCAATGGAAGATGTGCTGAAAGAAGCCAACTATTCCCCGAAACATCTACAAAGCGATCAAGGATCAGAATTTTTCAATAGTTCTTTTTCATTTTTGATGCGAAAATATAAGATCAACCATTATTCAACATTCAGCACCATGAAGGCGGCCATAGCTGAAAGAGTAATTCGAACAATAAAGACGTGGCTTTATAGAGAATTTTCAGCGATGGGACACAACAAATGGTTGAATATTCTTCCAATCATAACAAGCAAATATAACAATAAGGTGCATCGTACAATTGGTATGAAACCAATCGATGTTATGCCAGCAACAAAACTGAAATTCAAAAGTTCCAAAGTAATCCCTCGAAGAAAACAAAGTATTTCCAAATTTCGAATGAATGATATTGTACGTATAAGCAAGTACAAGAATATTTTCGAAAAGGGTTACACTGCCAATTACACAACAGAACTATTCAAAATTGTTAAAATTAACCAAACATACCCCATAACTTATATTCTTGAAGACATGGATGGGAGCCCGATTAGAGGATGTTTTTATGGAGAAGAATTATTGAAAACGCAAAATCCTGACGTATACCTAGTTGAAAAAGTGTTGAGGAGGAAAGGAAATAAACTATACATTAAGTGGTTAGGCCTTCCAAGCGGAAAGAATTCATGGTTACACAAAAGTGCTATGGTTTAATATTTGAATGAAATTGTATTACTTATTATTCTCACTAAGCTGTAAGATTATTAATAAACTATAGAAAATATAGAACTATTTTTGAGTTTTTTTTCAAAATGAATAAATCATGAAGTGGTGAACGTTGCCCCAACCAAACGCAACGCCCAGTGTATGCCAAAACCGAAATAATCTGCATACTCCTCCCCACTTCATAGATTTTTGAAAAAGTCTTTCATTTCAACTCACAACATTGATAACATTTCATAATCCTCAGAACTAATCACTATCAGATTGGAATGCGTGATCAAACTCTTTTCGCCACTTATCACGTACAGATGCTACCATATCAAAAAGTTTAGTGGACTCCTGAAGCTCAATCTCAGCTTGCATTTTCAAACAAAGGGCGGACTGATTCTTCTGTGTGATTTTGAAACGGAGTTTATCTGCATCTTCACACATTTTGATCAGTTCAGCCTTCGATGATACAATCTTTGCATCGAGCTTCTGAAGAACCACCTCGTCGTCCATGCTACCTCTTCGAACATCGTCATCGCATTTGACGATGATAGCTCTCGATTTTACGATGCTGCATTTCGCTTTCTTAAGCATGTCTCCACAACGCTGCAGTGGACCAAAAGAATGAAGCGATACATCTTCCAAATCACCTATCACATTCTTCTTACGGGGTTTCCGTACACCCTTACTTGTTTTCTTGGGATTTGAAGCAGTAGATGCACACTTTCTCCTAGATGGTTTCGCTTTCGTATCGACACTAAGAGGAGAGAGAAGTGACGGGCATTTTGGTGGTGACAATTGTGAAAGGGTTGGATCAACACTTTCTGAAGGTTCCGGTATATCTCCCATCTTCAGATAATCATCAATGTTATATTCATCGATGAAACCTTCTTGGGATGACAAGTGATATACCGGAATATCTTCAAAACCAAAGTCATCATTTGTTGCAATACATGGCATTGCTTCTTCTTCAGCAGACAAATTTGGTAATGAGTTCATATTTAGCTCGTAGGAATGTGTGATATCAATGGGATGTGGACAGAAATGGTGCTGATGTTAATGCGACTCTAAGTTTTATTCAAACAAGTCGACTGGTACATGCGCACAATGAACATGACAACAAACCACCATAGAAGGAGAGGGAGTAGATATCCCTCCCTCCCAGGAGTTACCTTCACAAACTTCATAGGAAAAAGAAGTGTTGGACATCAAGAAAGTGAAAAATTCAAAATAATAGACCTACGGACGAATCCGCGGATTCGAGACCTTGACCGCTGTTTTGATTCGCGAGCGCGAATCAAAACGCGATTAAATTCGCGGCCGCGAATCGAACTGCGATTAAATTCGCGGCCGCGAATCGAACCGCGAAATAATTTGCTGGTTGAAAGTTATGATGGTGGGGGTAGGTCCAGAACCGGCTCAGATCTCCTACTCCTACTTATTTTTGAAAATTATATCTCACTCATGAATGATAATAAAGAAAAAGTTTGTTGGTCAAAAACATTAAAAATGATCATATCTTCCAAGAAAAAATATAAAATTGTAGGTTATACTTGAAATAAATTTTACAACAAAATCTCGATATCAATATTTAAAAAAATCATATCTCACTCATAAGTGGGAATTTCAAAAAAGTTCTATGATGAAAAACTTTCGCAATGATCATATATTTCCAAAAAAATATATAAAAAAAATCGCAGCAAAATATCTGAAAAGCGGTTCAATGCATTGCCCCTAATCAAAACATTCTGCACTTCAATGGCTGGTGGATACGCCAAGATTCAGATACATGGGTGCCCACCCAGGGTTTTTGACCCTTCATGTTAAATTCCTCCAGTATTAACAAAGTTAATACTTCTGAACTAAAGAAAATATCTCTTTTGAATAGGAACGTATGTGAACTGTTAGCAGTTTATAAACACAAGCAAGGGTCAAAAATATATGCTTGTAAATTGCCCATGCAGAGTTTTTGAAGCATGTACAATTTACAAGCCTGTAAACTGCAAGATATTTCACATACGTTCCTTTTACTTGCACTTCTATCACAAAAAGTCATATTTTCTTTGGGGGAATTTATCATGAGGGGTTAAATAAAGGTCTTTAGAGGTAGCTATAACGAATTCCTTCGGAGATCGCATTAGCTCAGTTGGTATAGTTTATATGTGTTGTGCTATTTGGCACTAGATGGACCAACTCTTCAGTTTTACGGAATTGTAGGAGCATGTATATTTAGTCGCATACATTTCAGGGGTTTGATTTAAAACATTCATATAGAAGAAATTTGACTAATTCTTTCGGAGGCTGCGTAGCTCAGTGGTGAGTTTGCAGTGTGCCCCGAGAAAGAAATCTCTCTATATCACCTAGGAGGTGGGTGGAGGGTGATATTAAGAGATTTATTTCTCGGGCTTTTTTTGGTTTTGTGACCTTGAACTCGCCCATCAAAAAAAAAACCTATCTTTTCTGTTCGATTATATTTTTTTTTGCATAATTCCATTTTTATTTTTCATATCTAGAATTTTGCGCTGTACAGGTTCGAATCCCAGCCTAAAATAGTTTTTTTTATTTATCGTTTTTTAATCAATGAACCTCTCTTTTCTATTCGATTATAATTTTTTTTTGCATTTCGGATCCCAGCTTAAATTAGATTTTTTATTTCAAATAATTAATCAATGAATATTTCCATTTTTATTTTTCATTTCTAGAATTTTGTTCCGATCCCAGCTTAAAATAGATTTTTTATTTCAAATAATTAATCAATGAATATTTCCATTTTTATTTTTCATTTCTAGAATTTTGTTCCGATCCCAGCTTAAAATAGATTTTTTATTTCAAATAATTAATCAGTGAAAGTCCGTGAAGGGCCCCTCTACATCGCCCTTCACTGTGTACATCGACCAATTAATATATATGCACTCCTTTCAGAACTTTCATCAACTAATCATTTCCTGAAAAAAAATTGCATATTAATCATTTCCTGAAAGTTTTCCATCATCTGCTTCCTGAATTCTATTGCTTCTTCACGCTTTCCTATCTTATTTTTCAGTTGGTCACGTTGTATCTGAGCTTCCCGAAATTTCTTTTCATACCTATCACATGTACTGTTCAGTTTTTTCAAATTTTCATTGTCTGTATCAGTCGATAAATCAAGTTTCTCCAGTAAAGCAAACATACGCTTGCTTTCCTTGACAAAATTCTCCGTTTCTGTAGACCTTTGTTGTTTGTTGTCTGTCTGTTTTGTGTCTGTATCTGTAGATGAAGTATCTGTGTCTGTAGAAGAACTCCCTGAGTCTGTAGTGTTTTTTGTGTCTTTTGGTTTGTCTGTCTGTTGTTCTGTTGGTTCGTCGTCGTCGCTAAAGTCCTCCACTCTATATTCTTCCCTAACACTCGGTTGTAATGAAAAGTTCGGTTTTCTCCATGCATTCCGGGCATATGGGCTAGCTTTTTTGACGATTTCTTTGAATTTGTCTATTTTCGATATCGGCCTACTACGCTTCCTTGCACTTTTCACAGGCGATTGTTCCACAATTTCGTTTTCTCTAATGGGTGATATGATAGTCGGCACTATATTTTCCATGTCCAACAGTGCCTTAACCGCCGCTTCACTTTCTGATTGAGATTTTGTTACTAACGCCATTACAGATAAAACACAACTGAACTATCGCAAAGAGACGCTATGAAATAAAAATTTACCCAAATGAAATGAATTTACGGTCATCTCAGGTAAAATTCACCCTCACCGGTCAGTTACTAAAATATTAAAGCTATTGTAGACGGCAGGTATCATTGGCGTTTCCATGCGGGGTTGAATCAGTGCATATTGGAATTGCTGTAATGTATTGTATCCGCGATATAATGGATTTTATCGAAATTTGTCATACTTGATAAAAGATTTGAAAGAGTAAATTCAACTAGAAAAAATATTTGAAAATATTTTTTTTGTCATGTTTCTGCACTTTAATTCGAAAATCAAACATTTCTTTTTAGAATCTCTAATATTTTTGTATCCACGTTATAATGGATTTTATCGAAAAATGTCATACTTGATAAAAGATTTGAAAGGATGAATTCTAATAGAAAAAAATTTGAAAATATATTTATGTCATGATTCTGCGGTTTCATTCGAAAATCAAATATTTTTTCCTAATAATCTCTAAGATTTTTTTATCCACGTTATAATGGATTTTATTGAAATATGTCATACTTGATAAAAGATTTGAATGGGTGGATTCTACTAGAAAAAAAATTGAAGATATATTTTTGTCATGTTTCTGTGGTTTAATTCGAAAATCAAATATTTTTTCCTAAATATCTTCAGTATTTTTGTATCCTCGTTGTTTGCATTTGCGTCACTAATTAGATGACGAGGAAATCTAGGTTAATGGAGGAATTGCTATTCTCAGGAGATGAAGTGTGGGTTTAGTGGAGGTGGTAACCCCCACTCACGATTGTAACATATAAAATCGGTCCAAAATCCTAACATTTCATTCGACTTTTGTATTTTCTGTTAGAAACTGTGTTTGTATAGCAATTATGGTTGATCAAGTTGGTTTTGCATTGGAAGCCCTCTCCCAATTAGATGCCAACAATCAAGTTGATGTGTTGGCAGGTGACGAGTTTGTTTGGGAACAAGAAGATGAAGTTGTAGTGGGTGAGAATGGTGACAATGGCGAATTCCATGACCTGGTAGATTTTGAAGATGGCCGCCAAGACATACCCGCTGGGGATGACTTCGTCGAAGAAGAGTTCCTAGAAGATGACGGAGAAGAACCAGAAGTAGACGATGGAATTGTACCAGACTGTGAGGATGTCCCCGAAACGATCGTGAGCAATGCCCATCAGATAAATATGACAGAGGTGTTAGAAGACGTAGCAACAAATTTGTACTGTTGCAGCTTTTCATTTGTTACTATCAAAACTTGTGATAATGAAAAACGCTTCCTATGTGATATTTGTTTTGTACGGTATTGCGGCATGAATAATAATGGTGAGTGGTATCAGCATGTTAATTCACATGATACACTCGAGTATGCAAATGTTCCCACTCATAATTGTTATTCTTGTCACTCACCCCTATATCTGCTCTGTCCCGTAGGTGGATGTGTACATTGTAACAAATAACAGAGCTGAAATAGGGGTGGGGTTATGATGGGGTGGGGTTTTCTGGTCTGAGGGATACTGGCTAAGGAAAGAGGTGTGGCTTAAGACATAGTGGGGATTGAAGTGGAAGGTCGGAGTAGGTGGTCGAAGTGGGGACTGGAGTAGGAGGTCGGAGAAGAAGAAGAGGAGTGGGTGGTCGGAGTGGGGATTGGAGTAGGAGGTCGGAGAAGAAGAAGAGGAGTGGGTGGTCGGAGTGGGGATTGGAGTAGGAGGTCGGAGAAGAAGAAGAGGAGTGGGGTGGAGGTCTGAGTGTTTAAAACAAGAACTTCCTCCGAATAATCTTCAGTCACTCTTCTGAACTGACATCAGCTACCACATCATCCACAAGATCACCCGCCAGATCAACCACCAGCCAACTGAATTAGCAGACTATAGCAAGCTGTAATAATTTGAGAGTAAGTTAACAATCTTGTAATCATGAACCCGTTTAATTTTTTTTTGTATGTTTAGCTATGGATTCTCCCGCATTAACTGGTCTTGCAGCAATAACGATCCTGAGTAACATCAGGGTGGATGGCGCCGCACCTCAAATGCCAGACGAAGAGCACTTCAATGACGTTATGGACGTCATCAGGAGAGAGGTCCCCGAAATGCAGTCGCTGACGATGGACCAACGCAGACGGCAAGGTGGGTTCATTAACGGAGTTGCTTCCAAGAGATCCCGTGACGCAGGAGCAAATTCGTCGATGGAAGGTTTGCCTATAATCCAAATTGCTGACAGCGATGATGATTTCCTGCCTCCAAAACCACCGAAGAAATCATCATCGAGGAAGCACGCACACAACAGCAGAAGAAGGGTGTCCAAGAAGACATCCTCAACTGTTGTGACACCGGTTATAGACGCACCTTTACCACCTGTCGTTGAAGTTGCCCCTCCACAACCCACTGCTGAAGAAGTCCACCCTCCAGCACCTATCGTACCTGAGCTGGAGATGAGTGTGCAACGGGCAAAGCGTGGGATAGAGGAGGCCCAGCGGGACTATGATGACAGTCAGCTGGCGCGGGCAGAACTCAACCGCCAGCTGGAAGAGCTTGAGCGCCAGCAGGCAGAGCTGATGGCCCGCGATCGGCAGCAAAGTCTCCGGGAGGTCCAGCTAGTCACCAGGCTGGAAGACGCCAAGGCGCAGGGGGTGGCTTTGGTGGCACGGCTCCGAAGCAACCTGGAGCAATTTGCTAATTTTAATTTTTAGATATGTTAAGGTTAAGGTTAAGTTATTTGTAAGTAGATATAAGTTTTGTATATGTAGATTTAGAATAAAAATAGAAAAAAAGATGAAGTGAAATAGGAGTGCACATTTAATGGTCTGGTGCACATTGAACAATGCGGAGGATGGGGCATTTTTCTTCAATTCATCTGAATTATGTTTTTACATATTTTATTTATATTTTATTTATATACATATTTTATTTATATTTTATTTACATATTTTATAAAATAATATGATGTGTATTTCTCCCATCTCCTGATTTCTCTCAGCCTTCAAACCCCCACTCTTTTCTCCCACCCTACACTGCCACCCCCGAACTAGTATAAATTCAATGCCAGCTCAGATTATAGTATCAGTCTTCCAAGATGCCTCTTCCAGACTCCACCTCGTCTCCGAGACATTGTGCCGAATTCGAAGATGATTTGGAACGGGAAGCGATGATAGCAAGATATCAGATCGTCTCTGCCGTACAGGTCCAGCAGGTATACCAAGGTGAGAGGCAGGATCCATTTTACCATCGAGATCCACGGGGTCCGATTCAGGTGAATGAGGTGTCGGACTCCACAGATGTGTGGAACTATCCATCTCCGTCGACTTCGGACGACGAAGATATGGATCAACGCGTCGACGACTTCGATAGCTCCTCGGAGGATGAGTTCGAGGATGATGGCCAAGTGGTCCATATCCGTGTCGAGGACATAAATATGGACCTCGACCCGGACGAGTTCCCCGTAGAGGACGACTCCGATGATGACACCATCATCTTGGTGTCATCGGATGACGAGGATGACGATGTCATCTAAGTCCTCACCCCCCCCCCCCCCCCGTGGTCGTCCCGCATAAATATGCGGGATGGCACCCAGCTCTTCGGAGCACCCAATAGGCCCTTTTCAGGGCCACACAAAGAACATAAACACACGCATCTGCGCCACTCAATGGCAAAAATGTACAAAGTTTCCATAACTTGAATTGATACTTTTCAAAAAGAACTCACCCACTACCAAATTCTATAATATATTTGGTGAGTAAGAAATGAAAAATTTCAACATTGATTTAGAACATTTTATTTGTAATATTTTCATAATACAAATTTATTTTTCAAACAGCGGGTTCTGGATCACTACCTGGAGCCCACAGTTTTGGTCTATGTGTGAGCCAAACATCAGGATGTTTATTCTCCAATTCAGCTAACCTTCTTTCCAAATCATTATATTTCAGCATCACTGCAGATGTGACATTCAATGCATTGGCATCCAAATCATTTTTCAGATTTTTGCTGTTGTAATCGAGTTCAGTTGTCAACTCTGATATTTTTCGTGTCATTGTGGCTGTAGCATCCCATACTTTGATATCCACATCACTTTTTAGATTTTTGTATTTGCGATCTAGATCATCAGTCACCTCCTCTACTTTTTCATTGAATGCTTGACGGGCTTCAGGTACAATCTTAGCCATTGTGGCATGTATGGCAGCCTGCAAGGCTTTAAGGACAAGTGCCTTCGTCTCCGTAATTTGTTCATTGAGATATAATTGAGTTACACAATCACTCTCGTCTATCGGTTCACCAGCATTTTTCAGTCTTTTACCTTGCATATCATATTGGTCGTCAGGCGAAAGCTTGAATCCCATACCTTGAGGACCTTGGGAACCTTGAAGAACTCGAACTTTGACAGTACCCCATTTTCGTCTACGGCCGAATTTATCAATAGCTTTGGACATCTTTCTTCCACCTTGATATCTTTCATACTGATGATTTCAAGACAATTAAAATCTATATATCTCTGTGTAGATATTTATTCTCTTAAATGAAACAATAGGAAATCAGAATAACGTGTATATTTATATATTTTTATATATTTGGTAACTGGACAAGACATTAACTAAAATTGACTAGTATAATTTGACTTTTATATAATAAGCGTAATTACATCTCAAATACAAATAAATAAGTATGGTGGTGAATTTTCCATTTGAAATGATATTTCATTTGTTCAATTCAGCTGTTAATAAATGAAGTAATTGATCCAAAGGACTCTCTTGGGAAAAAGATTGAATAATATTGGAAACCCAACGAATATTCTCTACTGGATCATTCTGGTAGAATTCTATATCGCTATGACCCCAAGGAAGAGTGTGTGTCGTATTGGGAATGATGAACCGTTTATCATCATGGTATGACAATGCAACTTTGTTCTTCAATTCAGTATACATGTCATGCAATATGCTTCTGAACGAGTTCATCTTCCTGAATATTAGACCACCCTGTTCGACAATTTTCTTATAATCTTCACATGTCAATTCATTCTTTATGACGGATCTTTTGACACCTTTTGCTTTTTTGAATTCACTACCTACAGACTGAACATAATATGCTTTGGCACCGGTACCATAAAAGCTAATTATGGGATCATTCGGAAATTCATCTTTGAAATTACCCAGAATTGACTTTGTAATAGGAATATTGAATTGGTTTCCTACGTTGTAATTGGAAGTATCAAACTCGCATATATTGTTGGTCATGAAATCATAAAAATTATCGGTATTTACTTTCAAAATTAAAGAATCCGTGTCAGTGTAGAGTAAGGTGGCATTTTCTGCATAATGACGTTTAATACATCCATAGAAAAAGTTGTACATGACTGTTTTGGATAATTCTAGAATACAAAATCCCAAATATAGCGGTTTATCGTACAATACATTAACTTTGCCCAATTGAATAGCAACAAAATTTTCTGAAAAAATTGAACAGCTTTTGAAATTTGGACGTGATATTAGGGCGCTAGCACCAATTTTCCTCTTGATACTTTCCCAATGCGTAACCAGTCTAACATCAATTCTGTTATCAACGTTTTCCATTGTTTTCCCATAAACTGCATTATTCATGAGTTTATAGAAATCTTTTTCAGCTTTGTTGTTAGATCGATTTCGCATTTCAGTGTTCAAATCAATATAAGGTTTCATCCAACATGACTGCTTGAATCTCAACACTCTATGTGTGTTCATAATAATAAGACCATTGGCCACAGCCTGCTGTAAGTTTTTATAATGTACAATATATTTTCTTTTGTCATTTAAATTTGGAATTAATTTAGGAATTTTTGATTTCGAGTGTGGTGGTATTAAACTTTCAACGAGAAAGGGAAGATCAGCATGTTTGTCATGTAACTCTTGGGGATAATGAACATCTACTTCAAGAACATAACCGTATGGACTATCAGATGCCACTCCCATTACATCCAAATTGATTATTTCATCGGGTGTTAGCCATGCAAAATCGTTGGTGGGTAATGGTTGTGACATACTGTGACCATATAGGTTAGTTGCATCTAAATATGATATGTATGATGAAGGTTCATCTGGGTTATAATCGGGTAAAAATTTATTATTAGCTATATGCTTCCTTTCACTACACTGACTTATTCCGCCCCGTATTCCTTTTTTGAAAAAATTAATCATGTCAATGTCTGTCAATAATTCCAATTCAATATTCGTATACTTCAGCATTGCATCCCATGATATTCCGGGCGCTGTATAATACTGTGCCGGATCTAATTTATATTTATCTAAGCATATATTTCGAAAATTCTCAAATATGTCGCATAATAGAAGAACATCGGACTTCAAATATAAATCCGAGTATTCCCCTAAACTCTTACACTCGAATAAATGCCAAACAAGTTTCGCTCTCATATAATCCTTATCTGATATATGCTCTCCGTTAAGATTGTCATAAAACTGATTTTTAGTGGGTAGAGTTGGATAATTCAACTTGTCAATATGATCAACAAAGTTATATGGAAAAACACCTTTCTGTCTCATCAAATTGAATTTGTCAATTTGTGGAAAATGTTTATGCATCTCAATACACTGATCGGATGTTAAGTTAGCACCTAAGTTCTGCAAAGAATTCGACATGAATTTGAAACTATCTATAAATCTCATTTTCAAAAAATTCTTTTTTTCTTTTCCGTCTTTGTCAGTGTATGTGTGAGTGAATAGATGCTTAGTGAAAGAAATGTATTTTTCCTTAGTTTGTGGAATAACATCCACTTTGTCTTTGTTTCTATACAGTTCTTTTATGAACAAATGACAATCATACCCACTCAGATTATGGAAAATGATTGGAACAAAATTTGGCAATTTGAAATTTAAGTTACATACGGAATGTGCGGCAGGTGATCTTTTTTTTCCAGTGAGGTGGCAATGGTCTCTCACTTTCACATCACCACCCGTGAATGGTTTATCACATAATCCACAAAATTGTGTAGAAGAAAACTCTGCTTCTTCCGCGGGGGTTTGTGCAGCCATAGGAATTGGATACCTCAAATAATTGTGATAAATATTTCTCAAATCATCTTCAAGTTTTGTAACAAATTTCTCGGCTGCATCCTCACCCCTATATGTAACAAATTTCGATAATTTATCATTGTATGAACATTTTATCGAATAAGCAAATGAATAAGGTTCGTGTTTGTATGTTTTATTCGAGAATGAGTGTTTAGGGTTGGGTTGACTAGTTTGAATGGGTTTGAGAACTGATTCAAAATCAGCATAAACTACAAATGGCACCTTCATTTGTTTCTCAAAATTTTCAAACATAAGTGCATTACCCGGTAACATTTTACCATATTTGTTGATTCTGAAATTGACTGATGGTGTTGTAGTACTCAAGTGATTACAGTCATGCAACTGATGACGTAACAGTAATCGCTCGTGAGAGAAATACAATAAACATCCATCACAAAAATATTTTTTATGCTCATGCGCAGATAGTTGACTTGAAACTAACCTAGAAAGGTCTTTAATCCAACAATAATGACTATTGCCAGAATCATCTGTTATAAGTAACAAATTAACATGTCTTCTAAGTCTTCTCTGTGAGTAACGCAACGGACCAACCACTTCATATTTCATTTTACCCTTATCAAGTTTTGACTCTAACCCATACACATTAATTGAAATATCATTCATGTCCTCAAACTTTTTTATAGCTTGAAGTTTAACTGGAAAATCCATACCTGTTACATTCAAGACATTGGCGTAGTGGGGGTATGAGGAAACTTCTGACACTCTACCATTCGCAGGAAACAATGCAGATGTGATGGCCCATGCAAAACAATGTTGATCTTCATTACGAATATTCACAACGCCTTTTCTTGTCTCAATTAACTCGGGCAGCTTCACATACGAACATCCGCTGAGTGGACTATACTTGTTGATGTTCACTTCGAGGAACTTAATTTTTTCACAACTCCATCCTGAAACATAACAATAATTTATTATTCATATAAATAGAAATGAAACTTTAAATAAATACCTGAATCACGTTCTTCAAATTCCGTAGTCTGAGCAATAATGACATCACGGAATCCATCGAATAATGCACCCAAATCCGTAGACTGATCCACAATTTTATTCTGTGAATTGAATGACTTCGTGTCACTCAAATCCCGTGTTTGAACAATGTAGCTGCCAAATACTTCCATATTCACTTTAAAGATCTTGTGAACCTTTATTGCCTCTTCAAGTAATCCAATAACCTTCTCCCTGATCTCATTGAAGAATGGCATATATTCAGTGTAAACATTGGGACTTTCCACTCTATAACTCACAATTCTACACTTGAAAGCATTCCTTATAATCTGTATGCCATCACTCACTTGCACACATGCATTGTTCCTGTGTTGGAGAGTTCTTTTGTGAGAATTAACTTGGGATGTAGGAATTGTCACATTACAACAATTGCATGTGTACATTGGTGTCGATGCAGCCACATCTAACTTAATCCTTTTCACAGAAGGGCCACCTTGGCAACTTTGAAGTTGATGCCGACGGAGATTATCACTACGAGTGAACGATTTACCACAACCACAGGAATACATTTTATCGATGTCGTCTTCTCAGCACAAAACTCAACAAAATACTGATTTCACAATCATTCCCACCTCCTTTATATGTAATATCGATGAGTGGGAGAGAGGGTGAACAAATTCTATCCGCTTCGACTATTCATACAACGTCACAGCAGAACCATCCCCACCATATCAATGAAGAGAGGACGGAGAGTAGTCGATGAGTCACCGCAGTGTATGGGTGTGTGACGCCAGTTCACATATCTGACTGGATATCCGTGGCGTGCAGACGTCTCTATACTTCGGTTTAGATTTTTATGCGTACTCCACACATTAGATCATACACAATGGCAGAGTAAGTATACATGAAAGACATTGAGGTAAGAAAAATATATTAAGTACTTGGCAAAAGGTACTTGTCCGTGTATGAAAAAAAAATCAAGTCATCACAATCTCTAGGACAAACACAAACCCTGAACACCTCCCAACAATATACATCATGGTCAAGGCTAAGGGCAAGCCCAAGTCCTAGGTCAAGTCCTAGGTCGAGGTCATAGGTCGAGGTCATAGGTCAAGGTCATAGGTCATAGGTCATAGGTCATAGGTCAAGGTCATGGGTCAAGGTCATAGGTCGAGGTCATAGGTCATAGGTCAAGGTCACTGATGACGTCATAGTGGTGGGGGGAGGCCCAGAACCGGCTCAAATCTCCTACTCATAATTTTATGACCTTTTTAATTTTTGAGTTTACGAATTGCAAATTTATGTCCTCGAACGTATTTTGACGTGCTGTTTCCGAATCTCTGAACGAAAATGTCGAAAACTCATCAGAAATATTTTTGGTGCCAAAAAAACCATTTGAAAACTGATTCAGAGTTGACCAACTCGAGAACGGTTAGGAATAGACAAATTCTGCGAACGCCAATCGATTCAAAATGGCTGAATTAGAATATACTGAGAATTTGAACGAAAAAAATCAACGGACAAAAAAGTCGAGTATATCATGATACACTCGATGAGACATAATTTTATGAACTTTTTTATTTTTGATTTTACGAATTGCAAATTTATGTCCCCGAACGTATTTTGACGTGCTAATTCCGAATCTCTGAACGAAAATGTCGAAAACTCATCAGAAATATTTTTGGTGCCAAAAAAACCATTTGAAAACTGATCAGAGCTGAACAACTCGAGAACGGTTAGAGATAGACCAATTCTGCGCACGCCAATCGATTCAAAATGGATGTACTAGTATACACTGAGAATTTGAACGAAAAAAATCAACGGACAAAAAAGTCGAGTATGTCATGATACACTCGATGATACATAATTTTATGAACTTTTTTATTTTTGATTTTACGAATTGCAAATTTATGTCCTCGAACATATTTTGACGTGCTGTTTCCGAATCTCTGAACGAAAATGTCCAAAACTAATCAGAAATATTTTTGGTGCCAAAAAAACCATTTGAAAACTGATTCAGAGTTGACCAACTTGAGAACGGTTAGAAATAGACAAATTCTGCGAACGCCAATCGATTCAAAATTGTTGAATTAGTATATACTGAGAATTTGAACGAAAAAAATCAACGGACAAAAAAGTCGAGTATATCATGATACACTCGATGACACATAATTTTATGAACTTTTTTATTTTTGATTTTACGAATTGCAAATGTATGTCCTCGAACGTATTTTGACGTGCTGATCCGAATCTCCGAACGAAAATGTCGAAAACTCATCAGAAATATTTTTGGTGCCAAGAAAACCATTTGAAAACTGATTCAGAGCTGACCAACTCGAGAACGGTTAGAGATATACCAATTCTGCGAACGCCACTCGATTCAAAATGGCTGAATTAGTATATACTGAGAATTTTAACGAAAAAATCAACGGACAAAAAAGTCGAGTATATCATGATACACTCGATGATACATAATTTTATGAACTTTTTTATTTTCGATTTTACGAATTGCAAATTTATGTCCTCGAACGTATTTTGACGTGCTGATTCCGAATCTCTGAACGAAAATGTCGAAAACTCATCAGAAATATTTTTGGTGCCAAAAAAACCATTTGAAAACTGATTCAGAGCTGACCAACTCGAGAACGGTTAGAGATAGACCAATTCTGCGAACGCCAATCGATTCAAAATGGCTGAATTAGTATAAACTGAGAATTTGAACGAAAAAAATCAACGGACAAAAAAGTCGAGTATATCATGATACACTCGATGATACATAATTTTATGAACTTTTTTATTTTTGATTTTACGAATTGCAAATTTATGTCCTCGAACGTATTTTGACGTGCTGATCATAATCTCCGAACGAAAATGTCGAAAACTCATCAGAAATATTTTTGGTGCCAAAAAAACCATTTGAAAACTGATTCAGAGCTGACCAACTCGAGAACGGTTAGAGATAGACCAATTCTGCGAACGCCACTCGATTCAAAATGGCTGAATTAGTATATACTGAGAATTTTAACGAAAAAATCAACGGACAAAAAAGTCGAGTATATCATGATACACTCGATGATACATAATTTTATGAACTTTTTTATTTTCGATTTTACGAATTGCAAATTTATGTCCTCGAACGTATTTTGACGTGCTGATTCCGAATCTCTGAACGAAAATGTCGAAAACTCATCAGAAATATTTTTGGTGCCAAAAAAACCATTTGAAAACTGATTCAGAGCTGACCAACTCGAGAACGGTTAGAGATAGACCAATTCTGCGAACGCCAATCGATTCAAAATAGCTGAATTAGTATAAACTGAGAATTTGAACGAAAAAAATCAACGGACAAAAAAGTCGAGTATATCATGATACACTCGATGATACATAATTTTATGAACTTTTTTATTTTTGATTTTACGAATTGCAAATTTATGTCCTCGAACGTATTTTGACGTGCTGATTCCGAATCTCTGAACGAAAATGTCGAAAACTGATCAGAAATATTTTTGGTGCCAAAAAAACCATTTGAAAACTGATTCAGAGTTGACCAACTCGAGAACGATTAGAGATAGACCAATTCTGCGAACGCCAATCGATTCAAAATTGTTGAATTAGTATATACTGAGAATTTGAACGAAAAAAATCAACGGACAAAAAAGTCGAGTATATCATGATACACTCGATGATAGGTACATAATTTTATGACCTTTTTTATTTTTGATTTTACGAATTGCAAATTTATGCCCTCGAACGTACTTTGACGTGCTGATTCCGAATCTCTGAACGAAAATGTCGAAAACTCATCAGAAATATTTTTGGTGCCAAAAAAACCATTTGAAAACTGATTCAGAGCTGACCAACTCGAGAACGGTTAAAGATGGACCAATTCTGCGAACGCCAATGGATTCAGAATGGCAGAATTAGTATATATTGAGAATTTGAACGAAAAAAATCAACGGACAAAAAAGTCGAGTATATCATGATACACTCGATGATAGGTACATAATTTTATGACCTTTTTTATTTTTGATTTTACGAATTGCAAATTTATGTCTCGAACGTATTTTGACGTGCTGATTCCGAATCTCTGAACGAAAATGTCGAAAACTCATCAGAAATATTTTTGGTACCAAAAAAACCATTCGAAAACTGATTCAGAGCCGACCAACTCGAGAACGGTTAGAGATAGACCAATTCTGCGAACGCCAATCGATTCAGAATGGCCGAATTAGTACATACTGAGAATTTGAACGAAAAAAATCAACGGACAAAAAAGTCGAGTATATCATGATACACTCGATGATACATAATTTTATGAACTTTTTTATTTTTGATTTTACGAATTGCAAATTTATGTCCCCGAACGTATTTTGACGTGCTGATTCCGAATCTCTGAACGAAAATGTCGAAAACTCATCAGAAATATTTTTGGTGCCAAAAAAACCATTTGAAAACCGATTCAGAGCTGACCAACTCGAGAACGGTTAAAGATGGACCAATTCTGCGAACGCCAATCGATTCAGAATGGCAGAATTAGTATATACTGAGAATTTGATCGAAAAAAATCAACGGACAAAAAAGTCGAGTAATATCATGATACACTCGATGATAGGTACATAATTTTATGACCTTTTTTATTTTTGATTTTACGAATTGCAAATTTATGCCCTCGAACGTACTTTGACGTGCTGATTCCGAATCTCTGAACGAAAATGTCGAAAACTCATCAGAAATATTTTTGGTGCCAAAAAAACCATTTGAAAACTGATTCAGAGCTGACCAACTCGTGAACGGTTAGAGATAGACCAATTCTGCGAATGCCAATCGATTCAAAATGGCTGAATTAGTATAAACTGAGAATTTGAACGAAAAAAATCAACGGACAAAAAAGTCGAGTATATCATGATACACTCGATGATACATAATTTTATGAACTTTTTTATTTTTGATTTTACGAATTGCAAATTTATGTCCTCGAACGTATTTTGACGTGCTGATTCCGAATCTCTGAACGAAAATGTCGAAAACTCATCAGAAATATTTTTGGTGCCAAAAAAACCATTTGAAAACTGATTCAGAGCTGACCAACTCGAGAACGGTTAGAGATAGACCAATTCTGCGAACGCCAATCGATTCAAAATGGCTGAATTAGTACATACTGAAAATTTGAACGAAAAAAATCAACGGACAAAAAAGTCGAGTATATCATGATACACTCGATGATACATAATTTTATGAACTTTTTTATTTTTGATTTTACGAATTGCAAATTTATGTCCTCGAACGTATTTTGACGTGCTGATTCCGAATCTCTGAACGAAAATGTCGAAAACTAATCAGAAATATTTTTGGTGCCAAAAAAACCATTTGGAAACTGATTCAGAGCTGACCAACTCGAGAACGGTTAAAGATGGACCAATTCTGCGAACGCCAATCGATTCAAAATTGTTGAATTAGTATATACTGAGAATTTGAACGAAAAAAATCAACGGACAAAAAAGTCGAGTATATCATGATACACTCGATGATAGGTACATAATTTTATGACCTTTTTTATTTTTGATTTTACGAATTGCAAATTTATGTCCTCGAACGTACTTTGACGTGCTGATTCCGAATCTCTGAACGAAAATGTCGAAAACTCATCAGAAATATTTTTGGTGCCAAAAAAACCATTTGAAAACTGATTCAGAGCTGACCAACTCGAGAACGGTTAAAGATGGACCAATTCTGCGAACGCCAATGGATTCAGAATGGCAGGATTAGTATATACTGAGAATTTGATCGAAAAAAATCAACGGACAAAAAAGTCGAGTATATCATGATACACTCGATGATAGGTACATAATTTTATGACCTTTTTTATTTTTGATTTTACGAATTGCAAATTTATGTCCTCGAACGTACTTTGACGTGCTGATTCCGAATCTCTGAACGAAAATGTCGAAAACTTATCAGAAATATTTTTGGTGCCAAAAAAACCATTTGAAAACTGATTCAGAGTTGACCAACTCGAGAACGGTTAGAAATAGACAAATTCTCCGAACGCCAATCGATTCAAAATGGCTGAATTAGTATAAACTGAGAATTTGAACGAAAAAAATCAACGGACAAAAAAGTCGAGTATATCATGATACACTCGATGATACATAATTTTATGAACATTTTTATTTTTGATTTTACGAATTGCAAATTTATGTCCTCGAACGTATTTTGACGTGTTGATTCCGAATCTCTGAACGAAAATGTCGAAAACTCATCAGAAATATTTTTGGTGCCAAAAAAACCATTTGAAAACTGATTCAGAGCTGACCAACTCGTGAACGGTTAGAGATAGACCAATTCTGCGAACGCCAATCGATTCAAAATGGCTGAATTAGTATATACTGAGAATTTTAACGAAAAAATCAACGGACAAAAAAGTCGAGTATATCATGATACACTCGATGATACATAATTTTATGAACTTTTTTATTTTTGATTTTACGAATTGCAAATTTATGTCCTCGAACGTATTTTGACGTGCTGATTCCGAATCTCTGAACGAAAATGTCGAAAACTCATCAGAAATATTTTTGGTGCCAAAAAAACCATTTGAAAACTGATTCAGAGCTGACCAACTCGTGAACGGTTAGAGATAGACCAATTCTGCGAACGCCAATCGATTCAAAATGGCTGAATTAGTATAAACTGAGAATTTGAACGAAAAAAATCAACGGACAAAAAAGTCGAGTATATCATGATACACTCGATGATACATAATTTTATGAACTTTTTTATTTTTGATTTTACGAATTGCAAATTTATGTCCTCGAACGTATTTTGACGTGCTGATTCCGAATCTCTGAACGAAAATGTCGAAAACTCATCAGAAATATTTTTGGTGCCAAAAAAAACATTTGAAAACTGATTCAGAGCTGACCAACTCGAGAACGGTTAGAGATAGACCAATTCTGCGAACGCCAATCGATTCAAAATGGCTGAATTAGTACATACTGAAAATTTGAACGAAAAAAATCAACGGACAAAAAAGTCGAGTATATCATGATACACTCGATGATACATAATTTTATGAACTTTTTTATTTTTGATTTTACGAATTGCAAATTTATGTCCTCGAACGTATTTTGACGTGCTGATTCCGAATCTCTGAACGAAAATGTCGAAAACTAATCAGAAATATTTTTGGTGCCAAAAAAACCATTTGAAAACTGATTCAGAGTTGACCAACTCGAGAACGGTTAGAGATAGACCAATTCTGCGAACGCCAATCGATTCAAAATCGTTGAATTAGTTTATACTGAGAATTTGAACGAAAAAAATCAACGGACAAAAAAGTCGAGTATATCATGATACACTCGATGATAGGTACATAATTTTATGACCTTTTTTATTTTTGATTTTACGAATTGCAAATTTATGTCTCGAACGTATTTTGACGTGCTGATTCCGAATCTCTGAACGAAAATGTCGAAAACTCATCAGAAATATTTTTGGTGCCAAAAAAACCATTTGAAAACTGATTCAGAGCTGACCAACTCGAGAACGGTTAAAGATGGACCAATTCTGCGAACGCCAATGGATTCAGAATGGCAGAATTAGTATATACTGAGAATTTGAACGAAAAAAATCAACGGACAAAAAAGTCGAGTATATCATGATACACTCGATGATAGGTACATAATTTTATGACCTTTTTTATTTTTGATTTTACGAATTGCAAATTTATGTCCTCGAACGTATTTTGACGTGCTGATTCCGATCTCTGAACGAAAATGTCGAAAACTAATCAGAAATATTTTTGGTGCCAAAAAAACCATTTGAAAACTGATTCAGAGTTGACCAACTCGAGAACGGTTAGAGGTAGACCAATTCTGCGAACGCCAATCGATTAAAAATGGCTGAATTAGTATATACTGAGAATATTAACGAAAAACAACGGACAATAAAGTCGAGTATATCATGATACACTCGATGATACATAATTTGATGAACTTTTTTATTTTGGATTTTACGAATAGGTGTACAAAATTTGACTAGTTGTTTCCCCCTCGGTTTCAAAGATAGGAGGAAATTTTCCATCAAAAAGTCCCGACTCCCTGAACTACAGGATCAATATTTATAATTTTCCCAGAGGGTTGAAAATAGGGCCGAAAACTGCAACTCTCGCTTGCGCACGTCATGTCCACTTCAGGCACTTTTACAATGAAATTTATTCAAACATAATAAATATGATAATTAAGAAATAATAAAAAAAAAGTAGATAGAAGAAACAATAATCCGCTGGCAAAACATTTTTAACGCGATTTTTCAATTAGTTACGCAAATTTTTCTCTACTCGAAGTGTGATAATTGTTTAACCATGAATCTGAGATTTTTTTCCTTCTATGGAGCTATTCTTGAAAGGCGTCAGAATAGATCCCCGTTAAAAAAAAAACAGTTTTTTATTAACAATATACGTTGCGACTTTTTGCTGAAAAATTTCCTCCTCTCTTCGAATCTTTTTTCAGGTTTAAAAAATCTTAATTAGTTTTTGAGATATTTGCAAAACAACAAACTCTTTTTTTAATTCTTACTAAATTGTTCATAACTTTTGCAGTTTTTTCGAGCAGAATTAAATTTTTTTTTAAAATCATCAAGACAGAAATCCGAATCGAATGACAACTCATTTATATTTTTCCGAGACTGCTGAAAAAAGTTGGAAAAAAAGCACTTGTGAAATAGACTACATGTCTATTCGTCTATTGAATTTTGGTCCATATTGGCAGTAGAACTGGTTAAACATTGGTTTTGTGCTTGAATTGAAGAACTAATACATACTTTCATTATACATTTATAGATAGAAAGTAAATTTCAGGTAGGAGATGACATCTGGGGTCCAAAATATATAGATAATTTGAAAAAAGAAGGAGTTGATACGCAGTATGTAAAGCCAGTAGACAATACTTCAACTGGCATTGCTCAGATAACTGTTTCTGAAACAGGAGAAAATCAGATAGTTATTGTAGCAGGAGCCAATACGAAATTAGGAGTCGAAGATGTAGAGGAGGCTCAACATAGTATCACCAATGCTGAGGTCCTAGTGGTACAACTGGAAACTTCAGAAGAAGTAGCTATAAGAGCTATCCAATTATGTAGAGGAGTGAGTATTAGTATCACAATTGGAGAGTTTAGCATTAGGTCATGACCCCTGTCGGGAAATATTTGAATCTGTCGAGCCAGTGCTAGCACGTGCTAATCAGCTGTTTTTTGTTTTTGTACAACTTAACCTGCAAATATCACAGTTATTATTTACTTCGATATTTTAAAAACACTTCAATCTAACACTTGAGGGATATGGAAAACTACTCGAGGGGATTACAATAATTAGTCAAACACGATAAAAATGGAAAGAATCTACAAATGACGATGATTTCATATTTTCACATAAACAAATGTAAACAAACAAAGACTGACTAAGTCGCCATTTTACTAGAGTGCTAGTAGCGACACCATCGGTCGATTTACTCTCCTATTGTGATTGTTATCAACAATGATTTAAAGAGAGATTTTTAGAAAGATTTTTAGAAAGATTTGTGATGAGATCAATAAAAAAAATACTAGTTGTCGTAAAGACGCAATATATGGAATATTGATTTCAAATTGGGAAATTTCGCATTTAGTAAAATCTTTTACGTTCTAGAACAAGAAAGAGCCACTTCGCTGAGATTTTAACGAAAATTTGAGTTCAGTTTTCGAAAATAAATGTTTTGACATTATTTTCCGTCATCTTAGTGTCTTTCTACATGTTTATTTCTTATTGACTTGATAGATGTTTATTTTTTCCTCACCAACAATTTGAAGAAAATCCACCGTTTTTCTATCAGCTTAAGGCTTTCTATCTCGGCTGCCACATGACGGATGTAAGAAGACTTGAATGTGTTACTACTCAGAACTGGTTCAGAACAGGTAATGAAAGGAACCAAAACAACGTAATGAAAAAATGACAGGACCAAATGAACTGAAAACATCACTTACGTTGCCAAGTCCAAAAAACAGTTTGGAACTGTCAAATATTTGAGGTCCATAAAAATACTTTATCTTAAGTAATATGGCCTTGAAAGTGTCTGTCGAGTATTATTTTATATAACTTTTTTTTTCGTGCCATCGCACGCAAAGTGGACATTTCGTGTTTTCAACAAAGTCGCAAAATAATTTCGCGATCGTTACGTAGAGTAACGGCTCATTCAACAAACCTCACGCTCATACACAAAAGTCACACTTTATGAACTTGTATCATGAAAAACTATTATCTACAACCGGTTACCAAAGTAACCTTTAATGCTTTCAGATTTCAAGGCAAATTTAACAGCATTCCCTCTCGAGAGCGGCAATATGGAAAACGTTCGATATAAACCACTTTTGTAGAAAACAAACGTATTCATAGCATATGAAATTGATTTGAACAGATCCGTGTTCGGGTTTTTCTTTTTGTTATAGATGTGAATTATTGTATTCTTGGAGATCTTATACACTTAAAATAACTGTTGAATGTTGATTTTCGCATAGGTAATATTCTGTGCCCATGTTGAATGAAGTATCGAGCGTTTTTTTGTCTAAGAGCTATGTTGCAGAAAAAAAATCTTTTGTGTAGTTCGAACACAAAGTGTCATTGTCCGCTCTCTTTCTCGATCAACACTCTAAATACACAAATAGCTATTACATAGCTGTAAATGGTAATTATAGTTTTTGTTTCCAGATTTCTATATTAAATGGAGCACCTGCTCTTTCACAGTGTGATCCCCAACTTCTAAAATTGCCAACTATATTTTGTGTCAATGAATCTGAGGCCTCAGTCTTTTCAGGAATACCGGTGAACAGTACAAAGTGAGTTTATTGGTCATATATTTAAAAAAAAGCTCTTTATAATTGAAGAGAATATTATGGTAATACGCAGGATAACACTCATGTTCAAAAATTCTTTTGAAGTTTGATCATTTTGTGGTTAAGATAAGCCAAGAAGTGATTAGAGAGATATTGCAATAACGCCAGGCAGTATTTAAGGCAACTTTATTTTCATAGTGACTGCCACCGTGCCAATATTCTGTGAATAAAACGGAGATATTGCAAGTTCCCTCTATTCGTCCCTTATTTACACGTGGCCTTCAGTATACATAACCTAAATTAAATTTTAGAATATTTGATTTTTTTTTCTACATGATTTATTTCAGAATTAGATAGAATTATTCTAATGATACAGTTGCCCAAAGGGGTTGAAACATCCACTCCTGTTAAAAATCTTATATATTTATCAACTATTAGTCCATATCCACGATTAATTACGATTTTGGCCGAAATGGATATAAAAAATAAAGGCACATAAAGGAACTTTGATTCTTGCAATTCTCGGCTTTATACGTCCTCTAAATAAAGACAGGCCTTATTTTAATAAAGTTGTCCTTATTTCCAGATTCTCACTGCGCATGCGTACATGTCAAAATAACGACGACTTTACTGCCTGACGTTATTGGAAACTGCAATGGGTGGTATTCATAAACAGTAGCAAATGCTTATACTTCAGGTTTGTCTCTCTCATTACTTAACAAAACGAATGGGTCTCTTTCAAGAAATCCGAGTAAAAGCATTTGCTTCAGTTTTATGCATACAACCCAATATCTCTCTATTAATTGAAGTTCGCTCATCACTTTACCATTGTTAGATATTCAGAATTGAGTTCAAAAAACTATTTTAATTTTTGGTACAATTCATTAAAATATTCGAACTTCGTTTTGATTACACTTTTTTTATTTCCAGAGATGCTGAAACTGCCGCGATCGAGCTACTTTCGAAAGGTTGTAACAGCGTTCTTATAACTTTGGGCGCCCAAGGAGCTATTTATATTGACAGCAAAGAAAAGGAGTTTTATCACATGCCTTGTCCTAGCGTCAAATGTCTTGATTCCACAGGTGCAGGTGATGCCTTCATTGGTGCTTTGGCATTTCTCTTAGCTTACAAAAAAAACCTAACCATTGAGCAGGCCATACGGAATGCTTGCATTATAGCATCTGATAGTGTTACTCGTCTTGGAACTCAGATTAGTTTTCCTGGATCAAGTATATTGTGTACTGCAAATTGTAGTTGATTATAAATAAAATTTGTATATGTTGTTAATCACTCATTATTCGAACTCCACTTAGGTTCGATAAATCTCCAAAACATCGGAAAAATATATGTGGCACTGGAGTGGCTAAAATCAGTGGTCTAGCCAGGATTTCAGTTTGGGGGGGCTGAACATACAATTCATCAGTCAAGAGCTTTTTTTCGTCATCCGAGTGTTATGAATAACAGTAGTAATTTAGTGGCTTGGGGGGTCTGCAGCCCAAAGCCTCCCCCCTGGCTACGCCAATGCCATCTCACCCAACTGGAAACTATGAACACACCACTGATCCTCCACAGGTACTGCTTATCCGTCGGACGAGGAACTCTCCCGGCGAGATCGTGGCGAAGTAGCAGTACCTGGCGAGCGCCGGCGACTAGCAGCGTGCACGCGGCGACTCGCTGCGAGCTCGCCTACGTGTGAATCGCACCATTTGTTTCTTTGGTCTGCTACCGCGCGCGAGAAGACTTCACGGCGAGCTCGCAGCGAACTTGGCGATAGAAATCGCCCGTGTGCATCGAGCCTAACTGAGCAGTCTGACCTAAATACACCGAACGCGATATTTGAATATTCGAATTTATGATTATGCCAATGTGACATCTAATAAAATGGCTGATGGTAACAAACAGAAAACTTTTCGCTGCAAAAAAGAGATTGTTGAATTGAAATTGCTCAGTAATCCGTCTCAAAATTATACTGGAGAAAGCTTAAACAATAATCTTCACGGTTATGGTTTCTATATCATCGAGAAAGAAAATGAAAAATTGTTCTATGATGGACTTTTTTACGCCAATAAACTTGAAGGCTACAGTCAAATTTTCTATCAGGATGGATCCAATTTCCACGGACTTTTCAAAAATAATAAGAGATTTGGACCAGGTATTTTCACATACTCAACTGGAGAACAAGACGTTGGATTGTGGGATGGCTTTTCCATTATAAGACTGGGCACATCGGCATATCATTGTTTTGTGCCTAAATTAGCACAGTCAGTTGAAGGAAAAGTGAAAACCCTGAAATACAGGTAAATGAGAAAAAAACATACAAAATACAACTGAACATATTTATCTGCACAAGTATTTAATCACACTAATTTTTAATTTATTTCGTACTGTGGGTTATAATTAATATTTCACTTCTGCATTCTCTATTGTTCGAATATATTGTCTCCGACTTTGATTTAAAACTGCCCGTAATTTCTGTATATAGCGTGGTGAAATGGTTTCCAAACAGACTAGAATAGTTCTATATTTTTCTGGTCGCGACTCGTTTGTAAGTGATGACTCACTCGAGCGGTACGTGATGTGTGCTCGCAGAGCGAGAGCCTATTCAGGGCCGGCCTCAAAATTGTCACAAAGTGAATGGTACATCGAGAAAGCAATAAATCTCAGTTTGCAACCTCTTCCGTGAGCAACATCGTCAAAATGGCAATTAACTTGAATTTTACTGTATACTTGCTGAAAAACTTTCAAAAGTTCTGCAAACTTGGAGTAGTGTTGAATATATCATTTCATATCATGAATCAAGTTTGCAACCAATTCAAGTGTACGGAGCATTATTTTTATCGACCTATGTTTTTTTTTGATATACCATAAGAGAAAATTCGAAAAGTTCTGCAAACTTGACAGATACATCGGAAAAATATTTAGAACAGTTGTGTAGATTTGCAACCTTTTACGTTGACCGGAACATATAAAAATTTTTATAAATATTTTTCCGATGTTAAGTTTGCAGAACGTTTGGAATTTTCTCTTATGGTATATCAAAGAAAAACATTAGTTTTCGATAAAAAAAATCCGTAAACTTGAATTGGTTGCCAACTTGATTCGTGATATAAAATAATATATTCAATACAACTGCAAGTTTGCAGAACTTTTGGAATTTTCTCAACGAGTATACAGCAAAATTCAAGTTAATTGCCAGTGTTGCGTACTTCGGAAGTGGTTGCAAACTGAGAATTATTGCCTTCTCGATGTTACCATTTACTTGACCAAAGTTTGAAAACTTTTGGAATTAATGTGACTCGATTGTCTATTTCTACTGGCCTAAGAATTTCTGAAGGCTGTATGCCTCAGGGAACACTTCCCGAGGCAGCGAGTTACAAAGCTTTGCCGTTCGATGAAAAAACGAGCTCTGGGAAGCAGGTGCGACATGTCTCCAAAGTGACGGCATATGGATGTGAAGACTGAGCTCGACGGGTTAATCTCGATGGGACCGCTAACGGTGGAACGATTGATGATATTCCGGAAGGGCAACGTCCATAAGAATATCTATAAAACAGAGACAGATCGCCAACCCTTTTGTGATGTTCCAGAGAACTAAGCGAGCTTATGAGCAAAGTATCATCACCGACGAGACGAACGGCTCTCTTGTGGACCGAGTCTAAAAGTTTCAATTTGTGTTTGGGTGCTGCACTCCATATATGGGAACAGCATTCCAGAACAGGTCGAATTTGTGCCTTATATATAATAATCAGTTGAGAGGCACTCTTAGCAATGGACCTGACGTGGCTCTTATCGGAGTTTTGGAAGAGAAAGCGGTATGAAGGGTACTATCATCTGCAAAGCTGTTCACTGGACCTGAGGTAGCTCCCAACAAATCATTGATGTGAAGAAGGAACAGTGTTGATGCTAGAATGGATCCCTGCGGAACACCAGCATTTATTGGAGGATTATCAGATGATACTTCATCGACCACCACGTGGAGAGATCGGCGTGAGAAAAAGCTAGGTAGCAAGGAACACAAATGGGGAGGCAAGTCATAAGATGGAAGTTTGGCTAGGAGTCCTCGGTGCCAAACACGATCAAACGCCTTCCTTGGAGATATCTAGTGCAATGGCCAAAGTTTCACCAGATTTTTCGATAGATTGGTTCTAAACATGTGAGACATAAGCAATAAGGTCACCGGTTGATCTCTGATACCGGAAAACATATTGTCGATTATTGATAATTCCTGAGCTTTCTCGATATTTCATGAGGTCGATGTTGATAGCTTTCTCCATGATCTTCGAGATAACAGATAGTAGTGCGATAGTTCTGTATAGTCTAGTTCCTTAATTGTATATAGTGACTCATCGTACATTTTCAGGTTTATACGGGAATTGAAAGTGCGGTAAGGATGTATGAAAGTTGTAAAGTAAAACTTGATTTGAAGCCAAGTACCTAGCTGATTTCTGTTCTAGTTTTTGACCTGCTTTATATGCATTATGAACCATACAATATATGACTTACTATCTAAAATTTAGGAACTGGACTACAGGTTCCGGGCAGAGCTGGGCCGGGTACTGATGAATTGTACTCGAGTACTGGGTACCGGGTACTTCCAATAATTGATGAACGAGTACAGAGTACCAAGTACTTTACTCATTACAGATGCTCTCGAGTACAGTACTCCGAGTAAAAGTACTCGAATTCTAAGAGAACTTTTCTCATCAAGTTGTATGTAGCAAGTCTAAAAATAATTGAACAATATATCCCAATATATCCATTGGGTTTTCTCTGAGTCTTGCATTATACCTTCACCACTTTTTGCACCCTATAAATAACTAAATAACTATCAAATCAATAATGACTAAACTATTTTGTAGTTTTCAGTCCATAAAGGATAAAATTAACGATAATAATAATAAAAACGACTTTCTCGACTATTTTTCTCAACTTGGCTGCGCCTCGTTAAAAAAAAATCAGTTTTGATCACTAAAGTATTTCGCGCACGAGATGCAAACTAATTTTTTTCTACAAACGTCAAAAAATGGGTGATATAAAATTTTGTCACAATTTTAAAAGTGTTAAAAAAGCCTTATTTAATTATTGTTGAACATTCAGAAATAAATGATTTCTTGGATTTTCGTTTGATTGAGGACCATAAAGTTAAAAATGCGCGATCCTTGTCATTTTTTGACGTTTGCAGAAAAAATAATTATTAAGTAATGGCATAACTGGTTGATTCTGTTTGCCAGGATTTGCTTCATAATAACTAATTTTGATGATTTATAAAGCCTTTTGGAGTCAGAAGCGCGGGTAACGGATACTTTTACCCGATATGTACGGGTACGAGTACCGAGTACTTTATATAAAATGTACTGGGTACCGGGTACAGAGTACCAGAAATGTACTCAAGAGTACAATATTCGGGTATTTGTACTGAGTACTTCCCAGCTCTGGTTCCGGGTAGGGTCTTTTTCCCTTTTTTGGACTGCTTTAATTATATTTAATATATTAAACCAATTTTGAATATCGCATAAATATTCAAGGTTTATGTTGAACTTAAGAAAGGAAAATGCTTCTTGACCGATGAAACAATAATTTCTACAAAGCCGAAAATAATAACTCTCCACATATTTCAACCAAGTGTTTTGATGGTTTGATGCTTCTCAACTAACTTTTCGTTTATAGAAATTCAGTGCCAATATGTGTGAATGAGATCGACAGAGCCGAAGAAGTTTTGGAATCCTTGGGAGCCAACGAGAAAGTAATGCGTAATGCACATACGTTATATAACAAGAACGTAAAAAACAAAAATAACACTTTTTTCAATAAGAAATTGTATGATGAAAATTTCTTCTATAAGAAAGACTGCTGCATCGATATTTTGGTAACGGAAGCTGAAACAAAAGTTAAAGCACCTAAAGAAATTGAAGAAGAATATCTTAACGATTTGAAGTTTGTTTCAGTAAGATTTGAGAAACTGGGCGAACATATTGAAAAACTCAATTCACTTTTGAAAGAAATAGAGAGTAATAAAACAATTGTTCTCGATAAAATTAATTACTGCAAAACTTGTTGTAATATTCTGGTAGCCCCCATACCTAGCAGGACGGACGAATTTATGGATTTTAAAGGTAATGAATAATAATAATAAATATCTGACAAAAACGTACCCATTCCAAGAAAGACTGAATTAATTGAATAAATTAAATGAATTGAATAAAGTATTGAATAATCGTGAAATGGAAATTACAGATAACTTTTGACAAATTATAACTCATGCCAGTTTTATTTATGTAAAAATCTGAAGAATCACAATCCAACTTTACGGCATTCGTGTATACTTGCCAAAATTTATCGGTTATTTGCAGAGCTGGGAGCAGTACAAATACCCGAAAACTGTACTCTTGAGTACATTTCTGGTACTCTGTACCCGTTACCCAGTACATTTTATATAAAGTACTCGGTACTCGTACCCGTAAATATCGGGTAAAAGTATCCGATTCCCGCGATTCTGATGAGACTACATTTTTACGAGTACTTTATTCGGCAAAGCGTCTGCGCCTGGTCTGTCTGTCCAGTCCAGCATGCCTCACCCAGCAACCTCAAAACTCCAAAGGCTTTATAAATCATCAAATTTAGTTATTATGAAGCAAATCCTGGCAAACAGAATCAACCAGTTATGTCATTATTGAATAATAATTTTTTCTGCAAACGTCAAAAAATGACAAGGTTTGGGCATTGACAACAATATGCGAAGTGACACTTTTTCATTTTCCTTCGTCACCATAACAACGTGCGCGAAGTAATGTGCGAAATGCCTATTTCGCACACTGCATGTAAACTATATGGGATTTTCATATTCTAACCTATACTCCTCAATCAAGCAAAAATTCAAGAAATCATTTATTTTCAACTTTATGGTCCTCAATCAAGCGAAATTCTAAGAAATCATTTATTTCTGAATGTTCAACAATAATTAAATAAGGCTTTTTTAACACTTTTGAAATTGTGACAAAATTTTATATCACCTATTTTTTTTGACGTTTGTATAAAAAAAATTGTTTGCATCTCGTGCGCGAATTACTTTGGTGATTGATTTGATAGTTCATGGTTATATATAGGGTGCAAAAAGTGGTGAAGGTATAATGCAAGACTCAGAGAAAACCCAATTGGTGGATATATTGTTCAATTATTTTTGGACTTGCTACATACAACTTGATGAGAAAGTACTTGGAAAAAGTACTCTTGGAATTCGAGTGCTGTTACTGTACTCAAGAGCATGTGACGGGCACACAAGAAAAACGATGAATGTCCAAAAACGATAAATTTTCAGGAGAGCGTTTTTTAATTAAAATTCGGGTTATTAGCAAGTCGGTTATGTATTTTCAGCAAGTAAGAAAAATAGGCTCTCCTAATATGTCATCTCATTTATATAAACACGTTTTTCGACGAACAGACCTGCCTATCAGAAGATATACCTCGAATTGTAATATACTCGCACCACGTTAATTTAACCTCAAAATCTCACGTGGATTCAGCAACAACTGATTCAGAACTGACCCAGTCCGTTGTGTTTCTGAGGACTGATCAGCGGACCTCATCACTTTTTCATTTCGTATGGACTTTCATCGTTTTTCCCGAGTATATCTATTTTCAAATGCTTTTTTTCTATGTAACTGTCATCAATATTCCCGTTTAATTAGGTACTAAAAGATGCAGCTTTTTAAAAGGAATAATATTATGTATACAAATGAATTTGGCAAAAAATGGACTTTGATCGTTTTTTCCGTGTGCTCTTCATGTGTAATGAGTAAAGTACTTGGTACTCTGTACTCGTTCATCAATTATTGGAAGTACCCGGTACCCAGTACTCGAGTACAATTTATCAGTACCCGTCCCAGCTCTGGTAATTTGTTATACAGTATCGGAAAGTTTTCATCGGGGTATAGACAAATCTATGCGAGCAACAAGGAACGCAATGATATGATAATACCACATAAATAAGAGACGCACGTATGCCTCCCCTACTACCTCGTCCGACGAATTAACAGCCACGTCGATATCCCTTCCTCGAGCGAGTCGAGGAGAAATTGTAATGCTCTCTCAACATAATAGCAAGCTATTCTTTACGCTTCTATGAAACCAACATACCCCGATGAAAACCTATTAAAGATAATTCATTGGTTACGTTAGTAAATCGAAAAGCTCGTTTCAAGTCGAATCAACTGAAGTAGTTCAAGTGGAATTGGTTGTCAATGCATGGTCTGATACTTTAGAACATAATGACATCTTCGTATTTCTTTTCAGTTCCAGAACAAGAAATTATTAATGCCGATAATAACTCATTGGCACTATCGATAAATTACGACGATCTGAATTTTGTTTCACCTGTGACTAGTAATGATGAAAGCAAAGTTCCTGAAATAGAGAAATACCTTGAGAGCATCTGTGTTTGTCAGGAATCCATCGAAATCGAGGATTTGACCGAGCTAGAAAAACAACTCGATGTTTTACTTTCAGAAGAAACTTTTTATGGAAATATAAGAAACAATATGCAGATGAAACTTGAGCATCTCTCGACATTGATAGAAAATAGATCGGACGTAAAAACAAAAAGAGTTGTCGTAGATGAATTGCTCGCTTGGAACAACGAACAGTTATTGATGGATATGCTCAAACATAGCTTTCTTCACCGTGAATCGGAAAAGTTATCCACATTCAAGGTCTCAGCAATTCTAGCAGGGCGTAGAACTGAGTTTGCTTGTTCTGGTGAGTAAATTTTGAGGTTATCTGGTATTTTAACCAGCGTGAATATGAATGCGGTGATTGATTCCTATATTGTCCAGGCGTGTCGATAGGTTTTCTTCCTGGGTGGGGTACATAGAACCAAAATCGATTCTGAAAATATTTCAGAAAGTTCATCGAAGATCAACCAAATGAATTATTCCACAAAATCTTTCCGAGAATATTACTGAAATATTCGAACAGATTATAATTATCACATTACTTACCCCAGAATATTATCAGAAAGATCAATGATTGGGTGACTTTATTTTCAAAATAAGATGATGACATTGGCCACGTTTATACCGTCTCTTGGTTAGCTGACAAATGACTTTATTTCAACCAAATAGTCTTGGTCACCTTGATCAGGTAATCAGCTTGGTTTGGTACCGAAAATTGTTGCGTACCAGACCAAAATAGTTATATGACCAAGATGGTGTGAACCTACGGCCTTGACTTTCCAGAAAGATGCAAAATTTGGTTTGAATCCTTGGTAAGCCCTATGTCTAGTTTCTAATATACTAAGAGTGCCCTAATATCCATCTTTCTAGCAACACAACCTCTACTAATAATATTTCTCAGTTTCACTCGAATGTCTATTGCCATTAATGTTTTTATGTCATGAAATATGGGTTAGTAGAGTTGCAAACCTTTTTAAAGGTTAGAAAAAAAATTGGGTAGATCCAGCCCACCTAATTCCTGGGCAAATACCTCCACAGATTCGAATAGGCGTAGCACAATTTCAGTTTCGAGTTGGCTTGAGAAGGTCAAACAGTAATTAAATTTTAGCTATAACTATGTTGTAGTTTTTGACACAGTTGAATAATCTACACGTGGGTCAAAAAAATTTTCACATCTTATTTTCTATAATGATTTTTTATTTTTGCTGTTTTTTCTTTTAAATTTTGAATATCTACAAAAATCTATAGGATTCAAGCAATCAAGTAAAAAACGTGGCACATGCTATACATTTTTGCACAGGGCATTTTAAAAATATAACCTACTTTGCCATTTGAAAGTGGGACATTATAACGTGAATATTATTGTACTATATTTTAGTAACTCCAGTTTTGTTTATTTTGCATCTATATATTTTTATTGTTATTACGTTTTGACAGTTAATTAGATAAATACAAAAAAGGTTCTAGTTTTTCAAGAAAAATCAATCCAGATACTCAAATAACGAATTTTTAGGTAGCCAAGAAAAGTCCTGCATCGATTTTTTGACCGATTGCAGCTTTGGGGGAGTATTTAAAGTCCTAGAATATTTGAGAAGACAAAGTATAAACGTTAACGTTTCGGACTCTGCCGGCAACACTGGTATATTTTACGCCGTCGCAAGGAATAGAAACGATGTGATTCGAATGCTGGTCAACTTTGGAGCCAATCTGAATCAGATGAATGATGAAGGACTTACTCCGTTAAATTTGTGTATTTTGTGTTACATTTCTCAGAAGTATAATATTGACGATTGGGAGATATCTTTTTTGCCAGGCTCGAATTTGTTACCTAATGAACAGAGCGGAGTTGTAAAATGGCATATCAAAGAATCGATTTTTGACATGCCTGCACCACGTTCATATATGACCAACTCTGATACCGATAGAAAAATTGAAGTGATCACAGAAAAAAAATTCGCACTCGAAGACACGAAAGCGGCCAGTAAAAAGTACAAGAAATATTTTTTTGACACCACTTACGGAGCATATCCGAAGGATATTGTTGAAACGAAATTGGACACAATTTCTGGCTGTTCCCTTGGCACTCAAGAATTCAGAGATACTGACCTGATGAATATCGAAAGTACCGTTTTAACGCTTTTGGAATGTGGAGCTGACCCAAACATCGGAGAAGTACCTCTTCCACCTCTTATCATGTCGATTTTTACTGAAAATTCCAAATTCGTGAAAAGACTTTTGGATGCAAATGCAGATATCAATGCTGTTTTTTCGGAAGAAGATCTTACTTGCTTTCACATTATTGCTGCCTCCAAATGTACGAAAGAAAATGTGGCCATTTGTTCAATACTTTCTGAGTATTCTTGTAATCCGAACGAGAAGACAAATATCAACCACTGGCCAAACCAGAAAGTTAGGATACTTGGTAAGATAAATTTTCGCAAATCGTTCAGAAATAGACATCTCTGATGAAAAACTCACGAAGTACGTGTCAGTTATGTTCATCATTTTTGTACTGTGAGGAAATAAAATGAGAGTGATCTGTTGCCTGCTAGGTTAGCTTGCTCAGGTTAGGTTTGTGAGTCAATTGCGAGCGAAAAACTAATTCACGCATTTTCGACTTACTCGCAAGATAGGCTAGCTTGCTCTGGTCAGTTTTGTGGGGTCAATTGCGTGCGAAAAACTAATTCACGCATTTTCGACTGAATCGCAAGTTACGTTAGCTTGCTCAGGTCAGGTTTGTGAGTCAAGCTAGGTTAGTTTGCTCAGGTTAGGTTTGTGAGTCAATTGCGAGCAAAAAACTAATTTACGCATTTTCGACTGACTCGCAAGCTACGTTAGCTTGCTCAGGTCAGGTTTGTTAGTCAATTGCGACCAAAAAACTAATTCACGCATTTTCGACTGACTCGCAAGCTAAGCTAGCTTGCTCTGGTCAGGTTTGTGAGTCAATTGCGAGCGAAAAACTTATTGATGCATTTTCGACTGACTCGCAAGCTAGGTTAGCTAGCTCAGGTTAGGTTTGTGAGTCAATTGCGAGCAAAATACTTTTTCACGCATTTTCGACTGACTCGCAAGCTAGGTTAATTTGCTCAGGTAAGGTTTGTGAGTCAATTGCGAGAAAAAAACTAATTCACGCATTTTCGACTGACTCGCAAGCTAGGTTAACTTGTTCAGTTTAGGTTTGTGAGTCAATTGCGAGCGAAAAACTAATTCACGCATTTTCGACTGACTCGCAAGCTAGGTTAGCTTGCTCAGGTTAGGTTTGTGAGTCAATTGCGAGCGAAAAACGAATTCACGCATTTTCAACTGACTCGCAAGCTAGGTTAGTTTGCTCAGGTTAGGTTTGTGAGTCAATTGCGAGCAAAAAACTAATTTACGCATTTTCGACTGACTCGCAAGCTACGTTAGCTTGCTCAGGTCAGGTTTGTTAGTCAGTTGCGACCAAAAAACTAATTCACGCATTTTCGACTGACTCGCAAGCTAAGTTAGCTTGCTCTGGTCAGGTTTGTGAGTCAATTGCGAGCAAAATACTTTTTCACGCATTTTCGACTGACTCGCAAGCTAGGTTAATTTGCTCAGGTAAGGTTTGTGAGTCAATTGCGAGAAAAAAACTAATTCACGCATTTTCGACTGACTCGCAAGCTAGGTTAGCTTGTTCAGTTTAGGTTTGTGAGTCAATTGCGAGCGAAAAACTAATTCACGCATTTTCGACTGACTCGCAAGCTAGGTTAGCTTGCTCAGGTTAGGTTTGTGAGTCAATTGCGAGCGAAAAACGAATTCACGCATTTTCAACTGACTCGCAAGCTAGGTTAGCTTGCTCAGGTTAGGTTTGTGAGTCAATTGCGAGCGAAAAACTAATTTACGCATTTTCTACTGACTCGCAAGCTAGGTTAGTTTGCTCAGGTTGAGTTTGTGAGTCAATTGCGAGCAAAAAACGAATTCACGCATTTTCGACCGACTCGCAAGCTAGGTTAGCTTGCTCAGGTTAGGTTTGTGTGTTAATTGCGAGCGAAAAAACAAATTCACGCAGTTTCAACTCAGTTTGCCTTCTTGTTTTGTCATCTAAACACCCATGCTGATAAATGAAAATTCTTGGACTTGGTGTTTCTTGTCTCGGTTTGCTCCTCGACAATAATGTCAGATTTTTTAGTAGGCATATACAATTCACTATTATTCTACCTGTACTAGAATAATTTCCATTTGATGTAGCCAAGTCCTAGAGACCAACAGAGTTTTTAGAATATTTGGTGAAAACCTGTCAGTAGAGATGTCAGGATAGTCGACATATCTGGGTTTAAACCTAGATAAACATCTGAAAAAAGAGCTGACCAGGGCGCGAGGACATCACTGATATTGGCCAAGCGCTCTTTTTGCAAATCATGGGGACTTGTACCCAAATAATTCCTTTACTCTGATATACCGTAGGTGTAATATAGGTACTTAAATTTCAGTGAATTCAATGCCCAGGAAGCTTATATCCGTACCTAGTTCTTTGATTTAAGTTTTCATTTCATTTCAGGTAATGTAGAAAGTGTCGAGGAGGTTGAAGATAAGGGAAAGAATCCGTTACATATTCTGTGTCTTCGACAGGATTTCCAATCAGACAACTGCGATTTCTTCAAAACAGTTTGCCATTCACTCATCAGGTCTGGCATTAATGTGGAAGATGCTTATTTAGGACTCAATGCTTTATCTTTGGCAATTTTATCAGGGAATTTGAAGCTAGTTGAAAATCTACTAGTTTCCGGTTTAACCGACCCTTATAAAATATCAGATTCCTTGAATGGAAACGTTTTGACGTTGTTTGTTTCTGACAGATTCAAAGATATTCTGCCAGTCAAGCAGTGTATTGAGATGATCGATTTTTTAGTCAATTTTGGCGTCAATCCTTTACATAATGTGGGCGAATTTGAAAACGTGATTGCTTTCATCGACAGTGATAAAAAGTCATCACAAAAAAATAAAAACGAATCACGAATAATATTAAAAAATCACTTGATAGGCTTGGCACAAAAAATGATAATGGAAAATATCAGAATGCAGGCTGTTGAAAATTTATACAATTTAGCTTACACTAATATGCTGGATAATCCCAGTGTCAAAGTTTTAGCGGAATATCTTACACCTGAGAAGGCAATCGAAAATCTCAAGCTACTTTTCAACTACGGTAGGATAAAAACAGAACAATTAGATGAAAAAGTGTGTTTGGAACTTTTGGATTATATAGAAAAAAATCAAAAAGAATTGGATCAAACTAAGAAAAAGAAAAAATTAGGAAGGAAAACTGTTGAATCTGAAGTAAACCAGCCGAATAAAGTTGACTACAAAACCGTTATTGGACAAGTAAATTTTCAAGAAACTCCGACTTCATATAACCCGAATTTGTCAAGACCAGGTCTAGATGATTCAGCAAGGTATGACGTATGCTTTGTGTGCTTACAGAGACGCAATAAGAAACTGATCCCATGTACTAGATGTCAGTTGATTTATTTCTGCTCTAATCAATGTAATAAACTTAATCTGAAAAAGAAAAGTAATGACCACGTCTGCCGATTGAATTTATTCGCGGAGAAAAGTGATGGTAATGAGGAGAATTTGTTATTATTATGCAAGTTGGCACGTGATAAATCGAATTTAATGATGTGGGAGAAAAAACAAAATGAATTGGAGATGTTGAGGAAAAAAGAGGAAGAAGAGAGAAAATTGGACATATATGGAACAAAATTCCTACATAGGAAAAAGTGCGTTGTGGAAGACTCGTCGAAAACAAAAGGCATCCTCACTGTTAAAGGCAGTCCCTCCAAAAAATGGAAGACTGGGAAACCTTTAACGGATGAGATGAATAGAATAAGCAGTCAACTGGGCGAAAAATTACGGAGACTTAGCAGCCTTGGAAAGTCTTCTGCGAGTCAAATTACAGAGCAAAGAAATGCAGATGTCTTTGTAGGTGAAAATAAAAAAACACAAACATACAAGATTTCAAAGAAGAAAATTGACGGAGTTTGTCTAGAACCAAAATGTAAAGATGAAACCATTGAAAAATTGACAAGTAAAACACCTATGGCTGTGGTTTCCAAGTTTGAACCTCTACCGAACTTAGAAGAACCGTATCTTATCATAAAGAAAACGAAGAAAATACCTGGCGAAACAAAACATTTTATAGACATTCTGAAGAAATTTTTTCCCAACTTGGATTTATCATATATATTATTACCGTATACCTGTTACTCAAATGGTCATTTGTATTATCAGTTCATGGACGATGACTATTTCTATAAAAACTATAGCACAATATAAGTGGGTAACGTGAATTGGCAAAAAAAATCACCTAAATTTCAGACATGGCAAATGATTTTATTCTTATTTGTAGAAATTCAGCCTTCGGTCTAACTTAATAAACACTAATACACAGGGAGTTCAATCAAGGGCTTCACCCCTTCAAAGTTTTACAAAGTTAAACATTGGTTTCAGTAAGCATGCTGTATGAGTGATTATTGTTTCGAAGGATCCCGTACTATTCTCGTGAAAATCAGTTTTTACATTTATCATCTTCTTCAAAACTTATCACTGTGTAAACTTTCGATATTGAGCTGTTTGAGATATAGAGAATTTTGACAAGGCTGTATAGATCTGATGCAAGGTCAACCCCAAAAAACAACGATTATTCCTTTCACCAGGAAAAAACCTAGAGACAAATGAAGCTCTTCGAATCTTTGGTTGAAGCCTATACAGATGTCAGGAGAGTCATAATACCTAGGGTTAAACCTAGACTCGAAGCAGCTGGAACAAACTTCTGGAAAGAGTGCTTACAAGGGCAAGGACGGACAGCACTAATGATTGCCAGTCACCCCCCCCGGCAAAACTTGAAGACTTGGACCCTAACAATCCCTTTGGTCATACATAGCAATAGTGAGGCCCTCTTTGAGGTATGGAGCCCTACTGTAGTGTCCAAAGGTAGAACAAGTGACGACCAGACGGAGGCTGGCTAGTTTACAAACACTGGACCAGCACATTGACGATTAGTCTGTAGGTGATTCTGAACTCTTCTCTTCTGCATTTGCATGTTGTAGTGAATGCGAGGATGGAAGCTTCCCGCCCTTTGCCAATGGAGGAAAAACAATCTAAGCTACTCCAACATAATGGAGGTCATAAGAATCGACACACATCTGAGATGCCACCATCATACTGGAGGGTAAAATCACACCAAGGCCCATAATAATGCTGTCAAGAAGGCAAATCTAGTATACGGATGGCTGATACAAGCAACGTGATAGGTGCTGGAATATACAGGCAGAGACCAAGGCAAGATTTTATTCTAAGCCTCTGTACTCCATATTCCAAGCTGAGGTAATATCTCTTTCCGTTTGCCCTGGAGGGATTCTGAGGAGAGGTCCTAGAAAACAAACCATAGTCATTCTTTCCGGCAGTCAGGCGGCAATAAAGGTCATGCAGCTTTTCTTCTAAATCAGTCTGGGGGACAGGGGAATAAGATCTTGTGGAATTCCGTTTGGAGACATTGACAGGATACGAAGAAATGGGCGAAGGGCCAACCAACCGGATGTCAAGATACCCACTTGAACTGAGTCGAAACTCTCTGAGGAAGGTGGTTTTCGGGTGGTTTTCGGGTTGGTCGTGGCCTCGAGGTAATTCTTCCTGACAAGTGCTAAGTGCTAGGAATCGCACGTTAAAAGGTAAGACCTCGTTAATCCTTGGCTCGCACAAGTTTCGACTTTTGAGGGCTGCCGTTCGTAAGGGGACGACAGCTGGTTAACGGAAAAAACAAAAACAAAAACAAACAATTTCGTCTACATCTGCGGTAGACATTCTCGAAGGCGATGCCGTTGCTTATCAGTTCTGCTTCTATTTCGACTTTCTTTTTTAGTACATCAGCCAGTTTTCTGGTCTCTTCTAATTGTTATTCTAATAATCTTCACCTGGAATTTGAAGACAGTTATTTTTTTTGAAGCGGCTTCAGAAGTAGAACTTCGTGTTCTTGTGACATTCTGACCTGTCGATCACCGCACACATCGCTATAGTTTTCGGGAGCCATTCCTTTAGTTTTTGCCTCACTTCTCAGATTTGCCATGGACATTTTTCAATATAGTATTTTTATTCTATTTCTTCTTTTGCTCGAAGGAACAATGTTTGGACTGGCCAGTCTTACTGTATATTTTGAAATAAACCAGGAATCAAACATTTATTTTAATATATTTTTATTGACAACTTCAATATATTGAATGAATGTCAACATTCTCTTTTTTATGAAATGTCAAAAACCATTAAACTCAATATATATACAAGGTGAGAATAATTATAATAAAAACAGGAACACGAACTCATGGTAGACTTGTAATTTTTGTATATTATTAGAAAAGTAAAAAACAGATTATCATCATTGGCAGTGTAATGATAGGATGTTAAATTTAACCTGTCACCAGATCATAGTTTAGTTTTGAATCCGCTCTGAATCGCTTGGATTTAAGCTCAGTTGATAGCCTCCCCAAAAGCGAAATAAATAACCTTAGATTTCAGAACGCTACTGGTTTTCCTATTTCATCTCGAAGGGCTTGTTGTAGATTTGCAGGTTAGGCCACGGCTTCACAAATGCATGGACTTATGAGGGGGTTGAAGGGGTAAATGACAGCAAAGTTTCACGAATCAGCTTTATTTACTAAAGCAAAAATGGTGGAAAATATTAAAATAAAGGCGTAAAATATGTGCAACATAAAAAACAACTAAATTCCCTCGAAAGAATTCATACACTCGGTATTGGCAAATAAGTGAAACTATCATGAAATTATCAAAATACAACATTAAAATAAAATGATTACCCTCTCAGAAAAGAAACGAAAGCTTGCCCTACTGTTATATGAATATATCTAGAAGCCAGCCACTCACCAATATAAATTTCCAATAATCTCTGTCTACAGGTCCATTTCCAAATCGTCATCTCGTTCGTAATTTCATTCCTGTCACTCCTAGCTACATGATAAAATGCACTCCCACAGTATATACAAAAACAGCCCAAATTCATACACAACCCACTAGTTTTATTTATAGCGAAATATGGAATATTCTCAAGTTTATATTTAAATTATCATTAATCATTAACTCATATTCAAATGAGACATTTCCTCAAACTCATTAGAATACTACCCTGATTTTGAAAATAACAAACCACCCCCAAATCATGATCAAACTATATTTATTATCATTATTATTTTTGAACTAAGAGAAATGACAAAACCATATTCCTTTTACCGATTTGAAATAGACAAAACTCTAATTTGAAATTCATTATTTATTATTATTACTAATATTGAAAAATAACAAAATAACACCCTACTTTATTTATTATTTAGCCTACAAAATTCCAGGGGTGGAACATATTTTTTTTTTCGTTTAAAAATATATAAATAGATTTTAGATCTTAGAAAGTATTTGATTTATCGGAAAAACAACTCAACAGGGTGAAAAACAATTCAATTTTCCACAAAAATTATTCTTAGTAATTTCTTATTAAATGCGCCCGTTTTCCCAGAAAACGTGATTGAACGCCGACATCAAATTTCAGGTTCACCCTTACCCGCCGCTGAAAGTTCTGGCGAAGCCAAATATTTGATTGGTCATAACTCTGCTAAAAATGATCGGAGAAGGAAAAGGAAAAGTTCATATCGTTTCTGAAGACTTCTCATGCAAATATAATATGCGAGTATTTGTGTAACTAAAATGTGTTTTGTCGCACTTCACGGAGATGTTTGCGGATGATCCGAAAATCATGAATAAATTAGTAAATATTGAATAATTATACTGAAGCAGCAACCCATAGCCTCTTTGGACTATATGCAACAATTTTAAAGTAGTGTGACAGGTCCTACTTATACATGCCATTATCTTCACTAAATGTTGAAAATAATCGCTTATTCATATCCTACATATATATATACAGGGTGTTCCAAATTAAGTCGGCACCATTGCCAACTCCGTTATTATTGATGCTACGAATTCGGTTAAATGGGCAAACTAGTAGCATTTTTAATGGCCTTCTCGACGCCGAAAACAAAAAAAAAATTGACAGTCGCGTTTTCGAAATATTTCATAAAATGATATTTTTTTAAATGGAACACTCTATATTTTATCATGCATTTCGACTCGTAACTACTTTCTCAATAACAAAGCTCCTATGACTTTTTTTCCTAAAGTTGAAAATAAGTCAGTTTTGTCAATAGGAAACATTTATAAAAATCGGATTTGATAAAGCGCTATAAAATATCGAGTAAATGTTCAAAAACACCGCCTTCTTGTTGAACACATATTTGGGCCCTTCTCTTGACACTACGTGTTGCATTCAACACAGTTCGGCCATCAATTCTATTAATTATAGTTTCAATATAATTTTTCAGTTCATCTATATTATTATGTTTTATTTTGTACACCTCATTTTTCAGAAATCCCCAAAAATAAAAATCTAGAGGTGTCATGTCTGGTGAGCGAGGGGGCCACTTAACAGGACCATTTGTAGCAATCCATCTGTTTTCAAAACAGCCTCGCAACATTCTTTTTACGCCACTGAAATTATGTGCCGGTGCTCCATCCTGCTGAAAATAGATCATCTGACGAGCCTCCAGATCAAGATCATCGAAAAACTCTTCCAACACTCTTGTTAATAAATTAATGTAACGGGGTCCGTTCAAAGAACCATGGTAGAAAAATGGACCGATAATTCTGCCTCTAAATAGACCACACCAAACATTAATACTAAATCGTCTTTGCGGATTGTGGGGATGGACTAGAAATGGATTATGTCTACTCCAATAATGAAAATTCTTTCTATTATACATTCCACGATTTGAAAAATTAGCCTCATCGCTCCATATAATATTTTTATAGAAGTTTGGATCTTGTCTGCACTTATTCATAAACCACCGACAAAATCCCAATCGTCTCTCAGGATCACCAGGTTCTAGTGTTTGCACTGGTCTTAACTTATAAGGAGAAATCTTATGTTTCTTCAGAATTCGTTGAATAACAGTCAGTGGAACAGCTATTTCTCTAGATGAATCTCTGATGGAATTATTTGGATTTACCTCAAAGTAGGCTAAAACGTCAATTTCTGTATCTTCAGATATTACAAAAGGTTTTTTAGTTCTCCTCTTCTCAAAAACTTTTTCATTGTTCCTGAATCGACGATGAAGCACAGCAAAAAAACGCCGATTAGGTAATTCACGATCGGGGAACGAATTGCTGTAGTGTTGGAGTGCTCTTACGCTATTTTTCTGGCAAACCAAGTAGGATTCTAACATATCACATTTTTCTTGATGGGAAAACGGCATTTCGAAAAATATTCGAACAGTAGTTGACAGTTACAATAATTTATGACATTGTCATGATATACTGGAGAATAATTGACAAATTGTATTTCAACAAAGTTTCAAGGCAACTTGATTGCTCATAATAATTCTGTTTTATCGAATCAAACATAATTTTTTTTTTGACAACCGCATAACAAAGTAGCCTTTGTCGCGTTCAAATCTCAACGAAAAGTTAATGTTTTCTGATGAATGTCATTAACTGACAGCTTTTACGCTTTAAAGCGACAAAATTGAGAAAACGCTCGCTTATTCAGATGTTTCCCCGATTTGCCGGCGTGTAGAGTATCAACAACTTTTAAGTCAAAGCTATAAAGACGTCTGTTTGGTCTAGAGGCTAAGGCTCCTTCACCTCACGCCGGCGACCCGTGTTCAAATCGTGGTCGAGCCATTTTTTTTTTTTTATGTGTTAGAGATATGGATTGTATTGCCAGTAATTTGGATACCGACTTTGGCTATATCTATTAAAAATTGTCAGAATTGTAAATTCAATTTTAATCTAGAAAATAATAAAAGAAATGAATATTATTATAAGGTAATCAATGATCAATAAAGTAACGAGTGTATTGTCTGTATCTGAGATCTGCGTTTGTCGAAAAAATATTGTGTGTATTTCGAGCACAAAGTGTAATTGCCAAAGATTACCGCGCTCTGCTTCGCGTCGCGCGGTAACTCTCTTTGTTCGAGCGGCAATCCATCACTTTGCGCTCTAAATACACAAATAGCTATTTCCAACCGCATTAATATGACGCTCCAGCATTTTCTGTTCTGTACAAAAACGGCTTCAAAGTTATCATTATGGCAGAAATATTTTGATTCACAAACTAAATACGGCTAGTGGAATGGTTTTAAGATGGAAATTATCGTTTTGTAAATTAATACCAAACAGCTCAGTTGTGTCAATTGACGGGTTTTACGAGTTCAAATCCCAGCGCAATTTTTTCTTTTTACTGTCTTATTTTGCTGTTAGTAACAAAATATTGTCATTCGTATAAATACCAAAATTGGGTGTTTGAACAATCATGAGGTTTTATTCGCCAAAACAAAGAAATTTTTTGTACTAGTGAAAAAAATAAATATTTCCACATAAGTCGCTCATTTTCAACTTTAGGAAAAAAAGTCATAGGAGCTTTGTTATTGAGAAAGTAGTTACGAGTCGAAATGCATGATAAAATATAGAGTGTTCCATTTAAAAAAATATCATTTTATGAAATATTTCGAAAACGCGACTGTCAATTTTTTTTTTGTTTTCGGCGTCGAGAAGGCCATTAAAAATGCTACTAGTTTGCCCATTTAACCGAATTCGTAGCATCAATAATAACGGAGTTGGCAATGGTGCCGACTTAATTTGGAACACCCTGTATATATGATTGAATAATTTCGTGACTGTGACAATGTTATTTTAAAAATATTTGGGTAGCAGTCAGTTGACCAGTTTAATTATATATTCTTCGTTTTTTTAAATCGAGCTTTCGAAAATCTTTATTTTCTTTGTCAAGATTTTAACTACAATATAAAATGGATGAATAAATGGTGTTTTAACAGTTGATTAATACTTACTAACGTGAAATTAAAAGAAATTTACATCATTAACAAACATGAAGAATTAGTGACACTTGAAAAATACAGACAGGTAGGAACGCACTGACAGAAAGATGAGTGATAAATATACATATATAGGATGATAAAAACATAAAAATTGTGAAGATGAATAAAATCTAAAAAATACAAAATAAATTCAAGGTGGGCGACTATTGGAGAAAATCTGTTTACTTCTGTGTAAAATGTACGTGTATATAGAACTCAAATCTTTTATGTCAGTTCTTTTGTTGAATGTATTAGTTTTGTTATTGATGTGAACCATTTCCAAAAAAAGTCTTTTTCTCAAATTGCTTTCTACATCAAGAACACTCGCATTGTCATAGTCAATACGATGGTCTTTGTCTATGGTATGTTCAGATAATGCACAAGATCTTATATTCCTCCTAGAATCACTCTTATGTGAAGTAATGCGATCTTTGAGCATTCGTTTAGATTGGCCAATATACACTTGATCACAGTCTTTGCAAGGAATTTCATAAATAATATTGGATTTGAAAAAGGTAGGTATTGGAGTTTTCAATTTTGAATGTAAATTCGAGATTGTGGTGATATTTCTTTTTGCAATCTTTATTTCTTCATTTCTAAAAACATTTATTAATTTAGGAGTCAAATCGTGGATGTGTGGTAAGCTCTTATAATAGATCATGTTAGTGGAATTTGGTGTTCTTATATCAGGAATATGAGAGGAATTGTTTCGTGAAGGAGTACTAAAAAGAATTTTATTAACCAAAGAATATGGATAAGAATTTTCAAGTAAAATGTCTTTAAGTTCATTCAAACATTCAATTCGCAAAGAAGGGTGAGTCAACTTCTCAACCCTACTTTTCTGATTGTTAATCATATTAATTTTGATTTTAGTGGTATGATACGAGTGATAATTTATGAGACGATTACTATTGATAGATTTTCTATACCATTTTGTTATTATTTTATTATCGTCCATTCTGATCAACTTCATATCAAGAAATGGAACTGAATTATTTTTCTCCTCCTCCACTGTGAATTGAATATTCTCATCATAACCATTGAATACTGAAAGAACTTCTTGAATTCTTTGTTTTGGTAGAGAAAGAATGAGGTCATCAACATATCTCTTGATGAAGGGAAATTCAAAATCAAACTTTTCGATACATTGATCTAAAAGATCATCTAAAACATAACTGGATAGTATTGGAGATATACTAGAGCCCATTGGAGTACCAAAAATCTGTTTATAAAATTTTCCATCATATACCAAATAAGAAGAATCAAAAATGAATTCAATCACACCGATGAATGACTTTTTATCAAATAGGCAGTAATTAGAAATAACACTCCATTTACTCTCGATACTCTTCTTTACTAATTCAAGTGGCAAATTTGTGAAAAGAGATTTGACATCCAAACTTATGATAACAAAGTTTTCTGGCAAAATCATACCATTTATGAATTCGCTGAATTCAAAAGAATCCCCTACGTGATACGGATTATTGGTGTTATAAGCATTGGTCAAAATCTCAGTTATGTATTTGGCAATTTTACTGTTTGGTGAATCTATCGATGAAGTAATGGGTCTCATTGATAAGATAGGCTTATGGATTTTTGGAAGAGTATAAAATCTTGGTGCTACAGAATTGCTAATTGTAAGATTTTTTGCAATCGATTCATCTAACATTTTTTTGTTCTTAAGTTGTGAAATCATTTTATTAGCTTTCTGTTGCCATGTAGATGTTGGATCTCTCTTCAGTAATCTGTAATATTTTTGGTCATCTAGTAATATTTGACTCTTTTGTTTATATTCATTACTATACATAACAACTGTTACATTACCTTTATCACTATTGACTAAACAAATTTCCGGATGTTCTTTGAGGAAAGACTTACATTTTTCGAAAACTCTGGTGAGTTGTCCTTTGGTTCCTTTGTTTTGATGTAAGTAATTAGTGATTATGTTAGTGAATTGCGCTCTATATACATTTTTCTTTTCATCATTGAAATCATAAATAATGTCCTCTAAACTAGCCAAAAGTGAATCTAATTTGATATCTTTAGTAGAAGGGCAAATACTGAATTTAGGGCCAAGAGATAAAAATTGTTGAATTTCTAGAGGAATCTGAACATTAGTTAAATTTTTGAACCACTTTTTTTGAAATTTTATTTTATTCATCTCATTCAACTTTAGTTCTTCAAATTTGCGAATATTACGATTTTTTATGTCATAGAATCTTCGGTTAAACTTAATATTCAACCTACGCTCATATTCTTTGAGTATATTTTGAGGAAAAGAATGGTCTAAGTTGGTTCTCAATTCAGATAACTTTTTAGAAAAATACGTAATATCACAATTAGTTATACTGATTTCAATATTCAGTATCTTCATCCTCAACTTGAAATTAAAACTCTGGATTCGATTTCCAATGTTCCCTCGATCATATTGTAGGAGGCTGTTTATATTCTCAATTCCGTTAGTAATGTGTCTTGGAAAGATTGTATGTTGTCTACATTTAAGTAGAAAAATTCTTCTGTTCTTCAATGATGCCAATTTGTTGTTGAGTTTGGTCCATGTTTTTAATTTCCTAACGTTAGCAATTCCATATCGTTGTTGCATATCGTGGAAAAATCCCATTCCGTTATTCATGATTGAATAATTTCGTGACTGTGACAATGTTATTTTAAAAATATTTGGGTAGCAGTCAGTTGACCAGTTTAATTATATATTCTTCGTTTTTTTAAATCGAGCTTTCGAAAATCTTTATTTTCTTTGTCAAGATTTTAACTACAATATAAAATGGATGAATAAATGGTGTTTTAACAGTTGATTAATACTTACTAACGTGAAATTATCATTATCTGAACATACCATAGACAAAGACCATCGTATTGACTATGACAATGCGAGTGTTCTTGATGTAGAAAGCAATTTGAGAAAAAGACTTTTTTTGGAAATGGTTCACATCAATAACAAAACTAATACATTCAACAAAAGAACTGACATAAAAGATTTGAGTTCTATATACACGTACATTTTACACAGAAGTAAACAGATTTTCTCCAATAGTCGCCCACCTTGAATTTATTTTGTATTTTTTAGATTTTATTCATCTTCACAATTTTTATGTTTTTATCATCCTATATATGTATATTTATCACTCATCTTTCTGTCAGTGCGTTCCTACCTGTCTGTATTTTTCAAGTGTCACTAATTCTTCATGTTTGTTAATGATGTAAATTTCTTTTAATTTCACGTTAGTAAGTATTAATCAACTGTTAAAACACCATTTATTCATCCATTTTATATTGTAGTTAAAATCTTGACAAAGAAAATAAAGATTTTCGAAAGCTCGATTTAAAAAAACGAAGAATATATAATTAAACTGGTCAACTGACTGCTACCCAAATATTTTTAAAATATATATATATATATATATATATTTTTAAAAATATTTGGATAGCAGTCAGTTGACCAGTTTAGTTATATATTCTTCGTTTTTTAAATCGAGCTTTCGAAAATCTTTATTTTCTTTGTCAAGATTTTAACTACAATATAAAATGGATGAATAAATGGTGTTTTAACAGTTGATGTAAATTTCTTTTAATTTCACATTAGTAAGTATTAATCAACTGACTGCTACCCAAATATTTTTGAAAATAACATTGTCACAGTCACGAAATTATTCAATCATATATATATATATATATATTTTTTTTATTGATAATAAACAGAACAAGTTCTGGTATAAGGAAGACAATACATTGAACATATTTAAATATAAGTTTTTAGAATTTCAAAGTTGATAATAAGTAACAAATCTTAAAAAATTCAACATAGGAATAGATTGATGAACATCAATGTAATAGCAAATTTTCAAGAAAATATGAATAGACTTCGATTTTTTTATATCATCAGTAAGTTTATTGTAAGTTTCTATAGAACTCGATATAGGATTATTTTTGCCTTTATTTGAATGAATATTATTTAAATATATTCAATAACACTATTGTGAAGTGCAAACCTCAAGCTTGAAATCACATACTTCATTTTTTATGTAGGATGTGTATGAGCGATTATTTTCAACATATACTGAAGAAATTGGCGGGATTATGGGCGAGTTGAAAACTGAAGCAGGAGTAAAACCCAGTTTTTTCTTTGGCATGTATAAGTGAGACTTGTCTCACTAGTCTAAAATCGTTGCATATGATCCAAAGAGGGTACTGATTCCTGCTATGTTATATTTGCATGAGGAAGTAGAAGTCTTCAGGAACGATATGCACTTTTTATTTTCCTTCTACTATAATTTTTAGCAAAGTTATGACAAATCTAATTTTTGGCCCTGCCTGAACTTGCAGTGGCGGGTTAGCGCGAGCATGAAATGTGACGTCAGCGTTAAACCACGTTTTCTGAGAAAACGAGCGTATTTCATAAGGTATTACCGAAAATCATTCTGGTGGAGAAATGAATTATCTCTCAACCTATCGAAATCGTTTTTTGATAAATCTTATATTTTCTGAAATAACAACAAAAAAAATTATATTTTTTTTAATGAAAAATTTTTTAGGTTCCACCCCAGATTTTTTGGTGAACAATTTTTTTTTCTAATAATACATGATGTCTAGATGTCATGTGCCGAGTTTCAGAGTGCTACAATTCATTCTTAACTTTTTGTTCGAGTTTGTCTGTCGTTACTGGATTATACGTTAACAGAATATTGAAAAACCGTTCCTTAGTATCCAGTGAAGTAGGTAGATTAGTCTATCAGTGTATTCAAGTTGTTCAACTGGTTTATTGACATTTACTGTTGATTTTGGAGCTGTAAATAAACAAGAGAACAAAAGTCGAAACAATACGGAACAGAAGAATAATCTAGTGGATCGAGTTGAGCAGAATGTTTATATTTGTTTTGTTTTGTATTCCAGAGGATGGAAACGTTTAATTATGACCAATCAATTGGTATATACATATCAGAATTGACTGGCGTTTCCTCATAATTTTCAACAAAACAACTCGGTTATGATCCCCAGCAACTGAAATAGAGCTCAGTTCTAAAAATAAATCATAGAAATTTGGCATTCGAGATATTCATTATTTTCGATCTGGGAAACCAATTTCAGTGGCAGAAATAAGTAATACGCAGTGGAAAATGTTTTCCAAACTACTCTTCTTCTCATTGTGCTTGGTATCTTTAGTTCACCACTGTAAGTACGTTTTGATTTTCACTATGCCATCAAAGATCCTTTTAATTATTGATCGGTATACTGGTGTAAACTCAGGGCAAGGGGGGGCGAGGTGTGTGTACATTTCAAAAATAAAAAAAAACGACGGACTCTACGCGACGTACGTTATTTATGATGCGCCGTCGAATTAACCGAGTTATTTTTTTTATATCTCAACTCTACTTACCGCAAACTGCATTGGCGCAGCCAGGGGGGCCTTTGGGGCTGCAGCCCCCCAAGCCACCAAATGACTATTAAAATGATAGCGTAGAATACGGAAAAAATATTGAAAAAATTCTAGAATTTTCGGAAGTATTTTTTTTGGCTGTTGTATGTGGTAGGATAGGATCCTAGTGCACCTTTTACATTTTTCGCATTTTGGGACCATAACGAGACACATTCGTTAAATATATATGTATATAGAAAAAAAGCTAAGAAAATTTCCTACAAGAAGATGTTATTGTTTGTTGGCCTTACAGTTCGCTTGTAGGTGTTATAGGTGGTTGTGTGCTAGGATACCGGATTCGTGCGTTACAATTTTTGTTGCACATTCATCTTTGTTTTATGGTACACCGTGTATCCGAACATATTCATATCATACATTTTCGGAACCAGCATAAAATTTTGAGTATATCGGTGGTAATTTTGACTGAATCTGATGACTTTGGATTTTTGTCCATTTTTAAGAACCCCTTTGATGTTTTTTCGGCTGAAAATTCATTTTATGCCGATCAACTCGAAAACCACAGCATATACTAATTTTGGCATGCTGAATCGATTGGCGTTCGCAAAATTGCTCTATCTCGATTCGGTTTTTCAATTTTTTTTCTATATGTCATATTTGTTAAATTCGATCTTTTTTCTATACGCTGACCGAATTTGAAATCGATTGCTGGTCAAACATAGATTTGGTGGGCGTTTTTACAAACGTGTGCTCTTTGAGTTGGACCGATTTTTAAATATTTTTTTTTTTCGAATACTATGTCATGTTGAATTTATGGCGTAGAATACGGGAAAAATACTGAAAAAATTCTAGAATTTTCGGAAGTATTTTTCGTTTGCGGTTTTACGTGCTAGGATGCTGGATCCTAGAGCACTTTTAACATTTTTCGCATTTTGCGACCATAGCGAGATATATTCGTTATATACATAGGTATATAAAAAGAAAGCTAGGACAATTTTCTACAAGTGGATGTTATCGTTCGCGTGCCTAACAGTTCGCTTTTAGGTGTTATTCATAACATCCGGCTGACGAAAAAAAAAAAGCTCTGGTAACTGATAAATTGTATGTTCAGTCCCCCAAACTTAAATCCTGGCTGCGCCACTGGCAAACTGTTTTGTTGGCATGCAGGTAAGTGAAAAGCACGACAGGACAATAGAGTATTTAAGCTGAAAACTCGCCCTCCGCTAGGGTAAAATATCATTCTGTTGTACACCACTGAAACGGCAATTTCTCTGAAACTGTGGGAGATATCGAAAAATATCAGGAGACCTTCAATTTAGAAAATTAGATTTGACATACTACAAAAAGGTCCTGAATTCGATTTCCATAGTTAAGTTGAATATCGGCCAGTAACAAATACTGATTGTTACCACAAGACATTCAACTTTGTTATCAAACGATTTTATTTATAGGCGAGTTCTAGCGCGACGCCTGATCTGAGAGTTACTATAAAAATGTGCGCAAACGTTTAAATATCAGTTGAAGAGTTATCTAGTAAACCTAAGTCCAAATAATATGGATTAATTTTAGAACATTTTTCACTTCATATACCTACTATTTTTTTAACTATTTTATATGTATATTCTGATGAATTATATATCATTTATTTTCTTGGTATATTTGTTTTTTATTTTCGAATTTGTACTCGCCTTTATACACTCTAACACTGAATTGTTCTTATTAAATAAAATGTCCAAAAATAAATAAAAAAGCTTTGAATCTCGAACCTTGATGAAAATAACAGATTATTTTCGCAAACAAAAATCATATGGAATTCCATGTACAGTGTGTCTCACTGTATACATACTGAAGTATTAAAAAGGCCACGAATATATAACTATATACAGAGTGCCCCATTTGAAAGCGGGCCACATCTCTAAAACTGTTATTTATCATTATATTATTAAGTTTTTTTCAATAGTTAGGGCATCGATAGTTCTAGTTGACTGCCATACATTCGGAATAAAAATAAAAATTTCAAGGCCTACTTCGAATTTTTTTCAATATCAAAAATCCAAAAAACATACTAGCGATTTTTTAAAATGGTTTATGTGGAAACTACGTCGGAATGCGTCCATCAGTAAAAAAGTTACATAAATTTGAGAATTATGATAATAAATCAACCTACCACTTCAATTTCAGTAATTTTATCAAAATTCTGACTACATTACTGGATTCAGAATATTTCGAAATATGTTTGATCAAAATTTCATCGAAATCTCTTCATAAATAAAAAAATTATAAACTGATAAAATAATTTTTTCCATCATTCTTTTCAAATTTTATTATTTTATAATTTTTTTGTTTATCAACAGATGAAATTTTGGCCAAATCTATTTCGAAATATTCTGGATACAGTGGTGTAGCCAAAATTTTAATGAAAGTTCTGAAATTGAAGTGATGGATAGATTTATTGACATAATTTTCACACTGTATATAAATAAAATATTAAAACATTTCTCAGGTGGCTAAAGTTTTATGAAATGTACAGAACAGGTCAAGCTGTGTGCATACAAAAATGGTGAGAGTCACATATCAACATATCAACATACACATATCCCAAATTCTATCCCACATACTTATTTCTTTCTGGTAGATATAACATTTTCAGTTCATAGTTCAAGTGGTAATAAGGACGTTATTATTTTCAGCAACATCGGTTGTATGTTTCTCATGTAGTAGTGTAGAGAAGGGGTCGAAGGGTGACTGCTATTATGTGAGTAATATCACAACACCTACCCAATATTGCTCATATGGATGCTATCTTTATCAATATACCGGTGAGTAGTACTATTTTACTTTAAAATATAGCCTCCAGCCATCTCCATATGAAGATTGTCCGAACTGTCTGGATTTTTTGTATGGTTTTATTAATTGACTACGAGATGATTTAAGTCGAAACTCAGTTTGCGTTATTTATTTCAGTGACAGAAGAGAGTTCCCCAACATACTCACTATCTCTGAAGAAGGGAATCAAGAAAGCAACCAAGAAGACCCATACAGTTCATACTGGTAAAGTATAATTTCAATTTTTTTTCTTATTTGCTATCGTATAAAAAATTAGGTTCTGAAAAAATTTATCTACTTATCATTTCCCTCCTATGTTAAATGTATTCGATGATAAACTGTTTTCGTTTCTTTTAGAACGAACGAATGATTCTTTACAGTCGTGAGCACAAAGCTCTAAATGTCCGAATTTATGAAATGAATGTATCTTTAACCAGAGAAGGGGAGAGGGAGAGGGAGAGGGAGAGGGAGAGGGAGAGGGAGAGGGAGAGGGAGAGGGAGAGGGAGAGGGAGAGGGAGAGGGAGAGGGAGAGGGAGAGGGAGAGGGAGAGGGAGAGGGAGAGGGAGAGGGAGAGGGAGAGGGAGAGGGAGAGGGAGAGGGAGAGGGAGAGGGAGAGGGAGAGGGAGAGGGAGAGGGAGAGGGAGAGGGAGAGGGAGAGGGAGAGGGAGAGGGAGAGGGAGAGGGAGAGGGAGAGGGAGAGGGAGAGGGAGAGGGAGAGGGAGAGGGAGAGGGAGAGGGAGAGGGAGAGGGAGAGGGAGAGGGAGAGGGAGAGGGAGAGGGAGAGGGAGAGGGAGAGGGAGAGGGAGAGGGAGAGGGAGAGGGAGAGGGAGAGGGAGAGGGAGAGGGAGAGGGAGAGGGAGAGGGAGAGGGAGAGGGAGAGGGAGAATTGTTTTTTTAATTCATTATTTTTTTTTTCAGAACGATCTTGCGAACCACATCAAGAATTCCAATGTAAACCACAGTACCAAGTGTCTGAAGGGGTATCGACAACTTATCACAAAAATCACTGTTTAACGTGTTATACAGACTTGTGCAATCATTCTTCAAGTGTGGGATTTTCATTTCTCACAATGATGCTTTTGTCTTATTTGGCGACGTTCAACCAAATATTCTTTCTGCGTTATTAGATAAATAATAAAATCGTAAAATTTTTATGAATAATTCAGATGGAAGACAAAGATTCATATACTCGTCCAAAACAATAAAAGAAAAAAAATCTGTGATGCTTTTTTTTAAATATAATTGAGTAATGCAGCGCGTTATCATACATTTGTAATTTAGTTGAAATCTTCATTCGTGTATTATAATGGATAACACTGATTACGGGCATAGGACAGTAGCTACATTTATAATGAATTGCATATCACGAATATCGAATGATGGTTATGTTACCGGGTAGTCGGTAGCGGAATCAATTTCAGAATCTAATATTTAGTTGACAATTTGTCACGATTGAATTATCTTCGGAACAAATTTATTATTTTTTGTTTATTTATTTCTCCAAAATATGCAACAAAAACATAAGGAGAGATACTAATATAGGTACCAAAATGTTCCGAATCCACGATTTTCATATTCACACTAGTATCAATATAAACCTCATATCCACACTTGTACAAATATGAACGTCATCTTGACATTCAAAATGTAAACAAATTGAAACGAACTTACAAAAAAACATATAAATATTTTATCAACAGTATTTTATCATAAGAGCTTTTTTTTTATCTGATAAATTTCTTTCTTCAACGAAATAATTTTGCCAATCAGAAATTTCACGAGAAAAACTGACAGGAAAAAATTGCGAGACCGTAAGTCCAGCAATTTTGTCTAATGTCAGGAGTACACACTTTTAATAATGCTTTTTGTAATCTGTTCAGATGTAACTTTCCCAAAACGATTCATATGTGTCAACAATACTGAACAATCATTGCTGTCATGACAGAAACTGAAGGGACTTCCGCCTACTAGATGAAGTCTGTTTTTGAGGAACAGGCATTTTTATCGCGATAAAAAAAGTGCATGCTTTTTTATACATCATATTTAAATAGGTTTATTTCTACAGGAGTTGATTTATCAAAATATTACTCGGGGATCATCAGTTGATGTTGATGATAATACTATGCGAATTGAAAATTTCATAACAAACATTCAAATCAATGATACAATTGGTACTATTTTTCAATATTACTTCGTATAGGTAGCAAATCAGTGTTAGCGCACAAGAAAGTCGTATTTTACGAACTTGTATCATAAAATAACAATAACGTTCTGTTTTCATGGAAACTACGACAACTACCTACTTGAATATCCAACTTTTGGTATTACACACTGCGAAATACTAAGGTCATATTAGTGTACCAAAAAGCCAGTCATGAGGAATGAAATTTTCTGACAAATCGATAATGAAAAAGTTTCCTGAATTGTGCAAATTTTTGGAACTGTAAATAGTCATCCGTATTTTTATAGGCAACCCATTTGAGGTAAAAAGTATGTTTCATCCGCTGAGCAGATGGATGAAGTTCGACCTCTCTTCGGAGCTTAGACTAATATTTTTATACGAAAAGCTGATTCACTGCGGCGCTTGACTGGCGCCAATGTTTCTTTTGTTCGACTTTCCTGCTTCATTTAATAGACAATTAAGATGTCATTCTGCATCGCAATATCCAGGGACGTGCAATTTATTCTGGTTAAAGCAGTTCATTTATACTGGTGAATGCAAACTACTAGACCGAACTATTTCCATATTATCCCGCTCTCTGAGGTATTTCCAATATCCAGGGACGCCAGAAAAGGGATCAGACGCTCGGTTTTCAGCGCAAAGCTCATTTCTGGCAAAATATTAGGTCTGAAATGAAAATGACCTCATGGTTGAGAGTATTAATACTATGAAAATAGAAACGGAATGCCTAAAAATTACCCAGGAATATTATTAATTTTCACTCTCTTACTCCCTCTTCGAAGTCATGTTGTATAAAATTTAGTACACTATATCCATATTCTAGTTTACATCAATTATGTCTGCCTAATAAAGATAACTACATCATAATGGCGATTATGGCAGAGGAAATTGATTAGGGAGATGATTTGTGTAATAAATGTATGGAAGATTTGGATTTGATGACCTTCTTGAATGACATGATTAATTGTATAATGAATTCGACTTATTACAAGGCTACATTGAAAAGTATGCACACAATTAATATGAGAGGCGCTTATTTTATTATCATACTGGGCTATTTCTAGACAGTACAGTATCTGCAGTAAAATATACATTACGTCTACCCAATTAATCTTCATGGAAAGGACCCCGCACCATTTCAATGGGAAATTGGCTTTCGGTAAATTTGCTCGAACTTTTTATATATTGTAGAACTTGTGATGCCGATCAAATGTCTCCATTGCGCAAATGCTCTAAATTCAAAGGTTTAGATCATACAGAGTGTTGAAGTCGACTTTTTCAAAATTTCAAATGACCATTGTGAAGCCATTTCTTCAAATATATAAACCAAATCAAGCATGCATCGATTATTTATATGGCCAATAAAAATCCACTATAAAGCGTAGTAATTCATGCACCCACAATATACAGGGTGAGTCCAAGGCTAGCAATTTTTTTGGTGATTTGTAAAAAATTGAGCGGTGGAATTCCATTCATTTCCAGATATTTCGAAGGATACTGAGATCAAATTCAATTGATGTATTTTCTGAATCAGACTGCCATATTTTATACATGATGTTTTATTTCTCATGAAGTCGCACCCGTCCTGCTTGATGATATATTCAAATGCCAGGAATTCCGGATAACTCAGTCGTCGTTTATGATGAGGATTAACTCTGCAGATACACAAAATGTACAGGATGTATCAAAAATAATGGCCTTTGCATGAATAAAATAAGTTTCAAAACCCTAACTACTTCAAAGAAATCATCAGCAAATGCCATTATTTTTGATAGGCCCTGTATATTTTGTTCTTCTCCAGAGCAAACTCTCATCATGAACGACAGAGTTTATCAAACAAATTATCCGGAATTCCAAGCATTTAAATATATTAACAAGCAGGACAGGTGCAGCTTCATGAGGAACAAAACATATTGTATAAAATATGGCAGTCTGATTCAAGAGATGCTAATTTAATCAATTGGATTTGATCCCAGTATCCTTCGAAATATCTGAAAATGAATGGAGTTCCAGCGCTCAATTTTTTACAAATCATTAAATTGATAGCCTTGGACTCACCCTGTATATCGTGGGTATATGCAGGAATTACTATACTATAGTGGATTTGTTAAACCTATATAAATAATCGATGCATGGTTGATTTGGTTTATAATATATTCAAAGAAATAGCTTCAAAATTGCCATATGAAATTTTGGAAAAGTCAACTTCAACACTCTGTATGATCTAAACCTTTGAATTTAGAGCATTTGCGCAATAGAGGCATTTGATCAGCATCACAAACTCTATAATATATAAAAAGTTCGAGCAAATTTACCAAAAGCCAATTTCCCATTAAAACGGTGCGGGGTCCTTTGTTGAGGTCCTGCATATATCATAAAACCCCCATAATCCATTTTGGAGGGAAATAGCTCAACCAATAACAAATTACCCCTTTGCGGTAAAAACGCCTGTTTTCACCTATAATTCGTTAAATGTTGAAAATATAAAAAAGTATTCATTACAATAAAGCTTGATAAACTTCCTAAAAGAAAGTTCTCTTCATGTTTCCTCGCTCATTTGCCGATATAGAGTGTATTAATTCTTCAATTTCAAATTTGGTGAGCGTATAGAAAAAAGATTGAATTTCACCAATATACCATAAAAAAAAAATTAGAAAAATTTTTGACGGGAAACGGCAGCTGCGACCTCTAGATAACATTTTCAACCGACGACCGGATCGAGATAGATCAATTCTGTGAACGCCAATCGATTTAGCATGCCGAAATTAGTATATGCTGTGATTTTCGAGTCGATCGGCACAAAATGAATTTTCAGCCGAAAAAACATCAAATGGTTATTTATTTATACCTTAAAAATCGCCAATAATCCAAAGTCATCAGATTCAGTCGGAATTACCACCGATATACTCAAAATTTTATGCTGATTCCGAAAATGTATGATTTGGACATGTTAGGATACACGGTGTACCATAAAACAAAGATAAATGTGCAACAAAAATTGTATCGCACGAATCCGGCATCCTATCACACAAAACCACATATAGTGCATCGCAGCACACAAAACAAAAAAAAATACTTCCGAAAGTTCTAGAATTTCTTCAATAGTTTTTCCGTATTCTACACCAACATTACACACTATTCGAAAAATGAAAAATGAAAAAAAATAAAAATTGGTCTAAATTGTATCGCATCAATCCGGCATCCTAGCACACAAAACCACCTATAACACCTACACATATATACTGTTAGGAACGCGAAAAAATATGGTTTTGGAAAAACACAGATTAGCAAAGTTTTAAAAAACAAAAATGAACTTATTAAGTCTTTTGTTGATGGCTCTAGTAGGTATTGTTAAGATGAAATAGGAATCGGTTTTCAATGTTCAGTTTTATTTTTTTGCAAAAATTTTGTTGGAAATTATTCAATTCGTTTGTGATAATTCGGGAATCCGATTGATTTTTGGTTTTGATGATTTTGAAGAAAAAAAAAATTGTTTGATATAAATAGGAAATCGTCTTTGCTATAGCGGCCATTTTGTTTTTTTGCCGCGGCATCCAAACGCAGCACCATCGTAATAATATTATGTTTGTTCGAAGTCAAAAAAAGAGATTAAGACTACTTTCACACCAAATTTATGAATGAATCTCCATTTCCAGGGCCAACTAATCCGATTTTTCAAGATCAAAAATCTAAAAAAATTACTAGCGATTGTTATAGAAAAAATCTGAATCCAGTGGTGTACCACATTTCCAAATGGTTTTAATTAATAATAAATAATAAATAAATAACGTTGAAATGCGCCAATCAATAAATAAGTTATAAGAGATTGGAATTTGAAAAATGTGCCGTTTAATCAACCCATCAATTCAATTTCAGAATCTTAATCAAAATTCGGAATTCACAACTGTATGTAGTGGGTCTTGATATATCATTGGTCGGAGTTAGGTCGAAATCTATTCATAAATAATAAAATAATAAGATAATAAAATTTGAAAAATATGTTAATGGAATTTCATGAAAATTGTCATTTTATATTGAAATATTTTATTATTTTATAAATCAACAGATTTCTATGAAATTTCAGTCAGTGATATTTCGAGACTCCCCGAATCTAGGGGTGTAGTCAAAGTCCTGATAAAAGTTCTGAAATTGAATTGGTGGGTTGATTAAACGGCACATTTTTCAAATTCCATTCCCTCGTAACTTTTATTTTTTTTGATTGACGCATTTCTACGTAAATTACATATGAACCATTTCAAAATGTCGCGGATCCAGTGGGGTAGTTACAATTTTTCGATAGTAATTTTTTAGATTTTTTACCTTCAGATCCTGGAAATGGAGATTTATTCATGAAATTTATTGGCCTAGTAGACTTTTTGACTGTCTACCTAACGAAAAAACAATCATTCCAATCGGTTGAAAAGTGTAGATTTTATAAGGGTACTCCGATCTTAAGTGGGTCACACTGTAGAACTGTCCATAAGTGAGTCCAATAATGAAACACGTTTGATCAATGAATTATTTATTCAAAAATAAAGC